>JARFXV010001010.1:2500-463675 GCA_031761425.1 Cosmopolites sordidus
CAGCATTTGTTACAGTAAAACGCGTTCCGACCAGTTGGATTAGGTAGGAGGGACTCTCAGCTTCAAAGCGATGCCTTCGCCAGTCTGCTACGAACAGTTGAAAGAAGGCCGGGAAGAAGTGGCCGACGAAATTCTGACCGTCAGTTGAGTGCCCGTATGATTGCTGAAACTCTGAACATTCCCAAAACAATTGTAGACGAACTGGTGACCGATAAATTGCACATGAGAAAGGTGTGTGCCAAGTTGATTTCCAAGCTTTTGACGGATGATCAGAAGAATCTCCGGGTGACTGTCGCGACTGAACTTCTCGAACGCGTGGAAATTGAACCTTCTTTCTTGAACAATGTCATTATCGGGGATGCAACATGGTGTTTCGAGTATGACCCAGAAACAAAACGTTAAAGTTGCGAGTGACGCACATCATCATGAGATGTTTAACATCAGAGCAACGCTTGCAAAATGTCGAAATTTATTATCAAAATTAGTGTTCTATGCGCCAAACTTATAGAGTACTTCGTGAAATTTATGGTGCATATAATGGCTAAGCCGACCGGTGTATTTGCCGAATTATCGACTAATACTAACGCGAGGGATCAAATAGATTTATTTTTGTAATTTCTTGCATCTGACTAACTGCAAGATATCGAACAATTAATTCCATCCAAGAGACATTGGAGATTTTTTTAGCAATTTTTAGTTCATGAACGTCGTTCATGTAACAATTACATGCACGGTAGACTAGAATTTAATATACTTAGTCCCTAACAATTGTCTTCATAAACCGGATTTTTTAACTGCGTTTTCTGCAGCAAAATCTTAACCTTTGATTTGCTGGCTTGCTTAACCTTTGATTTGCTTTGCATACTGGCTTCTTTTGCCCGTGTTGAGATTGGAGTGTGCCAGTTGTGGCTCTGGCGCTTCGTTTCAGGGTTATATTTGAAAATCTCGTCACCTGTAATAAATTGATCTAAAAAATCATTCATTGGTCATTTTCAAACCTCCCCAAAAAATCAAGACATGTTTCCCTCCGGTTGTTCTTTTCATCCTGCGAAAGGTTTTTACGGAACCCATTTCGCGTAGATTTTCATCATCCCCTTCATTGTGTGAGTCAAATGCAACTATTCCCAAACCATTCTGACCGACAATCAGAACGCATATCACGGATTCTCTTTCATCACTTCTTGAAGTTGAAGACCTTTCGTTGCAAGATTCATCTTTAATAGAAGATGGTTTTCTGGAAATGCCTTAAAGAACCCGAAAATCTGGGTCCTTGATAAAACACTGGCCCGATAGGCCTGTTGAAGTTGTGCAAAAGTTTCTGTCACACTGTGACCAAGTTTCAAACAAAATTTGAAAGCGCATCCCTGTTCGAAATTGTTGTCACTCATTATAAGAATACGTTAGAATAATCCGGTTCACGAAAAAAATTGCTAGGAATCACCAAGTGACTGACATTAGATGTTGGCCTGTCCCCCTTAACAAAGGGGAAGCCAACAGTGTTGCCAAATCGAACGCTACGCCACCAGTCCCATTGCTTTATTTACACAGCGCGTATATCATAACGTGGACGTTCTACAGTGAACAATATAATCAAAGAATATAGTCTAGAAAACCGCTCCAATACGCTAGCTTTGAGTCCATTGAATAATAGTGGAGAAATCGGGAGACTCAAAATTAGAAAAGTATTGATTTGCCTATATAATTTATAAACTAAAATATTTCAATCTATATAGCATTAAGTTAAAAAAGATGAATATTGTAATAGCATTCATATAGAGTTGTATAATAGAACTCTTTTGTCATACATCATATATGCTTATTGTTTGTGTAACAAATTACATAATAAAGTTTAAAAAACTGTATTAATAGAAATAAATTGCCTATAATTTGTCCTGTGATCTAATAAGTAATTTCATATGATCATTTGTCTTATTTTATCAATGGCAACCTTTTAATAACCGTTGTTCAGCGGCTAACGGTTTAAAATAAATACACTGACTCTTCATCAATTCTTGTTTTTACACCTCCATGTATATCAAAATACACATATCATCAATTTCCAATAGGGAAACAAATGATGAAATTAAAAGAACTGTCAACGCATGCGTGCAATTTATATAGAGTAAAAACCATTGCAAAATATTAGTAAACCCACGAGAGATATCAGCAATGTTATGTGGCTACAGTATTTACATGTCATGATTTATCATGTTAACACATAAACCAGAAACAATAAACTAGAGGAAAAAACGCTAGGAACATGTTACATAAAAACAATGATTTTCCCAATAATTAAAATTACTTAATAATTAGCCTAATATAATATTTATAGGAAGCGAAAATAACTATTCACATAGACAGGACGTTATTACTATATATAAATGATACCAAAAACGTAAATGTTAACATCCTATCATAGATTAAAAATCACTTAATAACAATTGATATCGCAATGTTACATTATTAATGTACTGATTTTTGCAGTGATTGTTACATATTATACAAATATTTTATACAGATATTTAAAATATTATTAAAAATATTAACCATCATTACTGATGGTTAAGTCCAAATAATTTAGATATGCTGATTATTTTTAAATTGTCCGTATTTAACGCACATAAAAGCGCTATTTTCATTTTATCTGATAAATACTAATGATAACGCAATACGAATTTATTTGCCTTTAATTAAAATATCATAATTTGTATAGAGTAACATTAATAATGTTTGGGTTAAATAAAAATGTAAGAAAAAGGTTAGCCTTGGCTTACGTTATCAAATTATCATTTCTGTAAGTAGTTACATTCAAGAATAAGTCATTTACAGAATGTAATGAACAAAAATACTGTGTATGCCAATAATTTGCTTATAATGTGTTGTAATTGTATTCGCAACTATAAGACAAAGAAAGATACAATCGCTACGCAATTATAATGCAAAATTAAAATAGTTATTAAAGCTATAGCAGAATTAATAATGAGAAAATATAAAAAGTAACAAAATATTCTTTAAAATATTAAAAATAACAAATAAATTATTTTTAATAATATATAATAAAACATATTAATGGATTAAACTGCAAGGTCATCAAGAACGATAATTCCAAAATAATTTTAGCATTTAATATAAGTATATTTCACTTACCTTTATTGAATTTTAATTAAAAACTCACAACAGTTTCACTCATGACCATTTCAATTAGAAAAAAAAAGTGACAACTGATTTTGATACTTGTCAACGTCAGAGACCGCTACAAAGACACGTCAGGTTATTTGCTGAAACTTTTACACAGGTTTAAATAAATATTTATTATAAAATGTTCCTTTATTATAAAATAGTAATATAAAAAACATGTTATCCTTATACCGTAACTATTTTTGTAAGTTCATATATCTTTTTCATATAATTAATCAACATTTAATTAGAGTAAGCCAATATTGCCGAGAGTAAAGAAGAAGAAGACTTGAACCACGCCTCACTTTTGTTTACATGTCAATATACGTTAAAATTGTAAAATTAAATTATCAGTAGTTGAATCAATTTAGTACTGTTGGTTTTTGATAATATATGTGGAAAAGGGAAAAACATCATGCCTAGATCAATATCTGGAACACCAAGTGTATATTCGCATGTTACCACAAGAAGTAGTGCAAATTTAAGAAGCAGTAGAAGTTTAAAGTCTTTAAAAACACCCTGGTATAGAAAACCTTTAGTTCAAGATGCATTCTTTCTTGATGTACAAAGAGCTTCAATGATAACTGCCATATTTTCGTTGGTATGTAAACAGAATATAATTACACATTTTTATATAAATCCTGTGTTGTTTTTGTTTGTAGTTACTGTCAATTTTTACAGTAATAACATGCTGCTTTGACTTATATTGTTATGCTATGGCTGCACCTGGAAGTACCCATTATGGTTATTATGTTATTTCATATCAATTTGTTTATGTGGGTTCTAGGCATGGTAAATTTTTGTTACTGATGGTGTATCATAAATATAAATATTTCCATTTTTAGTTCGAAATACCCTTGTGATGTTTGCTGTGTTCTCGATTCTTTTAGCATTAGTTGTATTTGTCACAAGTATAATGTTAATTATTGCCTTAAGAAAGGTAAACCTAAGTATATAATTAGTTATCCATTATGTACAGTGTTTGCATTTTTAGGAATATGAAAAGAAAATGCTCCCATGGATATATGCTTTTGCTGTTTTTACAATATTTAGATTTTTAGCCTATTTATTTTTCTCTATAGTTAATGATATGATTTTTGCATATAATGTTTTAATGTGCCTCTTGTGGACAGTTTTCATTGTATGTTCAGTTTATGGCTGGGTCCTTGTATATTCCCTATATATTGAACTATCTGATCTTACAAAACTTGAAGATTTGGCACACTTAAGGGTAAGTTTTTTTTTATTACTATTAGTAACATAATAAATCTTCAAATACCTTTTTTCTATTGTTATACATAGGAGCTACAAAAGAGTATGTATTTTAACCTAGTACATATCTTTACAGTAGCCAAATTCATATTTCACAGGGGTATTCAATATAATAATTATAAAAACAATTTGGTATTCTCAATATCTTATCTCTATAATTCTTTCCTTGAATATCTTATGTGTATACGTCATCATTAGCTTATTTTATGCTTTATTTATCATTAATATTTTCATTGCTCACTTAGCCATTTGGAGGTTTTCATCTTGGTAAGAACAAAACACTTTTTTTTTGTTTTCATATTTAAATTTGGCACAGTCATAACACTGGCTTAATTTGTTTCTCTATACCTTAACATTTAATATTATTCAAATTCATGTTTTGAAATAATTTTCCGGTAATATATTTTTCTATACGTTACAATCATCATTTACGTTTTGAAAAGATCTCAAGCTTAATTATTAAAAACATTACAATGTGTAATGTTTTTTTTTCTGTATTGATATAATTAATAAAATATGTCAACTGATAACAGTTAAGAGGAATTGTTAGTTTTGTTTAACACTTCAAAAAGCTAAAGAAAGATATTTTAAATTAAATATACATAAAGATGTATATTATTTGTAACTTGAAATTTTGCTTGCATTAATTTTACTTGATATGTTTCTTACTAAATACAAAAACCTTGTTGTAACATGTTGCAGTTACACTTTAAATGACAAACTTGTGGCAAAAGAATATGTTAAATACTGATGTATGTACCCTGATTGCAGCTTAATGTGGGAGAAACATTTATTTATGAACTGGAAACAATTAGGGCTCAAGCCGAGTAAATTGTACCAGTTTATAGTTAAGTCACAATTAATACTACATAATAGATCCTAGTATACAGATCAAATACTAGCTAAATCAATATGAGCTAATATAGAAATTAATAATATAGAAAATAATATGAAAGATTCCATTGATCAATCTGGTTTATGCCTAATCACATTATTACACTTGATCTTCATATGAAGCCATCAAAGAGATTGTCAGCTATTTCAAAAATACAATACAAAATACAAATGTCAAATTTATTATGGGAAAATATCCTGCATCCTATTTTTTGTATATTTAAACCACTTATTGTAATAGGTATTTCGATAATGTCGATTTTGTTAAGACATGGCGTTACTAATACATTTATTGGTGTAGACTACTGATGTCTATGGCGTTTTGGAGGGTAAACATACGCCATTAAAAGCCAGTTCGTTATTTATTGTCAATGTGCAAAAAGTCAACGGCTGAAAGTTATCGATTGCTGGTTGAAGCTTATGGTAAACATGATCTATTCCAAAACCCTATTATACACTTTAAAAGTGATGATTTTGATATAAAAGACAAGCAGCGTCCAGGACAGCAGAAAAAGTTTGAAGATGCGGTTTTGCAAGCATTATTGGATGAAGACTCTTCTCATGTGTTGAAACAATTGGCAGAAGCCTTGAAGGTTGCCCAATCCACCATACCCGAACGTCTACACGCATTGCGAAAGATCCAGAAGGAAAGAAAATGGTTTCCATAAAAGTGGAAGGAAAGAGACATTGAAAGGCGAAAAACTACATTTGAAATTTTTCCTACCAAACAGAAAAGAAAAGGTTTTTAGCATCGACTTGTGACAGGTGATGAACAGTGGATCTATTTTGGCAACCCAAAGTACAAAAAAGCATGGGTTAACCATGATTTTTTGTGCGCAATATACATGGAAAGGAGGTTTTGCTGTGTATTCGGTGGAATAGTAGGGGAGTTGTGTATTATGAACTGCTGAAACGATTACTGACGGCGGCGAGATCGATATCGACAGATAGGAAGAAATAATAGCTAACTATGGCTAATATGTTGATTATTAAGGTAACTTATTTTGTTATGGAAGTAAATGCTCAAATATTGTGAAACATTGACATTATTAACCGAAATACCTATTATATTCTAATTCATTCATAATTAATGTACTCATTGTTGAATAATTTTAAAAAATCGGTCAACTCTATAACAAAGGAAAAGCAAAGTGTGGATAAGTTCCATATTAGACATTTGAAAGCACAGCAATGTCATTAATGTTGTTTCTTGGTGTCTTTGATAGTAGGACACGTCAGCTTTGGTTACAAAAATTTAAGAATGGTGATTTCAAGCTTATCAACTGTAAATATCTGGGAGACATTTTGAGTTTCATAAGGATCTCTCAGCTGAAATTGAAGCTAAGCTCAAATCAGTAATTAGCCACAAGTCATAAAAGGAGTTGGATCTAACTAAAAGTTTAAACCAAAGTGATATGGGTGCCATAATAAAATTCAGTGTGTCACCTGCAGTGCACTTTTGTTCAGGTTAGGTAGAGATCCTTTTCCTCAACAAATTATTACTACAGATGAAAAGTGGAATATATGCAGCAAGTCACATAAAACAAAAACAACAGTCATATAAAACAAACAAACAACCACCTGTACCCAATCCAAAATCAGTCTAAAACAGTTTTACCATCAGTATAGTAAGAATATAAACCATAAGTGCTGAATATTATTGTGCTCAGCTTGATAGATTAAACATGGCTTTGATTCAAAAACGTCCAAGACTGATTAATGGAAAAGGTGTTATATGCAGCATGATAATGCAAAACCTCATAGTACCAAAATTACCCATGAAAAAAGCTGAGCTGGAGCTCCAGCTTTCACTGCTAAGGTGAGAAGTATTTCCTCACCCACGGTAATCTCCCGTTGCTGCACCATTATTACCACTTATCCATCCATCACATTACCATCTTTTCAAATCAATCTATGATACATGGTACATTTTCTTTGTGGAAAAATTTTACTGCATCCTGCCATCACAACTGCATTTGAGGAATATTTTACTTCAAAATCAGCCTCATTTTCCGAAAAGGGAATAAAAAGTTCGTAAGAAAGATGGATGAAGATGTCAATATCGATGGAAATTATATTGTAGATTAAAACTGTGAAATAAGATTAAACATTTTTACAGTATTAAAAAATTATATTACTTATGGGGATGTTTAAAAAAACACCTAAAAAAATATGGTGAATCATTCAAATAATTTATCTGTTAAAAAAGTCAAAATTTATCTGGAAAAAAAGGTTGAGTACTTTTCAAGGCATTTTTGTATGTTTGTATATATATACTATATGTATAAGAATTGATGATATACAATATTGTTTTATTCATTTTTACAATATTGCGTTTATATATAGACATATGTAATTTTTTTGGTGATTTTATTGTTTCTTAGATGGGCACCATGCAATCCCTGAACGCTTCAACAGTCCCATCTCTAGCGGGCTCCCGGCCTACGACGCCCCACAGCACAGTTTCGACGATGCCGGTAGCGTAACCACTAAATCAACGGCCACAACTCACGTTCCGTCCAGCGCCCCGATTGCGGTTATAGACATTCCAAGTCAATCGTCTTCATTCATTACCGAATTGCCAAGCAGCATCAGTAAACATACCGATTTATCAAGTTTAAGTGGCGGTCCATACTCGCAAGCCACTACGGCTGAAGCTGGTTCGTTCCGAAAGGTCTCCATTGAACAACCACGTTTTTAACTCGTGCAATTTTATTTCTTTAGTATCCAAAATGTGTTGTTTCATATTTAAGACTTATTAGTATTAATTTTCGATGTATGCACTGAACACAATTGTATAGAATGCTTTCATATATATTTTTTTTATGTTTCAATATTTACTTTTGTAATGGTTATAGACTTTGCTTCTTAGTTAATAAGTTTTGACCTCCAATTATTTTTAATGTTTTCCGTTTTAATGTTTTCCGTTTTAATGTTTTCCGTTTTAATGTTTTATTTTAAGTAATGTTACTTAACTAATCCGTCCATGATGTGAAATTTTATATCTTTTTGATACAAATATATTTAATATGATTTTATATGCTGAAATGATGACTAACAATATCATCTTCCCCTTCATGGAGTTGAGCACGAGCTGCGATACTAACGCTGGTTTCACACATAACTATTTTTGACGGACGGTAAAAAGACGTGTGTCTTAAATTCTATAAGTGGTGTGAAGAGGCTGTTTAGCAGCCATCCTGGAATGGACGTTGACGGATTCTAACAACGCTAAGATAGGTACTGAGCTCAAGCAATGATATTAAATCGTGCGAGGTACGGTGCACTACGATACATTATCGGACGTCTGTATAAATTGTCCATAAAGGTCCGTCCAAAATCGCTGTGTGTGAAAGTGGTGTTACGGTTGTGATTTGTGAGTGCCCTACAGGAAACACCTGAGGATTCTTAAGAGTACAAAGCAACATTATCGAAAACAGCTAATAGAGATCAAATGGTACCATAAAAAAATCAAATAAAAAGTTCTCATTAGGGCGAACTGTTTGTCGACTGAGGTTCTAGTGGGGAGAGGGGGCCAGGCTGGGCAACTATAGTCTAGAAAAGTGTATATTATATAGTGAACTGACAGGTGTACCTATTCAAGGAGGTCAGAAACTTCGATACAATGATGCTCTCTATGAAACATTAGTCTCCTAATGGAGGCAACTAATTCATCAACGAACCGAGGTCTAGAAACACACATTCCGCCTTCAGACCAGTTCAAATGTCCGAAATGTGGTTGCGTAATCTCATCTAAAATAGGTTTCACCAGCCATAGAAGATCAAACCTCCTCTAATTTCAGATATTAAACTTGGTGTGTAAAACTTACTGGGTGTTCCAATAGTGTTAAAGGCGAAAGATTTATTCGCTTTGACGAGAGTCTAGAGTTACAATAATGTGATATCAGTTGATAATGGCTGGAAATAGAGAAACAGTTTCAGTTTAAGAGTTGTACAACTAAATAGGCTACATAATTTAAAATTAATTTTATTTAAACAGGGTCTCTCACAAAACTGTGGAGGGGTATGCTTTTTGTTTTTTTCTTATCGAACATCTTATATATCCATTTTTACATTCTACTATCGATTCTAAACATATTTCATGAAATATGTCCAATACCTAAACCCAATGGTTTCACCGATATCTGCCATTTTGTAAAAAAAATATCGGAGTTGGGGGGACTATTTTGCGGTGTAATATATCATTTATTTTTTAATGTAGGATTATTTTTGGTAGGGATATTAGTGAAACTATGAATTTTAATGCGAACAAAATTTGTTTACGTTTTTTCGATTTCGGTTTTTTTTAAATTGAATGTCTAATATATTTTCATTTTATAATATTCCTAAGACAAAATACTTCTATTCTTCTTAAACATGCCCTATAAATATCTGTTATAATTGCCGAGATTTTTACATTTTTGTTTTTAATGGAATTGACCTAAGGCGTTTTAGTAATAACGTCATAAAATTCAATTCAAATGGCAAATATTGTTATAGAATAACTTTTAAACAGTTTTTATATGATATAGAAACAAAAAGAGTATACTTTTTTCACAATTAAATAGAAAAACATATTTTTATGATTATTTGATTATTTTGAATGTTGGTTATTTATCGAAAAGAAATGCGAATATCCAGTTACAACTTAGAGCACGCAAATGGCCTAGGCACTCACGGCGTAGAAACAAATGAATCAAACGGTCAATTATTTGGACTTTGTGAACTGTCAAATTGTGCAGTACTGTGTTTATTAGAACATAAAGTAGAATGAAAATGATTTTAGTAGGAGGAATTAATAAACATGAGCTACGTTTTGGACCCAAGTGATCAAAACTCCTTTTTAGCAAGTAGAATTTATGCGCAAAGATGCCTTAATGCTGAATCTGTCTAATGACAAAAAACTTGGATAGGCAGAAAAGAGCTGAAGAAAACGAATTTTCAGTTCTTCAAGCTGTAATTAAAAATTCGCAAATTTCATGCAGGCCAATAGAAAACGAGATGGGCGTTAAAAGGAAGCACAACGAACAGAATAACTAGGAAATATAAATATCATCTGTATCATATACACTTGGTTTAAGAACTAAATCAAAATGATTTCAATCGAAGCCTTGAATTTTGTAACTGGGCAATAGAAAAAATAGAGAAGAACCCAACTAGTGTTAGTTCTAAATAGTGATAGTTATCTCAATTTTTTGCAAAATAATTTTGAAGAGTGGATTGAAGAATTGCCTTTAACTGTAGAGAGACGAATGTAGTTACATATACAGTAGACGGCGCTCCTCCACATTTTTGCAGGCAGGTGAGACAATATTTTTTTCCTTTATTTGGGTTTTTTCGCCACTATCTAAAACTCAAAAAATACCTGTTCTTATTTAAAGAAAGAATCACTGGATAAAAACAAAAAACCAAACGGAGACAAATTTCTCAGTGATTCTTTTTTGTAATAAATTTGCCTAATAAACAAAATTTTAAAGATATAAAAATGTTATAAAACATTTTAGAAACTTTTAACGTTAACGTTTCGGAGGGTACTCTCTCCCCGTTTTCAAAATAAACTAAAAAATAAATTATATTAATTTGTAATATATAAAGTAACGAGTGAAAGTAAATATATTTTTTTGTATATGTCAACGATACTTGTATTGTCAATGTAAGTATCGTTGACATATACAAAAAAATATATTTACTTTCACTCGTTACTTTATATATTACAAATTAATATAATTTATTTTTTAGTTTAGTTTTGAAAACGGGGGGAGAGTACCCTCCGAAACGTTAACGTTAAAAGTTTGTAAAATTTTTTATAACATTTTTATATCTTTAAAATTTTGTTCGTTAGGTAAATTTATTACAAAAATGAATCACTGAGAAATTTGTCTCCATTTGGTTTTTTGTTTTTACCCAGTGATTCTTTATTTAAATAAGAACAGGTATTTTTGATATTTTTTGAGCTTTGGATAGTGGCGAAAAACCCAAATAAAGGAAAAAAATATATGAACGAATTATACAAATAAATGGATTGGTTTTGTGGCCAGCCGGATCACCGGATTTAACAAATCTAGTTTGTTTCTTATGGGGTTTTGTTAAAGAACAAGTTTGTCAAATGCCACCCACCACAATAGAGGACATGCAAATTAGAATAAGAAATGTGTTTACAATCAATCGATTTTTTGAACATAGGCTTAGAGTTTGTATTACACAAAATGGTAGACATATTGAACATTTAATTAAATGATTGTAGTGATTTCTTTTTTATAATTGTTTGTACTTAAACTATCTTACTAAAAACTACATATTTGTGACGTTTTGTTGACTATAACAATAAGTTAATGTAATGTAAGAATCTCGAAAATTATGACAGATAGATATAGGACATGTTTAACAAGAATATAAGTATTTTGTCTTAGGTTTATGGTTCGGAATCCATGTTAAGATGTAGGGCCAATTCCAAAATAGCCTCGGTTGCTGATGTGTCTCTAATCCAAATCTTTACTTCTTTTACAAATTGACCAATTAGTTTGACATCAGAGCCAATATTATTAAAAATTTACGCGTTGTATCTGGGATTCACTTGGTGAATATGTTGTATCGCTCTGTAGACAGCTTTGGTTATGGCTATGTAGACATAGCGAAAGCTACCACTGAACAAATACAATACCTTTTTGTGAAAGATAAACCTCTCTACTGTCCAGTCAAATTTAAGAACTACTAGAACAAATTATAAGGAATAAAATATAGATATTTATCTGTGTATGGCAAGGGTCGTTGACGACTTCAAGTGCCGTAAGTGGTTCAGATAGTTTCGTGAATAGAATTTTAATATTAGCGATGTACCACGTTCTGGGCTACTGGCTTAGGCTAATGACAAAGAAAGATTGGCGCTAATTGAACGTGATCCGCATAAAATAACTTGCGACATAGAAGAAATTGTTGGAATCAATCAGTCAATACTATCAAGGTTATTAAGTCAACTGGGAATAGTAGGTGTGGCTTGAGTTAATCGAGAAAATTGGCCGTATTGATAGTACGAATTTCTGTTTTCGATTTTCTGTTGAAGTCCCACGAAATTGAACGTGTTTTAAAGCTAATGGAAGAGAATCGTTTATTATGACCATTAATTTAGAGAGATACAGTTCACAACTTAGCGAATGAAAGCGCGCATTTGACTAGAAGCGACCTGAATTAGGCAACAAAAAGGCACTTCAGACAATGTTAGATCACATTTATCTTTGGCCACCCGATATAAACGTTTATAATTTGACTGCTATGCTTTAGTTTAACCACCGCATTCTCCTGACATTGCGCCCTCCGACTACTATTTATTTAAACCTCTTTAAAACAGCTTAGATAATAAAATCTTTACTTCCTTGGAAACTTCACCTGGATCAGTTCTTTAGCCAGAATTTATGGGTGCGAGATTATGCAGCTATCAGAGAGACGGTAAAACATCATTGATCAAATTAGCACATACTATATTCATTCAATTTAATTTTTAGTAAATCAAATTTTTCTTCAATTTCTCTCACCAAAATGAGCATTTTTGCATTAACCTAATACATACATTTAAAGAAACGAACTTAATATTACGATCCAAGAAAATACCAAAATCAAATGTTAATAAGACTGAAATCAGAGCGCTCGAAAGTTTAAAAAGAAACAAGGATATCACTATATTACCGGCGGACAAAGGTAACGTAACAGTCATAATGAACACCGAGGACTATATGGCAAAGATGACGAATATTTTACTGGAAAAGACATATAAACCAGTGAACAGAGATCCAACAACCTATCTAGAAAAAACGACCAAAAGCAAAATCAAAGCATGGAAACTTGAATCGGACATTGAACGAAGAATAATTCCAAGGGAAAAATCAAACCGATGTCCTAAACTTTACGGTCTACCCAAAATACATAAACTAGAAATCCCATTAAGGCCCATAGTAAGTGCCTTTGGTTCTCCAACACAAAATCTGGAAAAATATCTAGCAAGTATCATGCAACCAAGCGTCAAACTTGCCGAGTCCTTTGTTCAAAACTCAGAACATTTGATAAGTATAATTAAAGATTTGCAACTAGAGGATACAGACGTACTAGCAAGCCTGGACATTGTCTCACTATATCCAAGTACTCCCATAGACGAGGCTCTGGACCGAATTTCGACGAACGAAGACTTTCCACCATACGTGGGGAAACTTTCCGAACACTGCTTGAAGAATACATACTTTTCCTTCAACCAGCAGATATACATACAGACCGACGGTGCCCCAATGGGATCATCTTTATCACCCGTTATAGCCAACCTGTTTAGGACCGCCTTCGAAACAAAGGCATTGGCCAACGCTCCTTTAAAACCTAAACTTTGGAAACGCTACGTAGATGATATCTTTATAACATGGCCTCACGAAAACGAACTTCTAAACAACTTCCTAACCCAGTTAAACGAAATCCACCCTAGAAAACAGTTCACTATGGAAGTCGAACAGGATAGAAAACTGCCATTTTTAAATCTCCTCATCACAAGGAAACTTTCTGGAACACTCGAATATACAGTGTATAGGAAACTAACTCACACCGATCGATACCTCAACACTAAATCCCACCATCATCCTTCTCAAATCCAAGGAGTAGCGACACCTTGATTTCCAGATCCTTCCGACTGACACTACCAGATACACGAAGCGAGGAACTACCAAACATTTCCACAGTCCTTAGACAAAATGGATATTCAGAAAATTGTATCAGGAAGGCCATTCGCCGTCAGGAAACCCAAACACGAAGAACAATAGAGGATCATGAACCAAGTACACTAGAGGTCCTGCTACCATACGTAAAAGGAATCACAGATCCTTTTCCGACTGCAACAGAGCATACATAGGACAAACAAACAGACGAATATCGGCCAGAATACAAGAACATAAAAAACGACTTAAAAAAAAAACAAACCACTTCCGCTCTGTTCCCGCACCATCTGCATACAGGACATAAAATCAATTTTGAAGGAGCCAAAGAAATAGTGAATATTGAAAATATATATATATATATATATATATATATATATATATATATATATATATATATATATATATATATATATATATATATATATATACACGAATTAAAGATTTTCTACTAATATCAAATAAATTATTTGTGGACATTTAATTGACAATGATTATATCGTCAGAAAATGCTTCATTTTACTAGATACTTTATGTGATTTATTCAGACAAATTTAAGTGACTTATTTTTCTTATATCAGATATTACAGAAATTAAAAATATGATGTAAAACATAAACTGGAACATTATTATCCCCTGACGATACTAACATGGTTAGCGAAACATGCTCAAGACGGCAAACTATTGTTTTGTTGTAGTGTTTTGTGAAAAATATCCTTCTATTTTCATTCTGATGAATCCAGTATAAAAACTGATTAGTTAGCAAAGAAAATTAAGCAGTTTACACCTTGGGATTTTAGGCATAAATTATCGTAATATATTTATTTTGTTTGGATATGTTTTATTGCGAGAAAGTAGTTGCGTGAACCAGTGTAGTAGTTTTTCTATATTCCGTGCATAGATTTTCTGTGTATTTCGAACTATTATATTTGTGATGTTGAGTACTGTTAAACAATTTTCAACTCGTAGTCACGCCAGTAACCAGGTCGGATGAAGCCGAATGCTTTCAGTAGTATGTTGAGTCGCTTAGAAAATACTGAATGAGCTGAGATCTTTGAATATATAACTATTCAAGGGCTGGTATGGAATTATCTTAGCTACCTTATTCCCATAATATTATCATTTTAGATCATCCTCCCATTCATTTGCTTTAAAATTTTGTCTTTGTTTTTGGCAAATTGCAAATTGGCAAATTTTTACATCATACACTTGGAAATGCCCATATTACATTTTTCTTTCTGAAATGAAGTATTTTATTCTAAGAGAAGTTAGTTGCAAAATGGCGAATAAATAGGGAATAATGGTAGTTACACAACAGGTTTTTTTAATAAACTACAGTAAGAGACGCGTCAACGCACGGGGCATTATTTAGAGATTGGACGTACAGCTTAACATGGGTCCCGAACCACAATCATCAGCTGCTGACCAAAAACCCCGGTCAGAACCCCTCTCCCATATAGGTTATCAGCCCCAGATTTTGTGCTTTAACCATATGTCTTTCAAGAAGCCTACTGGCTGTAGAGGGACCGGGACCAACGTAGAACACGTCTCAAAAGGCATTCGGCCTTACCCAGTCTCGAATTGGTGTAACTGAGAGGTGATTGTCAGATTTTAGATGCTTGTCAAAAACAAAGTCACAAACAAAAAATATATATTTAAATATGTTCTCAATTTTAATCTCAAGTTTTTTCAAACTCTCTTGTCTAAACATCCTTACTAGATGACAACTTGTTACTTTTGTTTAACATTTTCTTCTACAGAATATACTCCTGGTTATATTAAAGCATCATTTGTTTAAAATTGAATGATAGATGAAAAGAAAGGCTGATCAGAATCTTATCATAACAAAGGTTTATAATATACATATTTTAGCATTGGGATAATTATAGTAAAATAATCTAACTTGGATCTCTTATGTTACACAATATAGATTATTTATTGTTATACGTGCAATATATAAACTGAAATTTCCATCTTACAGTAGTTCATATTGGCAATTTTTTAGATATTAGGAACAAGGAAAAACAAATTCTACTTATACATATAAGTTTGAATGATGAATTGCCAATTTGTGTGTTAATTTTACATACAACTTCATTCAGAACAAGTTTTTAACTGAAAAGTTTTTCTTAAAATGTGTACAGGTATAAAAAATTAATTTACAGTGACTAAGTATAAACATTATATTACTAAAATATTTTAATATAGAGATCTAATTTTATCTTAAAACATATTTTTTGGATGAAACATATGTTTAAGCAATTATAAATATCAGTTTTCTTCATATTCTAATATTTCATAAAAATTGCCTACTTTTACAGCAACACCCTTATCGGACTTAATTTCTTTAGGCATCAATGCTACTTCCATGGACACAGTTTTAATATCTTCACCATCTAAAAGTTGTTCTTGAACTAGGGCATCGTCTTTTTCTCCCAGCAATAACTTCTTTCTTTCTTCTAACTGAAATGCTGACAATTTTGCTTTTTCAAACAGCTGCCTTTGGACATTAATTCGTTCATCCAATCCTCTTAATGTCTGATTCAACGTCTTTAAAATTAGATAATTGCTAGGATGAGCTCTATTTTCTGTTAAATATTCTCCAGTATGCACTATTGTGCCTGGTATAAAGAGCCCTTTGCAAAGAGGTATGAGAGCGGTGTGTTCAGCTTTAGCCCCAAGTTCCTGTACATTTTGTCTTGTTTGTTCTAATGAATTAATTTCATTTGATATTCCATTGCACACGTTTTCATTTTTTTCGATATCATTGTCAAGAAGACCTAAAAACTCTGTTCTTCTATTTAACAGCTCTATAATGCTTTCAGTCATAATAAACGAAAAATTAAGGTTAGATTATGGACTATGCATTTCAGATGTATTATGGGTTGTATATATTGCTATAACTCTTTAATAAATGTCGGGCAGAAAACTGTAATGTATATTTTAATAGATACTTTAGTTTAGGTATCTTAGATGGTACCCTCAAAATAAAATATAAGTTAATATAAAAATAATACGAATATAGTTTAAAATGTATTTGTACTTTATTACTTATACAATATATTGTTATTTTGCTGTTAAAACTAGTACTTGAATGAATATTATGTTTTTCTCTTGTATGTACTGGTTGCAATGTTTCAAAACTGATAATGGGTTTTTAGAATTTATTTTTCAATTTCTAGGAAAATAAGGCAAACATTTTAATTATTCATATAAATAAGTTTGTATTGAGCAATAGATCAGGTTCTGACAATATCGTTGGTTTTCGACTTTTTGGTCGTAATATTTTGGACTATCAAACTAAGGCAATCCAGACTGGAGGTTGATGTGGTAAATGTGTCGAAATCTGTAACAGAAATACACTATTATAATAAAAGCATATGCAGAGTAATTAGCAAATGTAATTAATAAAATAAGTGATATTTTATACACTTATAATTCTTTTAAACACGTAATTTTGGAGAAAGGTAAATAATGGTAGCCCATTTCGGTCGCTTTTCGATCAATGCTTAGTTCAAATTGATCATTTGTTGACGGTAATGATCCTGTTTCAGAAGCTCATGGTACACGACACCCTTCTGATCCCACCAAAGGCACAGTATTGTCTTCTTTCCAAAGGGATTCGGTCTTGCGGTCGATGTTGAAGGTTATCCATTCTTCGTCTCCAGTCACGATCTGATACAAAAAAGTGTTTCTTTCATCCCGAGAAAGCAAAACTTCGCACACCGTTTTTCACTTTTCTATCTGTCTGTCGTTTAGCTGATGTGGTACCCATTTTCCTGTCTTCTGGATCATGCAGACGACGGCTTTCACTCGCGTTTTTCTTTTGATTGAACAAGAAAAGCAGTACGTACCGCAAATGATGCAATGCCGCAAAATGCGTGCCGCAAAATGGTTATTTGGCTTGTTGGTTGATTGTTGAGTTTGTATATTGGCTTCTTTATATAATGCTTGCAATTCGGCTTCTTCAAATTTTTTCGATTGACCTGAGCGAGTGTTGTCTTTCAAGCCAAAAACACTTTTGAATTGTCTAAATCAACACCTGCAAGCGTTTTGCGTTGTTGTTGTATGCGTTGACATTCTCACCTTAAATTTCCACAAGTATACGACGACGGCTTTCAATCTCGTTTTTCTTTTGATTGAACAAGAAAAGCAGTACGTACCGCAAATGCTTTTTATTTGGCTGGAAACTCGACATGTTTACCACACGAAGAAAATATGACGCTAACTCGGCCTTTTGAAAGGCACTGTCGTAGCAACAAAATTCATAGCCATGTCTTAAAAAAATTAAGAATTATTGACCGCCACAACTCCCTTCAAATGAATTCTCCCTTCACCCTTGCAACACCCTTGAAAGAAAAATGTGTCATTTTTGAATATGAGTACTCTGTAGTACATTAATTCTATAGTACTACTCTGTACTATATTTCTACAGAGTCTTCGGTTAATTCCGAAACCAGTGTGACCTACAAAACCTACAACCAACACAAGTGGGTAATGAATAAGATGAAATCACAAATTTTCTTAAACTACGACTTACTTTTATTTGTTTTTTCAGTTTTTCTTAATCATATTTTTCTTAGAATTATACACATAGTTTAGCACTAATAACGAAAATAAACATTCTGCCATTGTAGTGGTATGCCCTTTTTGTAAAAAATTAGCATCTTTGTTGCTAATATATATCAAAAGGTTGTTTTTCACCTCTTCTTCCGTTTTAAAAGAATTTCTATTTCAAAAATTGGAGGGAGTAGAATTGACGGTAATCCGAAGGTGTCATGTCCGGTCGGTAAGGTGGATGGAACTAATTGAACTCCCAATTGAAGATCAACAATTTTTGTCGGGTTTTAATAGAAAAAAAAATTGCACGGATCGGGGTGCATGGATCTTCGGCTATTATGGTCTTTATTTTCCCGACAGCGGTGCTTGAAAGATAGACAGAGTGCGTCTGTCAGGTCAAATTATCTGCACCTGAACCAGCTAAACCACTTTTGCATCATGGTTTCTCCAACAGAACCCTCTCCATAAACGGCACAAATCTTTTTTTTTTGTAAGCAAAGTAATCATTTTGTTTGATAGAATTATACAAATATACTTATTTCTCATCTAATCAAAAATTAGTCGATGGTACATTTGTCTTGCGAAACTGGATTTCTTATCGGTTCTTTCTTGGTGGATTTCTTATCGAATCTATCCAACAACTCACTGTAGTACTGCCCTGAGCCATCCATGAGGATTATTCCTTTGGAATCCCAAAAAATCGTGGCCATAACCTTTCCGGCTAATGGAATTGTTTTTGCCTTCTTCAGAGCAGATTCACCTGGAAAATCCATTGTTTTGACTGTCTCTTGGTCTCTGCCGTGTAAGAATTTATCCAGGTTTCATCAATGGTGACGACTCGACCTAAAAAGTCTTGCTGATTTCGCTTAAAGCGGTCCAAATACTGCTTTGACATTGTTAGTCGTACCCGCTTGCTGTTCACCGTGAGCAATCGCGGTACCCATCGGGCCGACAATTTCCTCGCATCTATCTTATAATTTAAAATCTTGATTGCCGTTCGGTACGAGACACCTACGGCCTCAGCTACTTCGCGCACTTTCCTTCGGCGATCATCAAGAATTATGTCATGGACCTTTTGGACGATTTCCTGGGTAACCACGTCTGACGGGCGTCCTGGCCGTTCTTCATCGAAAACAGTTGTAGACCACGCTTAAACTTGTTAAACCAATATCTCACGGTTGTCATAGATGCTGAAGGGTCCCCATAGACAGTATCCAACTTCGCTTTTATTTCTTCGCATGTTTTTCCATCCAAAAATAAAAACGAATCAATATTGCCCTTTTTCCAGTTTATCGAGAAATACAAAACACGAATGATACAATTGGCTGTCAAAAAAAACTGACACACTGACAAAACTTCCACGCTGACAGGCAATCGACAACATAAATATTATAATTTTTTGATTAAAAGTTTTTATGATATGTAATACATTTTCTAACGAAAAAAGAAAACCAAATGATGACCCAATAATCTAGGCAGTTCTAAATATTACAATACTCTAATGGAAAAGGATGTGGCATTTAACAAAACTGGTAATGCCAGTTGTCATTCGTTAAAAGATGGCTTAATGCATTCATTTCATTTTCGTCACTTTAAATTCCTGCAGGGGTCGTTCAGTATTGCGATTAGATGGCTGAAATTCTGGCGCCTGCAAGTCAATTCTAAAGAAACTCAGGCGATAATCTTCCTCGGAAAACACATTCCAAACGAAGCGACGTTGCTGGTGGACAAAGTTTTTATTCCCTAGTTGCAAAAGGCAACCTTTCTAGGCATACATTTCAATAGACTATTATCATAATCCGGTCAAATCCAACATTAAATCTGTAAAGGATAGAGTTTCATAGACTAAACAAGAAAGTAACTAGTTTCTAGTTTCTAAGCGTAAAGCCGGCGCTACACATATATGATATGACAAGCGTCTCTTGGCCAATGTGTGGATGGTAAAGTTAACGCTTGTGAAGATGCTGGCCGATGTTGGCGTTTGCGTTAGCCACTTGCCGATGGGTTGTCGGTTTTGTATCCCACGTCAAAGAAACTAGCGCACTCTGGTACATATGCTAAGTCCCCGTCCATACATTGGCCACATGGTGTGCCATGTTTTCAACGTGTCGAGACAGTTTCTTATTTGTTTTATCAGTGATGTTGACGTTGGCTCAGTTACTTGTGCATTGATGATATGGTAAGTATATAGCCAATGTGTGGATGCTCATTTGTGATGTGTGAAAGAACAACCAACATTTGATCAAACGTTGGCTTCGCCATAAGGGCCAATATATGGAGCCTGCCACAGTTGAGGCTTCCGAAGGCCGGTCGAAGTTGAGGCTTCTGTACGAAATGATCCGAACTTATCGACGTCCCGAACGAGTTTACCATGAATTTTTAAGCTAACAGGTCTTTCAAATTGAGCGGTTTTTTAAAGTCTTGAATAAAATACAGATGACGTTGCGAATTTGTCTAGGTCTAGTCTCATTTTAGAAGTGTAATGACATTTATATAAATGGAGTCGTACACAATATAACAACGCGTTAAAATTGTTGAATTATTTTGTGAAAATAGGCGATCAGTGAAAAATGTTTTTAGAAGATGACGTGATATTTACGGTTTACCCAATCGTCCATCTAAAAGCACGATCAATAGAATTGTTCAAACATTTAAAGAAACTGGTTCGGAGGAATATAAAAGAAGAGCAATATACTACACCCGTAGTGGTCGTTCACAAGAGAATATTAATTTGGTACGTGAAAGTGGAAGACCCAGAAATTTTCATTAGTTGACGTTTACAACAATTTAGACTCAGTGAATCTATAACATGGCGTATTTTACGAAAGGATTTAGCTCTGAAGGCACATAAGGTTCAAACAACACAGGAACTAAAGCCACTGGATCGTTCAAAATATCACGCATTTGTCAATCGGATTAAAAAACAAACACATGATTTTTCTTTCTTCCATTTGAAATTGGCGGTTATGTTAATAGACAAAATTTCCGCGTTTGGGGTGAGATAAATCCACGATTGATTCATGAGAAACCTTTACATTCTAAATGAGGTACTGTTTGGTGTGCATTATGATCAGGATCTGTGCATTATGGTCAGTGTTCGATATCGTAAGATGATAATTGGATTTTTGTGGACTGAATTGAATAATATTAATCTGGAGGATATGTGATTCGAACAGGAACTAAGCGTAAAGCCAGCGCTACACATTGACCATACGGTATGGCTAGCGTCACTTGGCCAATGTGTGGATGATAAAGTTGGCGCTTGTGAAGATGCTGGCCGATGTTGGCGTTTGCGTTAGCCACTTGCCGATGGATTGTTGTTTTTATATTCCACATCAAAAGAGTTAGCGCACTCTGGAACATTTTCTAAGTCCCCGTTCATACATTGGCCACATGGTGTGCCATGTTTTCAACGCGTCGAGACAGTGATGTTGACGTTGGCTCAGTTAGTTGTGAATTGATGATATGGCAAGTATATAGCCAATGTGTGGATACCCATTTGTAATGTGTGAAAGAACAGCCAACATCTGATTAAACGTTGGCTTCGCCATATAGGTCAATGTGGTGCCGGCTTAAGTTGAGGCGCAAACTAAACTGTGAACTAAACGATGAAATTATTCGAGTCATTGGAGAGATAGAGCCACGGCTATGCCAAAATGTCATCCAAAATTTTGACAAAAGAGTGGATGTCTGTGGAGTTGCAAGAGGCGGTCATTTGACAGATATTCTATTTCGTGTTTAAATATCCTACATTATGCTTCAATTATCAATAAAAAGTTTTTAAAATCAACGCAAATTCTATGTTTTATTCAAGAAATTAAAAAAAAACCGTTCATTTTTAGTAACCTTTTACTAACTCTTTAGTTCTTAGACTGCACATTTACTTGATACAGCTGATGTAGGATTTAAGCCTAATGAGTTATAGATGAGATGTACAAAATATTTACGTTATTGTTAAAGCCGACATATGCACACACTGTGGAGAACTGATTTAAAAAAGCTGTTTCAAGAGTCGCAGGGCAAATGTGCAATCGACCAAATTGTGATTTGATGAAAAATACGCGTATTTGTATGATTCTGACAAGCAAAATGATTACTTTGGCCCTGGATAAGTGGTAGAAATCGTAATCACATGACGTACTTTCAAAAACAGCGCTATATGTTTGGTATAATTTTGAAAGCGTAATCTATCTGGAATTGTTTTCATATAACTGAACTGTTTAGTAGGTTTCGTGTGGTATAACATATAATTCAAACTTATAATTATCATAAAAAATCAACTTATAATTATCATATGATTAACACGTTAACTACTATGAGTATAATTTTGATACAAAACAGGTGTACGCCATGAAGGTACGGTATCAGTTTGAAACAAA
Organism: Cosmopolites sordidus; assembly: GCA_031761425.1. Taxonomy (NCBI): domain Eukaryota; kingdom Metazoa; phylum Arthropoda; class Insecta; order Coleoptera; family Curculionidae; genus Cosmopolites; species Cosmopolites sordidus. Next base: position 25,467 of record JARFXV010001010.1, read on the forward strand.
CAAAAGTGTACACACTGAGACCACTGTATCATTTTGATACAAACGGAAAGGGCGAGTTTAAGTTGATTTGAATCATATCTATACAAGGTTTACAAGCAAGTTGAATGGGGGGTTGTCGTTGGCTGGCCTCTAGCTGTAAATTCCAGTTATTGACGTTTGAATTTCTCTCCTAAACAAATGAAGATAAAGCAAAATAGACAGCGGAAGGTTCTTATGGACAGGTTTGTTTATTTTTTTCTGTACATCGTGTATTTTTATATTTTTAACGAGTTCTTAACATATTTTTATTTTACTTTTTTATTTGAATAGTTTTAAAACATTTTTAAAATAAATAATTGAATAATAGTTGTCGCACTTGTCTTGGAAATCATGGCTAACAGACGTTATTACAGCGATTAAGATTTGTTGGACATTTTGGAGGAGAACATAGATTGTAAATATGAGTAATTATTATTATAAACACTTTTAAAAATTATATTACATACTTATTCTCAAATTACATACATACTCGAATACATTTGAATGTGTAGTTAGAACCTCTCCTTGATTCAGGAAGAACATTGTTCATAGGCAATTTTTACAATACTGTTGAATTAGCTGACCAACTTTTAGCCAGGGGAACTAATTTAGTTGGAACTCTCAGAGTGAATAGAAAGCTGAACCCACTAGAATTACAAAAGCAAAGTTAAGAATAGGTGAGATGAAAACACTCCAACACCAATGTAATAAATTATAATTGGGAAATGGAAGATCAAAAGAGAAATTCTTTTTCTTAACTGACAGACGTTCCCAAGATTATTGAGATCCAAGGAATTGGTGGTAAAATGACAAATAAGCCATCAACAATAATTGAGTATAACAGCGCGAAGGGCTACATTGACTTATCGGATCAATTATCATCATAGAGTAACTCTCTACGAAAAGGAATAAAATGGTACAGAAAAGTACCATTTGAACAGTTAACAAACACAGTCATGGCGAACAGTCATAGATTGTACTTGCTAGTTACAAAAAAGAATATTTAAATTACTCGATTTCGAGAAAATGTACTGTCCGTACTAAAACAGACCAAAAATAATTAAAATAAAATTAGGCAGAAATTACAGAGGCCTGTGCAAGCCCTACACCATGTCAGAAGTTAACGACAAAAGAGGACGATAAAGAGGACGATGTTAAGTATGTTACAATAGACTAACAAAGCAAGTAAATTCGTCACATGCTATAAAAAAAAACAAACAGGTTCACACTGTTTGCATAGGATGTGAGTTCAAGATCATTTGTATGGACTGTGTTTTTATACGCACCAAGCGGAATTGAAAAACCGTGGCAACGTTTTACTATAACTTCTTTTTTTTTATATTTTTTATTTTCATTACCTTGTGGTGCTTTTTTAATAAAAATATTAAACTGCTTTGTATAATAATCTGATCATTTTTGTAATAAGAATTTTACTACTCTAATTATTGCAAAATTATATTTGTATCAATTGATACACATGGCCTCAGGCTTCGAAGTTTTTGAAATTTTTATTAGCTGGCCAATTTATCAAATTGATACATCCGCCATTTTGTTGACTGAGAGTAATAATACTTTTATTTAATAAGTAATTACGGTCATTTGGTGGGCGAAACTGTGTAAAAAATGAAAAAAAGAGCATATGGTCTGGGAGCATGAAATTTTCAAAATAACCATGGCCTGGTAGTGTAGTCTACTAAATTCGGCCTAAATTCGGACGAGGTACACGTATATTATAGGAGTCTTCTGAGAATATAACCTAAATAATCAGATTTAGGCTCGATGTTCATCGAAAAGCAACATGATAAAAATACTGCCGAAGCTCAGGATATGTTTCGTTAACTTGTTTAGAGTTTAGGAGATAATGTTTTTTCATACAGTACTAGTAAGAAGTGGTACCAGTAATTCCGAACTGGCAATTTTGTCCGAGACAACCAAAAAAGTGGGGAAAGAAGAATTGGATGCACTACTGAAAGAACATCTTTGTCTTGCACAGATAGAACTGGAACAAAAGCTCGGAGTAACACTACGAGTCATTTCTAAATGTTTATATAATCCAGGGAAAATTCAAAAAGAGATTTGTTAGTCCCCTATAAACTCTCAGCTGAGAATAACAGCAACGCATCTAGCATTGATGTTATTGTGGCATTCCTCTCTAGATTCAAGAAAAATAACTTCTTATATAAGTGACTTGTGTGACTTATATTGTGACTTGCATGATAATGTAAAGATTGTATGATAATGTATGATAATCTAAAGAGGCGAAAATCGCCGCTTAATCTTGGTGAGTCATTAACTAGTACCCCAAAACCAAACATCCACGCCAAACAGGTGTTGCTTGCTGTATGGGTGTCAGCTTGGTGCTAGTATTATGCGTTACTCCAATTTCGTCAAACACTCTCTGCTGATTGTTTTCAGCAGCAGCTGATTCGTGTTAGTGACACTCTGGAGGAAAAAAGGCCTTATACTGGCAAGGGAAGAAGGGAAGCCATTTTGTTTCAATGTAACCTAAGGCTATATAAAGTAAAAAGGACTTTTGAAACAATCACCGAGCTGGACTGGAAGATTTTATAGCACCAGGTGTCTTCTCCAGACCTAACTTCTTCAGATTTTTGTTTCTTCCGATCCCTGTAACATCATACGATTCATAACTGCTTCATATTTCTTGATAAAGTCGAAAAAAGCCTCAATGACTTTATCACATGACAACCACCAAGTTTCTTCGATCTGAGATTCGATAGTTGCCTTTTGAGACAACTTTGGTTAGTGAAAGTATATAGAAAGTGAAGAAGATTACTTCGAAGATTAAGATTGTATTACTTTTTTCTCAAATAAATATCAAATGTTGTCAAAGACCGATAATTAAGTTGAGGGCGTAAGTAAAAGGATATATTCTACCAGATAAATCTATATTTTTTTATCTTACAAATCAACGCTGTAAAGTTTGTTTTAAGGTTTTAAAGTAATGATCTTAATAATATTGCAGTAATGAAATAAATATCATTTAGTAACCCCTGCAATTTGTTGAGTGCATTTCTATGTCGATGTCGACAAATATAAAATAGATGACTGCTTATTTTTATCTTTAATTGCATCAGTTTAACTATCGGTATCCTAGTAGAAAATTTATTAATCGAAAGCATGAATTTAAAAGCTCGCTGGAGACGAAAATACATTTTATGGGAGCCTATCAAACTACATTAAATATCAATAAATTAAACAGCACCGATGCCATGTTTGTAAAATGACGACACATTTGAAAAGTTATAGCGCGCGTCTTATACATTCTCTGAAGACATTGGGGGGAGCTCCTGAAATGGAGCAGTTACGAAATTGGATAGGACATCGTAAATTAGATCGGTATATGCGATGCGATTCGAATCTTATAAAGTATTCCATCGTCTTTCCTTTTCCCTGTCAAAGAGTTTTCAGAGGAATACGAGGCAATATAATTAGTTCATATATGGTTTATGGCATTTATGGTTTTAGACATCAATGAGTGGGTATTTAAATAAATGTAAACGAAATACCTATTCGGTATTTGGTGGTACAGTATTTTATTAGGCCTTCGACTTAATTCTCGATTCCTACCCTATTCCTAGAAAAATTTAGTTCTACGCGTGCTGCCTTTTCTAAAGCAACGTTTGAGGCATTGCCTTCTTTTCGCTTTTCACCATAAAAAAAGCTCAGGACATGATTTGTGTGGTTTTGGGTAGTATTGTAGTACTGTTTCGTATAATAGTTGGAGGAAGCGGTTCTAGCAATTACAAACTGGAAACTTTGACATAAATGATGCGGAATATCCGGGACAGCCCAAAAAGTGGAGGATGATGAATTAGAAGTACTAGCCAAGTGCAGAAATGGTGTCTCTGACCCCTTTCGCTGTACGTAATCGGGTATTGTAGTGCTAGAAAATTACTTTTCTATGTCTTGTAGCCCATTCTGGTTCATTTGTTAGCGGCAATTACCGGTGTTAACTGTTTCATCTGGTTTCAGAAGCTCATTATTTCCAAAGCAATTCGATTTTGCAGTCGATGTTGATGGGTGTCGGGGTGTTGCAACGATGAGTTCCGGGTGTCGATCCGTTGATTCTGTGAAGAGTCACGACATTTGAACTTGACTTTGGGTTGTTTATGTTACGGCCACCCTTCCAGATATCGACTGCTACCGATTTAACTTCAGTTATTGAGAACTGATGCTCGACGAGGTGCGTCTCGTCCTTGAGGCTAATTGATAATATAGTATTCTTAATTGATGTTCTTTGTTCTGATGTCACATTAGATGATTTTTTAAATAACGAAATTTCAAAGTATATTTAGCTGATGAATCATATGTAGTGTAATAAATGAAATATTGTTTTATAACAATTGTACTCATAATTTTTATTTGTTAATTAGAAGAAATACTGTTATACAATCTGTATTCAAATAACCGGCTGATATTCGGAGAATCTAACAGTAATGATAACATACACAATAAAATACTGAGCATATATGATGCTTAGTGATATTTTCACATGGCCATGATCTGGGTGATCAACTGGCCATGTTGATGGCGGGTCGCAAACTCAACTGCAACTCGCGATCCTACGGTTAATGTTCGATGTACGACGATTGCTGATTTGAAATGAGCAGAGACGTGGAGTATAGATGGAAGATTTTTCTGTTTTAATATATATATATATATATATATATATATATATATATATATATATATATATATATATATATATATATATATATATATATATATATATATATATATATATATATATATATATATATATATATATATATATATATATATATTTTTTTTTTTTTTGGGTGTTGATCCGTTGATTCTGTGAAGAGTCACGACGTTTTTCCAAAATCTCATTTGGCGTTTTCAAGTGTTGTCCGCTTCAACTGAAGAGTAGAACTCAAAGTTGCCAAATGAGATTTGACACCCGGAATGATTTAGAAACATTATCTACCATCCGTGAAAATATTACATGTAACATATAAAATATATGTTACATGTAATATTAACATGTTATTACATGTATATTAACATATTAACAGTTAACATATTAACATGTATTACATGTTAATATTACATGTAACATATATATATATATATATGCATATATATATATATATATATATATATATATATATATATATATATATATACATTACATATATTTTCATTACATATGTATATTACATATGTATTACATATACATATGTATTTTCATTACATATATTTTCGTGACCGTTTAGTATTATTATTATTATTTTATTTATTGGGACTTTCGGTCAGTGTAAATAAGTTTGAATTTTTTATTGTTTTATTTACGTTTCGGTTTTACAACGAACTATCACCAGAATACTTCTAAAATAAAAATTACTTTTATAAAAAAAAAGAAATACAAACATACATTTAATTAAACTTACATTAAAAAAGAAATATAAAAGAAATGATTTATATAAAAAAAAACAAATAATACCATTAATTTTAGAAATGGTACAGATAATTTAAGTTGTATATATAATAACATTATTAAATAATAAATTTTCATAATTTTCTATTTTTACATCTAATATCATTCCACATAAAAAATTCAAAACAATTAGGTTATAATAAAAAACAAAAAAGGTGGAAGAATTGTTAAATATGTCAAAAGTCAAATATGTCATTTAAAAATTTATAAAAAATAGACACATATTGGTAGGTTTTTAAATGTAAGTTTGTATTTTTTTTTATAAAAGTAATTTTTATTTTAGAAGTATTCTGATGATGGTTCGTTGTAAAACCGAAACGTAAATAAAACAATAAAAAATTAAAACTTATTTACACTGACCGAAAATCCCAATAAATAAAATAATAATAATAATAATATATATATATATATATATATATATATATATATATATATATATATATATATATATATATATATATATATATATATATATATATATATATATATATATATATATATATATATATATATATATATATATATATAAATATATATACTGTTTCAGTTCTTTCTAATCAAAGTAACAATGTTGCATTTAGCTTGAACATGTTGTGTTGATTTGTAGTATCACACACTCATGGTGGTTTATATAAATATATAAATATATAAATATATATATATATATATATATATATATATATATATATATATATATATATATGATGGTAGGGAATGTTTCTATATCATTACGGGTGTCGATTCGTTGATTCTGTGATGTATACACATCATGTCGGAAAAATAACGGAAATTTTTTAATATGAAGAAAATTACTAGCATTATTTATTGAAACAACATATAATCTGAAAGCTCTGTATCTTCTTTAGATACAAAACAAGATCGCCATCATTAGAATCGAGCAACGGATTGATCAATTGATTGATGTTATAGATGTTATAGTGCTTAAAGTGACAGTAGCTTTTGTTACCTCGTCACAAAAAAACACTATGAAACAAATAGTTTGTTTCTAAGCTCGGTAAAACATTTTCAGAAACATTTGAATTGATGAAAAAAGTTTATAGTGACGATTGCTTATCGCATACACGTGTGTATGAGTGGTATAAGCGATTCCAGGACAGACATGATGCTTCGGAAGACGACCCAATAAACAAAAATCTCGATGAGTTGATGGAAAAAATGCGTGCAAAAAAGTGCTTCGAAGCTAATTCGACTGTGAGATGGACAGCAGAGGGAGGAATTAAATATGACATGATTCAGAAATCACGGTGGACAGGACAAAGATATGATTCAGGAATCACGGTGCACGATAATGCACCATCTCACAGGATCGTCGCCGTTTGTGAATTTTTGACCAAAAAACAAGTATGTGTGCTACAACACCCTCCGTATTCGCCTGATTCTTTCCCATGTGACTATTTCCTGTTTCCGAAACTCAAATTGATCATGAATGAAACGTTTTATGACAGTGTTACACAATTCCAAGAAGCCATAACTAGGGTCATTGAGGCGATTCCGAAAAACGATATAAAAATCTTCTTTTCCAGACCTTCCAATACCTCTTTTACCCTGCTGATTTCTGTCCATCGCTATACATCAAATTTTTACAACCACCTGTCATCAAATATATACGAAATATTATTATTTATAACATTAGATCAATCTTCTTTTTGTTTGAGTATTTATTACCCGCTGAAGCTATACAATCGTGACAAACTTTGTTTAGTTTTTCCTAAATAATTAAGGTTACTCTATAAGCTTTACTCAAAACTTTATGTCAAATTGATGCTTTAGCACCTTGAACTTCAGCTGAATTGAACCGAATGTCATTTTTGGGGAAAATCTGTGGCTATAAAAATATCCACCAAAGGTATCTATCAGAATTGGCCTTTCTAAACCCGTTGTCACACATTACTGAATTAAATTAGTAACCAACAATTTTTTTTTGCACTAAACTTCAATAATGTTGACAGTATATACCCAGGTAAAAGCCATTAACAGTACTTCCGTGAAAACACTTTAACATAATGACGTCACAAACATCGCACCAATCGTGGCGCTTTCGTAGTCATGTGATTTTATTTTAAATTTTATAAATTTTAATTAATTTATAATTAATTGCAAACAATTTTTTAGAGTTTTTCGCATCGAATATCAATATTATTTATGATAAAGTTTTAAAATAAAGTAAAAAAAATCGATAAATATTTTGTATTCAAAAACCCAATTAAATGTATTGATTGCGCTAAATACATGTAAATATATTCTAATTTACCTTGAAAATTATTGCAATTGTTTATTAACCCCTGTTACCCCAACGAAATATTTATCGATGTTATTATTTAATTCCTGAGTCAAAACATCATTTTTCATTTAGTGCATACCATGTACTTCGAGATTTCAATTTATTCAAGTTTTCAGTAAAAATATGACGCGGGGGACACCCGGATATCCGGGTATGTCAATGGCTGAAGTGTATATTCAATTAATTTTCAATTTTTTTTCTATATGTGAATAATAACATATTTATTTGTGGACACATCATGGCGATTTTGTTAGATTTAGAAGAATCAATTAATATTTATTATTTATGAGCGTCGGGTTCGAACGCGTTACTATAAATAAGAATAGTTTCTCATTGTCCGAAATAAATCCGTTCAACTTGGTGCTGTACCAAATTGAATACGAGCGGCATTAATTTTGCCTGGAAGCCAATTTAAGCGTCCGCGACTAGCATTAACCAAGTTAAATGGCCGGTAAAGTAATTAAAGGTAAGTAGGCCGCGACACGTAACTCTTTTCATCCACAAAGCCATAGTTTATAGCCCTCTGTGATTGTTTTCTTGTTTGTTTTTGAACTGAGTTGGATTTCGTATGAATTGCCCATTTTGGAAATTCTGTACAGATTCTCAATGTTCGTATGTTTGTTAGTCGTTTTAAATTTAATGTACGATGACCATACGATAAAATAAGTTAGAGGAGCGTGCAAAATGGTTCTATTTTGGACGCAAATGTGTACGCCATGGACACTGAATGTGTTAACACACTAGATGTTATCTAGCAACTAAAGCTACAGCTTAATGTGGACTATCAGCTACCGATTAAATTTGATCAGAACTCCCTCGGACTATGAACTTTAACTTTAAGCCTCCCGAGAAGTCGATTGGCGAGTGACCAATGTAGATTACCTCGCAAAGTGCATTCGGCCTTGCTTAGTTTCGAACTGGAGTGACTGAGGGAAAATCCTTTATCAGATTTTACACTATTGCCTGTTGAAACGCAGTACGCAAGCCAGGTCTCTCCTCGGATGATCAAATATCCAAGTACCGTAACAAGCGACGTTGCATTTCGATTCTTATCCAGTATAATAAAATTGATTAATATTAGTATATTTGTTAAACAAAGTACCATTCCTGTAAATGTTTGGACTAACAAAAAAAAACAATAAATAAATATATCAGGAACAATAAAGATAAGGATAAATACGTATGTTTGATTCTTATACAGAATGTGAAAATATTGGATAAGATCCAGATTTTAGTACCTCGTTTTCTTTTCAAGTAAGTGAATCATCGAAAGTACCTCATGTACTCCAATTATATAAGCCCAGGTCTCAGCATCGTATATTAATAATGTTAAATTTATATATATATATATATATATATATATATATATATATATATATATATATATATATATATATATATATATATATATATATATATATATATATATATATATATATATATATATATATATATATATATGTTCAAAAATAATGATGAAGTGGGCTCGTGGAAAAAGATATTAAAAACAAAGAAAATACATCCGCACTACACGTTGGTGCTTTGTCGTTCCTCCATCCGCCATCCAAAGCGCCAGCAAGTGTCTACCAGGACCGGTTTCATCACTCAATCATTATTTTTGAACAGACCTGGTACTTACCCAAGTTTAGACGGGCCACAAACGGTCCCGCACAGTTTGTCTGTCGCGGTCGTTTACCACAGGATGGCAGAGTTGCATATGATTGCAGCCGCCATTCGACATGGGCGATTTATGTGGTCATGGCTTTAGTCGTTCCCTTCATCCGCTCTCCAGGCATTCAGCTTGAGCCCATCTGATGACGGCTTAAGGCTGGTGCTTTGCATGGCGGATGGGGGAGTGATAAAGCACCAACGTGGAGTGTGGGTGTATTTTCCTTGTAATATATATATATATATATATATATATATATATATATATATATATATATATATATATATATATATATATATATATATATATATATATGTATAATTTTCCAGAAACAACATTATTAATATACTTTTATTATTAATTAATAGTAATATATATTTACAAGGTGTCCCATAACTTTTTCGTCATAGAGCAACTGGTGATAGTAGAGATCAAAATAGAGGATTAGTCAATAAATGTGTTGGCAAATGTTAAACATTAAAAATAATTTTTAATAGTAGAATCACTGTGCAGTACAAGAGTGAGTACTTAATATGCTAATATTTTTATGATTTATTCTTTATTAAAAACAAAGCATTTATTTTCGAATCAAATCAAAGTGAATCTGAAACGTATACGTTTTAAATACCACAGGAATTTAAATCATCTAGATAAAATAATCTCATGATGATGCTAACATGGTTAGTGAAACGTGCGTCGAGCAGTTCAAAAAAGTGTTTTGGTGTTTAGTGGTAAATCTCTTCAAGTTTAATGTTTCACACCAAAGCTTCCAATAGAAGAATTGATCTACGATGACACAGGGTGAAACTAAATTTTCGATAAATTGAGATAATTTAATAATGGTTGAAGATATTAGGTTCAAAATCGGGGTAGTTGGGTTTTCAAAGGTGACAAATCCGAATTTGGTGCTAGTTTGAGCCTAGTTCCTAGAGGGCGCTTGCTACCTATTTTGTGAGGAATTAACTCGCTCATATGTTTTTACTCTATAAAGCTGGGAATACTTTGACTTCAAAATAGAGAAGAGTCATAATGCGCACGTAAAAAAGATACTTGGTCAATATCGATATCTCACATGAGATATTCGTGTTCGAATATTCCACTGCACATCTTGTCGATGGCTGAAAAAACTGCAATTGACAAAGTGTGTCTTGAATACGAGGAAACAAAAACATTAAGATGTCAAAAATTCAACGGACTTTATACAAAATATCAATTTTTTGAAATTTACTTTAATAGGTGTTGAAAGTGTCCACCGTTTACCGCAATACACTTTCGCAAGCTCTTTGTTAAGTGACGTCTCAATAACATTGGACGCTTGTTGAATTTTTTTGTAAAAGTTTATCTTGTGTATTGATTTCTTTATGGCAAACTAAAGATATATGACCATATAAATAAAAGTCTAACGGATTTATGTCTGGGCTACGAGGCGGCCAATTAAACTTACCACCGTGCCCAATCCATCGATGTGGAAAACGTTGATTCAAATGATTTCGCAATATAAAATGCGGTGGGGCTTCATCTTGCATGAACCACATATCTTGTCTTAAGTTTAGAAGTATACCGTCCAAAAGGTCTAATAAATCGTTTTTCAATTATCTCAATTTTTTGAAAATTTAGTTTCACTTTCAACACCCTGTATCTTTTTAACGACAACCATTTGCCAACACATTTATTGACAAAATCCTCTTATTTTGATCTTTACTATCACCCATTGCTCTATGGCGGATATATATATATATATATATATATATATATATATATATATATATATATATATATATATATATATATATGTATATATATATATATATATATATATATATATATATATATATATATATATATATATATATATATATATATATATATATATATATATATATATACGGGTGAAAAATGTATGTAATATTTCCCTCCACGGTCCCACTACGCTACCTTGTGGGCATACCGGTAGTATACCCGAGGTTCCAGGCAGAATGTTACTAGCAGTCCTGTATGCTACGAGCATCCGCCGTATGATGGCGTGAGTTGTGTGCTATTACGACCCATCAAATGGCCAGTTGACATGTCCTAGTCCCGATTGTCTCTCCCAACTGCTTCCCTTGCGTTCGTCTGGAGTTCGGTTGATGACTGCTGAAAGGCAAGAAACCGATCCCGAGAGATACATTCATTCACCCTTTCTCCACGTGGTGCCACCGATCGCCTTCGCTGAACTGTCAACCATGCGACGTCACGTGTCTCTCGGGACCGGTTTCTAGCCTTTCAGCCGTCATCAGCCGAGCTCTAGACGAACGCAAGGAAAGCAGTTCGGAGAGACGATCGGGGCCAAACCAGATCAACTGGCCATTTTAATGACGGGTCGTGATCGCACACAACTCACGCCATCATACGGCGAATGGTCGTAGCAGTCAGGACCGCTCGTAACATTCGGCCTGGAACCTCGGGTATAGTACCAGGTATGCCCACAAGGTAGCGTAACGGAACCGTGGAGGGAAATATTACAGAAACCTTTCACCCTTTCTCCACGTGGTGCCACCCACCAGGGTGAAAGATTTCTGTAATATTTCCCTCCACGGTTCCGTTACGCTACCTTGTGGGCATATATTATATATATATATATATATATATATATATATATATATATATATATATATATATATATATATATATATATATATATATATATATATATATATATAGATATATATATATTTTTTAATTAATTAATTAATTTTTTTTATATAGTTCGCTCAATTAGCTTTACAGTAATGATTCGTGTACATATTTAATAAAGTCGTTTATTCGATATTTTACAATAAACGTTACGAGCTCTAGAAACATGGACTCAAATGGTTGATATAAAAGTTTGTCCCATTCTATGACAAAAAAATTATTTACTAGAAAATACATTTAATCAATGTATGTATCGTTCTGTTGGATGACCTTACTTCATCTCTCCGGTAGCTGCATAATCCAGCGCTTATAGAAGTTCGGAGATTTCTACCTAAAGAAGTGATCCTGGTGATTTTTTAACTCTTCCAAAAAAGTAAAGTTTTTATCACCTAAGCTATTTTGAAGTGATAAATGGTAGTAAATGGGACAGACTAAAATATTCCAGTCAAGCTGTAAAAGTTTGTCTGGTGGCCAAAATTGTCCAGCATTGTCTCGATAGAACGTAATGTCCCTTCTGTTGGTTAATTAAGGCCGCTTCTGGTCGATTGCGCGCTTTTATCCATGTAGTTGTTAACAATATTTCTCCGAATTAATGGTCGGCATTTCCGATAACAAATCATATTAAGCGATTCACTTTCGGTCCCACCAAATGTAAACTGTTCTTCCTATGTAAACTGTTGTAAAGTACTGTAAAGGGCATGTTTACGCTTACACTATGATGTTTGCGGTTATCACCATTTTACATAATCCAGTTTCATCACCTGCAACCATCTGCTTTAAAAATGAGTCGATGTCATATCGTTTCAACAGAGAATCGCAAGTAAAAATTCCGTTTATCAATTTTTTATGCCTTAACCCATGTTGCATCCATGCTTAAAAAAAAATAAAACTAAATTTATAATATTTATAATTATAAATTTGGTGAAATTTTATTTATTACTATTATACCGATGTAATAGCCACTGACAAAATGCAACTCTTCTAGGATAATCTTCGGGTTGTATCGCTTGTACCCGTTGATAATGATAGGAATAAAAGTGTTCTTGTCGTATAGTCTTCCACACTTTACTGTGACCAACTTCAACTTGACCTGTTATAGACTTAGTGCTCGTTGTTGGTTCGTTTTCGACAATTTCTAAAATTTCTTCCTTAATCTGCACCAATTCGCGTGGAGGAGGTCTTCCAGCCTGACCGCCTCGTTATGCCTTTAAGTACCATGTGTCGCCAAGTCTTGTAACTAAATTTATAAACATCCGTAGAGCCTGATTATTTATTAAAGGAAACCTTTCCGTGACAAACAACATTTTGCGACTGCCTTTTTGTTGGCACTCCCCATAACTTAATAATCTTATGTATGTTAGTTCATTGTTTTCATAAACGTGTGGCTTCCTTTGCGCCCATACTAATTTCATTATTTCGCTATGAGCTTTTTTCCTTTCGTCAGACCAAATCATTCCAGTCTTCCTACATTTCTCTCTCTGGCCAACCTTTTAAACGTCAACCTTGTGTGTGAAACAGCGTCTATCCTGAATTTCACTTTGTGTAATATTTGCTGATCGTAGGTCCTCTTTAATTGCAGTAATCCATTTAATTATTTCTACTTTAGCTCTACTCCTATTTTCGTAAAATTCGACTATTTGTCTAGTTAGCCTACTCGGATTCATCCGTTTTATGTGTCCGTAAAACTTAAGTCTCCTTTTTCGGTATGTTGTGCTATTTATTTGTTTGGGCTTTAGGATTTTTCTTATGATTTTTCTTTCCTTCTTGTTAATGTCCTCGGTGTCTCTCTGTCTATTCTGGCTTAATAACTGCGTTGTAATGTTTCAGTTTTGTGTTTTTAGATAGGCATTTTTATTGTAAATATTTTGTGTAAGTCTCAATGCTGTTTCCATTTTTTGACATCTACCCTTATTGACCGCTTTTTCCAAACCATTTTCCATGATTATTTTATCCAAATATTTGAAATGAGAGACTCGTCTGATGTTGCCATATTTTGTTTTTAGAAATGGTGTTCTTAGTCTGTTGCAGGTCATGTATTGTGTCTTTTCAAAGGAAATTTGGAGTCCTACCTTTTCTGTTGTTTCTTTTAGGATTTCAATCGGTTTTTGTGCCGTTAATACATCTTGAGCCAAAATTACTAGATCATCAGCAAACGCCAGACAATCTATTTTGATGTTGGTTCTCCCCAGTTTAATGGGCTGGTCAATATTCCGGGCCGACGTTTTTCACGCCACTCCTGTATTACTTTTTCTAGAACACAGTTAAATAAGATTGGCGAGAGTTCATTCCCTTGTCTCATTCCAGTTTTAATTTCGAAGGGCTCTGAGATTAACTTTTGGCCTTGTATATATATATATATATATATATATATATATATATATATATATATATATATATATATATATATCTGAATACAAAATAAGTGGAATTAACTAAGAACAGTTGTTAATTAATTCGTCTACCTTAGAGCATTTATAATTAATAGGGGGTGAAATAAATAGACGACTAGAAAATTAATTTTTTCTAGTCAATTGGCTTGAAAAATTACAAAAAGGCCGCGATTTTATCATCAACAGGAAGAAATAATAAACTGCTAAAATAAAATCATGTTGTGTGCTGTTTAGACCGATAAGGCAGTTTGGCGTTATCAATATCTTACCGTAATCAAGATCGTTATTTGTTTTTCATATTGAAGTCCCCGTTTGTTGGAGCATTAAATCACTGAATTTCTTCGTCATAAGTTTCAAACGTTAATCAATTTACCAAAGTCCCATTCTATATCGATTAATTTCAAATACTTTTTTTTATAATAAATTGATTATCTTTCCATCTACCTCTATTCAGGTTTTCAAGCTGACACTTTGGCCATTACTTATATTAATTTAATTTTTACTCCAAAGCAGACCTGGAAGTTAAAGTTGAACCGGATGGGATTATATGAATCACAATTAGCAGTATAAATTTCTACATATAACTTTTAGATACATTTAGGGCTAGCTTCAAAAAGGGGATATCCATGCAAAATCAAATATTACAGGAGAGACAAAAATGAAACAACTCTTATACAAACAAACTTACGATCACGACATTTTTCATAAATTTTAACTAGGGAAATTTTCGAAATTTATATTTACGATTTACACTTGGATAATAAGTTGTGAGTGAAAGTATCTCTGAGTTAAAACACACCCTTCAGGTTTTAATTATAGTGGCTATAACCGATAAACCGATATGATATGATAATAATTTTATAGAATTTTCTAGAACTAAAAAATGAAAAATTTAAATTTATGAAAATCGATTCTGCGACCTAATTTGATAAAACTATGCTAATTTGAAATGTATAAAAACCACTTTGTGGATAATCGGCCGGTATGAAATGTACCAGTCCATGTTCGTTAACTTTGTACACAAAACTAAAGGGTGAATTTTTTAGTGTGTCCGAACTTCCGATAGGGGTCGGTGTCAAATGAACTCTGATTTTGCGTTCGCAGTAGTTAAAATTATTCAGTATAGTCTGGAAAAGCATTATAGATTGTTTAATATCAGAGCAACGCTTGCAAATTGTCGATTATCAAAATAAAAATTGTTTATTATCGAAATCATTGTTGATAGACCTGATAGAGCATTTTGTAAATTTTATAATCGTCCAAGCGAGCCAGATATTGACCGAATTATTGATACATTTCACGCTGCTAGATATTAAAACTAAAACGTGACAAAAAACTGTGCGTTGCCAAAAAAATATCGCCACTGTTGCTGGCAGTGTTCAAAAGATCAGTAGAAGATCCAAATTTATCAATTTGTCGCCATTCGCAGGAAGTTGAGCTTTGTTATTTGACTTTGAACTCCGAATTTATATGATATTGATTTGGAGGAGATGTGGTTCCAACAGGACGGCTCCACATATCATACAGCCAATGCAACAATCGATTTATTGAGGGAACAATTTGGTGAGAAAATTATTTCGCCACTAAGGTCATGTGATTTAACGCCTTTAGATTATTTTCTTTGGGGTTATGTTAAATCTTTGGTCTATGCCGATAAACCAACAACTATTTACGCCTTAGAAACCAACATAACTTGAACAATTGCGGACATAAGACTCCAGTTGCTGGTAAATAATGGATACATCCATACTCTATTACCGGCAAGTGCCATCGTTGAGGAAAAAACAAACTTCTACCTGTCTTCTTTTAATATATTTCAGCACTGAATTATATCCTTAACCACTTTTAAGTTTTAGGTGCATTTCTGGTTAACTGCAAAAAGGGGACATTTTACATGAGAGACAAAAACTAAATAACTCATGCAAATAAACTTCCGATCGCGAAATTTTTCATAAAGTTTGACTATGTTATTCTATAAAAGATTGTACAATTAGCTGACATATATTTCGGTTAAAAATTTTGAAAAATTTTGGTGTCCCGCAGCCCTCTTGTTGGAGTTTGTTGTTAATGTTTAATAAGTACGGAATAATCTTAAAAAATTAACAACTATATTGAATAAAAAATTATGTAATTTCTAATGTATTACATACATACATACATACATAATCCATACTCTATTACCATCAAGTGCCAGTATAGGCAAGTATTAGGAAAAAAACAAACTTCTATCTGTCTTCTTTTAACAATTTTCTCCATTGAATTCTATCATTAATAATTTTTGTAGCTTTTCTCCATTCCAGTCCTTTTCCATTATTTTATTTTGCTGTTTGATCATGTCATTTCATTCTAGATCTGCCTTCATGTATTTTTTCTTGGTTTTCCCCTTATCCATATTTTTTACTTTTTATCAGCCTTGTATTCTCCATTCTGCACATATGTCCAAATCATTTTAAAATACTTTCACATATTCTCTTTTTCACCGATCTAACCCCTAATATTTCCTTTCATTTGACACCTTGCCAATCATTCTTAACCGCGTAGTTCTTCTAACCCTTTACACCCGTGGGTGTACGAAAGTGCGGATAACTTTAGAAAAATCTCAAGTCTTCGTAAACTCAATTTTGAGTAAATGTATGTATTTTGTTTTTATGTTTATTGATATATTCGAAATATAATTTTTGTTTTATTATTGAAACATTAATCAACCCAAATGTAATCTATTGTTGCTATTTCATTGCGTTAATTAATAACTAATTGTGACTACAATTCAAGTTGCACGAACGTTGCCCCTCGGTCATATCTCTACTAATTTATTTCGAACTATTTTATTTGTTTATTGGTTAAAAGCTGATATTGAAGCAAAATTGTTGTTTGTTTTTCTATTTTAATGACTGAAGAAGTTGTCTTGACAATACTAGGTGATGGAATCTAGTTTGATATGAAATGTTTCTATGATGAAGAAGACTTGGAGGCAGAATCGCGCGTTGTTACAGACCTTTTAGGCGAAAATAACATATCTGAGTGTGCAGAAGATGTGGTGGAACCTGAACTAGTACCAATCATTCTTAACCCCGCAGTTCTTCTAACCCTTTACACCCGAGGGTGTACGAAAGTGCGGATAACTTTAGAAAAATCTCAAGCCCGCACAAACTCAATTTTGAGTAAATGTATGTATTTTGTTTTTATGTTTATTGTTTTTATGTTTATGTATTTGTATTTATGTACATTAATCAACCCAAATGTAATCTATTGTTGCTATTTCTCTGCGTAAGTTAATAACTAATTGTGACTACAACTTGCACGAACGTAGTCACTTGGCCATAACTCTCTCGTCACACAACAACACAGCAGGTACCAGTTGAAAATAGACGACATCTGCAGCAACATAGCCATGGGGAAACATACATCAGAGACTCGATCGTCATCGTTAAATGAAAGGGCACTAACTCAGTACTCATGGCATCACACTGCACAGGCTCTTCGTCCGGCACTACTGCCAAACGGTGGGATAAAAAACAGAAAAGCTACGTTGATATAGCTGCTCCTAAAAATATTCAATAAAACCTTGAGTGGTGTTGACATTCTTGACCACCAGATGGAATACCACCGTTCCTTCATCAAGACCAGAAAATGGATTTTGAAAGTCCCGATTCAGTTTTCATCTTCATCAGAAGGCACAATATACGACCTGCCTGTATTTGATGATTTAAAGGAACCTAGGTCTTGCATGTACGAGAGATGCCACAGCAGGTCAAAAATTAAATGTTCGAAATGCGGCGTATATCTGTGCATTTTTCGAAACAAAAACGGTTTCCAATCGTATCATCTCAAACCATAACTAGTTTGTGAGCTGTTTGATTTTTAACTGTTTATGACACAGTAATTTTCCATGTCTTTTGAAATACTTAATTTGTGATCTCCATTTATTCCTAAAGTAAAAAAAAAAAAGAAATGTTATTTTCTTTTAAGTTTATTAGAGGTTGATGGTTGAAGTTTTATTTAAGTATTTATTGATTTATGTGAGAGTTTCTTATTTTTTTTTTGTGAAACGATAAAGACTGATTATAGTAGCGACTCCACTATTAAATAAATAATGTTAAGTTCTTGAATTCTTAAATTCGTGTTTTTCATTGATATATTAATTAAAAAATATAACACTCATCATCATGTGACTTGAAAAAATACCTTTTCAGGAAAACTGAAAATTAAGGATTTTTTACATTTATCATAGTCTTCTTAGACCCTTAGATAACATATTAGTTTACCTTTTCTTGAAAATTTGCAACTTTTTTCCGGGTATAAAGGGCTAAGTAACTTCATTTCGTTTGGTTATATCTTTTTTGTCTGAGCCAGAGACATGTGTTATTGTTGGAACAGTAGGAATCTTTCACCATTGCCGAATTTGTCAGTTTTCTTTTTTTGCGAAATGCTATTTTGTTTAGTGCAAATTATATTCTCGGATTAACTTACATTCTTTCATCTATTGCGAATTTTATTTTTCCGTTTTCTTCTGTGTCTCTGAATATTTGAATTATTATCATATTTTGCGTTCTAGTATTTGTATTTGTTTAGGATCCATTATCGTTATTTTAGTTTTGTTGCGATTTATTTCCAATTGACGTTTTCTTAGCTTTTCCTACAAAATATGTAAATTGTATTGAAGATACTCGATTTTCTTCATTATTAACACTATATCGTCGGCAAATACTAAATGGTTCACTCTCACTGTTTCTAAATTGAAATATTCACGGAATGATTTTTTTTTAATTTGTTGTTAAATCCTTTTCATATTTTATCCATAAGAATCGAAAATAGTTATAGACATAACGTTTCTCCCTGTTTCACCTCAGATGTAGTTGTGAACCTTTGAGATATTCTATTCCTATATCTATTCATACATAATTCGTAGTTGCATATAAATTATTTATACTATTAATTACGTATATAAACGAATTTCCGGTCATTGTTCATGAACTTCTACGTTTGTTTCTAATAGCAAAAACAAATACACAATAGAAGAAAATAGAGAAATAATTTCTGTTATTATTGATTATTAATTTAATAGAGCAATGGATAACTGTCTTCACGGAATCCATTTGGCTAAAGGTGCTTTTTCGAACTTTATTAAACTATTATTAGCTTGCTAGCTATAAATTTTGGTACAAGTTTCAAAATAGGTGTTTTATAAAAGATCTATAGTTTTAATGGAAGGAGCTAACTAAAATGAAGTCAGTGATTTGGATGGGACTACAATTTTTAACTAAGATTCAGCTGCTGCCTTTAGCTGCAAGAAATGATAAAATTATCCACATAATCTGGGATCTTGTTCGATTGTTCTGATTGTCAAAATGATCGGAGAAGAGTTCAGTTTGATTCACATAATCGTTCAAATTTTGACCAGTGAATTGGGGATGAAGAAAATCTGCACGAAAATGGTTTCGAAAAACCTTTATCAGAATCAGAACAACAGGAGAAAAACAGATCTTGACTTTTTGGAGCGGATTGAATAAAAATCTCATTTTGTGGAAGTTGTTATTACTTGTAACGAGTTGATAGCGCACCGTTGCTCGAAATTGTTGTTGCTCATTTTCGGAACGCACTAGAAAACTCCGGTTCGCGAAAATATTTGCTGCGAACCATCAAATGACACTAGACAGTTCTAACTCATATTAAAGACGCGTTAGATATTGACCTGTATTCCCTCAAAGGAGAGGACACACACTGTTGCCAGATCCAACTTTACGACACCAGTTTTATTACATTATTTACTCACATCGTAGCGTAGTGGGAAAATATTCTTTTAGGCGTCTTTCACACTGCCGGCGACGTGAAGCCAAGCGACCCGAAGCCGATTTCGCTAGAAACAAACACATGAATTTGCAGGTATCTATTCACATCGAATCGCTCCGACTCGCTCGGTACGGCTCGGTAGAGCCGGGTGAGTCCGATTTTGCTATAGAAATAAACGCATGAAACAGCATGTAGCTAGAAGCCCAGCCGTGCGAGTTGAAATAAACTTGTTTGATTGGACGGCTTTTTGGCAGCCAATCCGCCACCAGTTTTGAGGCCGATCGTCCACCATTGGTTGAGTTTGCGCAATGGTCTGCTTATTTGGTGTTATTTGTTTTTCTTCGAAATATATGAAGAAATATTAATTTTAGCACTTCGACAAGAAATGCCACGATCGGAATATTTTAATAAAGCTCACGTTACGAAGTTCTTTGGTTCCGATTATGCTCTGATTCTAAAATAGCTGATTCATCATCTCGGTCAGTAAAATTTTGTAAGATACAAACACATTTAATATTTCTTGTATTCATTTCTTGTCAATATTTTGAGGTTTTGTGTCAATCATCGGCTTATGTAAAATTCTCCATTTAGTGGTTAGAATTCCGAATGAGTTTTCCACAACTCTTCTGGCTCTTGACAAGTAAAAATTAAAAACAGTTTGTGGCCCGGTCAGTTCTGTTCTAGGATATGGTATATTAACCAAGTGGTCAGGGGAGAGGCTTCAGATCCTGGTATTATGAAAAGCAGTTGTACGTTTGTTCGCGGTAATTCTTAGTCATGTGGCATTGTAAAATTTTTGTTCTTTAAACGTTCATAAAGAACACTTTTTGAAAATATTCCACCATCAGTCTGTTTACCAGAAGCACCTACCCTATGAAGAAAAATCTGTAGTTTGTGTCTGCTGTCCCTGTAGAACAACCTCTTGTAATTACCTCTTGTAGTTATAAAACAAACTACCTGAATTCGCAGGCCACTTTACTCGAATAATTTTTCCGTCAATAAAGGCGACGCAGTTGGGGAAATTCCATCTTAGTTGATAGATGGACTTTTGGTCTATAGATGGACTTAGTCTTAGACTTAGTCTTGGAAAATTTTAATTTAGCACCAGACGCATCATCTTCTTTTCATAGCTTTCGATGAAAAATGCACGCATTCGCTACAATCGGTGTCACCCGGCACGGCTTCGCGACGCCGGCAGTGTGAAAAACGCTTCTTCTGGCGATTGGAACTGTTGTAGTAATTTATATAGGAAAGTTCTGTTTTAAACTTTCCATGGCCATTTCCGTATCATTTTTTTTATTATCAAAATTTCAAAGTCCATGGATTGTATATAATGAGATATAATAAACGCATCTCAATAATTTCAAATATTTTTAAAATATATGTTTACTATATATTTCCATGTATATTCATATCATGCCTTCAGATCTAACATTTTTCATGCTCAACAAAGTATTCTTTTGCTCCATTTCTTTTGCTGATTTAGTGGGCCTTTAAAGCTTTTAATTATTTTCCGAAATATACATGATGCTAAATTTCGCTTATCGTCTTTTCCGTTGTATGTGTGTTTGTATGTGGGATCGCGCGTGGACGTGGGTGTATTCGTGTGGGCGTGTGTTAACTTACATTTTATAATATTAGGTATATATTCTGTTAAAAAACTACCGGTCTTGTCTTAACTTTTGCATTGCAAATAGAATTTAGTGTGCCGAGTAGCTGAAAATGTTGCAGAAGGCTTACGGTGAATCGACTTTATCAAAATCACGTGCATATGAGTGGTACAGTGTATTAAAAAACGGTTGAGATATGGTGGAACATTTGCTTCGCTCTGGTCGGCCATCAATGTCTTCAACTGATGTTAACATCGCTAAAGTGAAGGAAATGGTGACTGAAAATCGTCATTTAAGTTTGAGAGAGATATCCGCTGATCTTTCTATGTCTCACGAATCAATTCGTACCATTTCAAGCGATTGTTTGGGCATGAAACGCGTTGCAGCTCGACTGTGACAAAAGTGCCGAAAGGGTCCGAAAGACCTGCATTTTCTTCAGAAACTCAATCGCGTAAAGGTCGCTGAAGACATGCTAGAACGAGTCAGTTCCGACCCCACATTCATAAAACGCATTGTAACTCGTGATGAGAAATTGGTATACGAGTTTGACATGCAAACTAGTCAACAAGCTTCGGAATGGCGCCTTCCAACTGAGCCGAAACCGAAAAAACCACGTCAAAGTCGATCAAAAGTTAAGGTGATATTGACTGTTTTCTTTGATTATCGCCGTGTTGTGCACTCGGAATTCTTGCCAGAAGGTCAGACGGTAAATAAAGAATATTATCTGAGCATTATGCTGCGTTTGAGAGAGCAAATTCGTCGAAAAAGGCCAGATTTGTGGAAAAAAAACTCTTGGATTTTTACATCTCATAAGGCTATCATTGTGAATGAATTTCTTGCCATAAACTTAAGAAATACCATCGAACAACCATCGTATTCTTTCTCTTTTCAAATCTCATATTACCACTTCGAGGCACTAGTTTTCAGTTGATAGAAGACATAAAAAAGAATTCGGGGCTAGAACTGAAGTCGATTCCGGAAAATGCGTTTAAAAAATGTTTTAACAATTGGATTATTCGTTGGCATAAGTGTATTATTTCGAAAGGGGCCCACCTTGAAGGAAATATAATAAATTTGGATAAATAATACACATTTTGTGTTTTATTACTTATTATTTCCTATTACTGTATACCATTTGGCGGTAATAGCAAAAGGAAATAAACGTGCAGCCATGCTGCAGAGGCTCCTGACAAATATTAATATATCAAGAAAAGCCAAAGTAAGAGTTTATAAAACAATAATGAGACCAGCTGTAATATGTAATGTCTGAATAATTGTGGCGTGTTCATATATTTTTTTCTTTTTTTGGGTTTTTCGCCACGATCTAAAACTCAAAAAAAATCAAAAATACCTGTTCTTATGTAAATAAAGAATCACTGAGTAAAAGAACAAAAAACTAAACGGAGACAAATTTCTCAGTGATTCTTTTCTGTAATAAATTTGCCTCAGGAACAGAATTTAAAAAAATATAAAAATACAAAATTAAAGTAAAGTTTTGGGGTTAGAGGCGCATCAGCAACTGAGAAGGCTATTTAGCGACTGCATCTACATCTTAACGCGGGTTCCGAAAAACGATCATCAGCTACCGAAAACTCCGGTCAGCATCCTCCTCGGACTATTAACCCTTGGTTTTGTGCTTAACCGAAAGTATCTCGAGAAGCCTACTGACTGGCGAATGACCTACTTAGAAAACCTCTCAGAAGGCATCCGGCCTTACCCAGCCTCGAACTGACGTGACTGACGGGTGATTCCATGTGAGAAACATTCAGTGAATTTTAGAAAAAACCTTTTTTACCTAGTTTTTACCTTAAAATATTATATGTAAAAATGTTCTAAAATAAATACAAACTTTTGAACGTTAACGTTTCGGGAAGTATTCTCCTCCCGTTTTCAAAACGAATCTAAGAAATAAATTATATTAATTTCTATATATAATGCAAATGTATTACAGAAAAGAATCAATGAGAAATTTGTCTCCGTTTGGTTTTATTGTTTTTTTACCCAGTGATTCTTTATTTACATACGAACACATATTTTTGATAATTTTTGCGTTTTAGATCGTGGCGAAAAACCCAAAAAAAAGAAAAAAAACCGCTGTAATATGTGCCGCAGAGAAATGGACCTTAACCAAAAGCAGTGAAAGAATGTTGGAGGTGTGGGAGCGTAGAGTGCTAAGAAGAATATATGGGGGTATCAAGGAGAACAACCAATGGAAGAGAAGGACGAATGAACTAATAATAACGATATTTGGAGAACCCACAATAATGCAGATAATCAGAGCACGCCGAATAGTTTGTTTGGGACATATAGAAAGTCAGATTGAAAACAGTTTGTGAGCAGGGAGGGAGGCGAGGGAATAATGAAGAGGGGAAGACGGAGGAGACAGTGACTGCAGGAGGTGTAGGAGGATTTGACAAGAATGGGTGTGACACAGTGGGAAAGAAGGGCAAGGAATAGAGCGGTTTGGCGGCAGATTGTAAATCAAGCCAAAGGCTTTAAAGATCTGTAGAACTGTTCATATACCATGTGTCGGTAATGATGGTTCATAGCATTTTGTTTTGAAATCGTTGTATTTCTAGGCTAGAATTGCTGTTTCCCATAGCTAGAAGTCATGCGTCCAAATAGGTTTTAGTATTGCACTCTACACCGATAGTTTATTTTCCATTGTTAGCAGTGGTTAAGCCAATATATTTGCCGAAGTTTCAGTTTAAGTTGCTTTATTTTGGCAAAAAAGTGCTATAAGAAAAATAATTAAAAATTCTGTTGCGGGGACGAGTTGGGACGAGTTTGTACGGATTTTTTAAGAGAAACAGAATCGTAAATAGTTTACATAAATATTTATTTTACATAAATTTTTAGTGTATCATGCAATTAATATAATTTTTTTTTAACTTTTGGCCAACGTAGGGAAGGTCCATATGCATTTTTTCAAAAATTAGCATCTTTATTGTCAAAAGTTAACAGGTTGTTTTTGATCAGTTCCTTCCATTTTAAAAGATTTTCCATTTAGACAATTTTGGAAGAAGCGGAATAGATGATAGTCTGAGGGTGCAATGATTCAAGGTTCTGATTGAAAATGAAAAATGTGATTGTGTATTGACATGATGGAACACGACGCATTTCCTGTTTGTTAATTCCATCCGATTTTCTACAACTGCTGCCTTCAACCGATCTAACTGTGAACAAAGGTTGGTGTTATGGTTTGGTTAGGCAAATGAGGCTCAAAGTGTATGGGCCTCTTCCAGTCCCACTAAATGCAGAGCATAATGTTTTTTAGATGAAGTTTTCCGCCGTACTAAAAATCGCTGTCCATGGAAACCTCCATGATTTTTTTGTAGCATTTTGGTGTACACAATCTACTTTTTAACACCAGTTATCTTTTTCATCACCAGTTATCTTTTTCTTGCCATCGGTGCTTGAAGGGCGGCCTGAATCTCCGCCCCAAAACCGACCAAATTACTTTTGCATTGTGGTCTTCCCTACAAAACCCCCTCTGTAAAAGGCACAATTTTTTTTTTGTTTTGACAGCTTACATGCCCTTTTTGAAATAAAACAGCATAATATGGCGTAAAAGCAAGTTATCGACCCACTCCATTTTCAATTTGAATCAACTTGACAAAATGTGAATGTGAACATTGTACCATAAATACCACAGGAATTATTAATATGTAAATAATCATTACTAATCTAATACATATTGTGTTTGTGTTTGCAAATGCTAAGTCAACCCAATATCAAATAATTAAATTATATGCAGATTGCAAAATATAATTAATCAAAATATTGTTAAATAAGGGTTTTCGTTGCTAATATTATTGCAAAAGTGCTATATTCGATCTTATTTGAAGAAAGCTGAGTGGTGTGTTAAACGACTCTTAGAGATTTATGACGCGATAGCTTTCATGTAAGCGTCAAAGTCATTAGCGCACGTGGGAACGATGAAAATGCGTTATCCTTCACATAAACCGCCAAACGAACGAATTAAAATTAGTTGGGCCTAATGCCGTTTCCGAAAGTGAACTTTTACGATCGGTTCGGCCGTTTTCACTCGTAAATTTTATTGCACGCTTTACGATTATCCGTCTAGTCGGGTTTCATCTTGCGCGTGACTTAAAAATATATTTACATAGACCTATCCTGGAAAACCAATTTACATGTTATCTGCGACATCACTACTTAATCGTTAAAAGGACATACTACGTTTTTTTAAAACGATAGTAGGGGAAAGTCGCTGAATTTGGACCGCCGCCTAGATAGGACCACTATCTAGGTAGGATAACACATATAGGTCCTAATGTGGGCATTCTATTGAACATTAGCGTAAACCTCGTTGCTGCAAAAAGTAGTAATGCAGTGTATTGCTTGACAGTTCAGACAAAGGAGAATTAGTGTTTTAATAGATCTGAAGTAAATAATTTAACAAGCAAACAAACAGTTTTGCTTATTGTTAAAGTAAGTAACAATAAATTGTATTACATATTTTAAAAGCAAATTTATTCAGGTACACATTAGTGTGATAATTTTATTAGCACAAGTTAAAAGTAGGGTTAGGTAGTATATTTTAGTTTAGATTGGACCATATCACAGTTGTTCAAAATGGACCGGTTCAATATAGGCAACCCTGATAAACTACTAGTCCGAATTAATCTTTTATGACTTTTAGGGTCCATATGGCTAAAAGTGGACATTACGGACGTTGGTCCAAAAGTGATTTATTAAAGGCTGTTGCAGCTTATTGGAATGGTGATACTGGTTTGAACGAGTGTAGTCTTGAACCTAAAGCAACTATAAAGAGAGATGCGGAGAAAAAAATACTACTGGAAATAAAGTGAAAGCACTTGGTTGGCAGCCCGCATTTACTAAATACATGGAAACAATTCTAACCAAACATATTCTTCAACTTGAAGAATGTTTTTTTTGTTTGACTATCCGAGAAGTGCGAAAACTAGCTTTCGAAGTCGCTGAAAAATACTGTTGTATTTATACATTTAATAAAGAAAAGAAAATAGCAGGGAAAAAGTGGTTCTACTCATTTATGCGCAGAAATCCCTAGCTGTCAATACGAAAACCTGAAGGTACCTCAATGGCAAAAGCACGAGGCTTCAATAGAGAGAACGTAGGGCATTTTTTTGATATTTTAGAAAAAACTGTGGATGCGTTTCATTTCACTGCAGAAACTATTTTTAATGTCAATGAATAGGGATTTTCAACAGTACAAAAAACCTTACAAAAGGTGGTTGCTTGTAAAGGTAAACGCCAAGTAGGAGGCGTAACAAGTGCTGAACGTGGCGTTCTTACAACTATAGTATGCGCGGTCAGTGCTGCTGGGTTTTATGTTCCTCCGATGATCATTTTTAAAAGAAAAATTGGGGCACCTCCGGCAAGCTTTGTTACTATATCAGAATCAGGTTACATAAATTCCGAATTGTTTGTTGAGTGGTTGAAGCATTTCAAAAATTATGTAAACTGCAATCAAGATAAGAAAGTCTTTTTACTGCTTGATGGAAGAACTTAAATGCTTGTACCTTTGCTAGAGAAAATGGAATAGTATTACTGCAGTTGCCTGGGCATACCACCCATCGTTTGCAACCTCTAGATGTTGCTTTCTTTGGGTCGCTACAGAAATATTTTGTTCAGGCGCAAGACACTTTTCTTGGTCAATATAAAGGTGATAAGATATATCAAACTCAAATTTCTAAATTATTAAATGAAGCATACGGCAGAGCGGCAACTGTGGCAGTAGCTAAAAATGTCTTTCGTGCCACTGGTATTTGTCAGTTAACAGACATGTCTTTCAGGATCACCGGTTTGCACCATCAGATAAGCTACAACCTCAACATTGTGGTAATGTTACTGAAATTGAAATAATTACTGGAAATCCAACAAGTACGTCAATACCCAATGACAGTAAAAGAGGGCAGTGATTTCGCTGTTGTTTATATTTCTCAGGAGAGAAAGCGTAAAAACTTTGAGGATATTCTTCATAAAACATCACCGCTACCAACACAAAATCCACATAACGTTCTGGGATTAAAACGTAGCATCAAAGAAAAGATTAAAAAGACAAAACCACAAAATATTGGGAAGAAAAGATGTAGCAAAGAAGAGAAGATTATAAAGAAAAAAAAACAAAAAGTACAAATGAAAACTACATGGTTTTGTACCGTATGTGATAAAACAAGGGAAGAAGAGATTATTCAATGCATTACATGTCACGCTTGGGTTCATACAAAATGTACTGGTGTGAGTCCAAAGATCAAGAATTATTTTTGTTTTAATTGTACTTAATGGTCCATTCTAACCAGCGGTCCATCGCAAGAAACCGGTTTTCTTGGATGGACCGAACACTCAATTTTTAAAAATTAATTTTTTGTGTTAATTTATTGTTAAACAATAAATAAAATAATTATGTTAGTTTGAAGATTACAATAGTACAATTATTTTTCTACCTAAATGTTTTTATTAAAAATGCTTTTACAAGCTCATATATAAAAATATGTTTAAGTGGTCCAAATTCGGCAACTCTCCTCTGTATCGTTTATTCAAGCAATTACAAGAATTTGGAATAGTTGGGAATAAGTGTCGTACCAGAGGCAAAAGAACAGTGCGAACCGCTGAAAATATTGCACGTGTAGAGCAAAATGCGGAGGAGTTTCTAGAAACATCGATTCGATGACATGGTGCACAAATGGTATTTCTCCACTTAGATTACGCCGAATTTTGAGAAGTGACTTATACATGTTTTATTAGATTGCTACTGTTGTTATTAGACTTATACATGCTTTATTAGAATGCTGTAATGCATGAATAAATCAAGCTGTTTCTGGACAAGAGAACATCCCTGCTACATTCACCAAACGTCATTACATCCAGTTAAAGTTACAGTATGGTGCTATATTTATGCTTAAAACATGATTTTGGCTACATTTTTTTCAAAACTATAGTGAAAATTCAGTTAAAGTTGACGAATGCTAAGGACACATGAATCAAAACTTTTGATGGAATGGTGCCACAGCACACACCTCATGTGCTGCTATCAACATTTTAAAGAACATTTTCCTTATTCGTTTAAGTTATCAAAATAGATATTTATTGTGTCCGCCTAGGTCTTCTTATTCGATGGCTCCAGATTATTTTATGGCGATTTTTGAACGAAAAGGTTTACATAAATAAGCTGCAAGGCAACTCAAGTACAACATCCGTGGTGAAATCGCTGCTTTAACACCAGATATGATGACAAAAGTTATGGAAAATGTGTTAAAAAGGACACAAACTTGCATTGCTGCCAATGGGTCAAATTTGATTGACCTTTTGATTGAATTTTCAAAAATTAATGAACATAAAATTTAATTAAATAAGCAAATATTAATATCTAAAAATGTCCCCTATATTTAAAATTGTATGTATAATAATTGTTTCGACACACAGTGCCTTTTTCAAATACAAACTATACTAGTATAACTATAACTAGACAAACTATAGTATAGTTTGTATTGAAAAAGGCACTGTGTGTCGAAACAACTGTTATACATACAATTTTAAATATAGTGCAAATTTTTAGATATTAATCTTTGCTTATTTATTTAAAATTAATTTCCATCAACTATCGGCTACCTCATTTAAAAATAAAATTTAATGACGAAATATACATATTAAAGAAAAAAAAAATGGCTTCTTTATTTTAAAACTTATAATCAGTGACGGTTGGCTCATAAGGGCACGTGAACACGTGTCCTACCTAAAAAATTAAAAAATGAAGTAGAAAAAATAATTTCAAATTTTATATTAATTTATTCTCTGTTCTGTCTATAATCATGCTTCTTGCGAATTCTATAGTCTAACATTCATGATGTTATTCGCGGTAACCAAATAGGTCGTGGGTTGCCGAAGCGCACCGATTAAAGAACACGTGCTTTGGACACAGATAAGTTTGTGCCGCTACTGTTTTCTTTACCATCGCGGTGCGAACAACAAAGACAACAATGCATTCTTTCTCTAGTAACCCGGAGATTAAACGCATTTATAACGTCATATCTTGGGCGCTGCCCCAAAAAAAAGTTCGGTTCGGGACAGCGGAGGGGAAACATCTCTTTGCTGCCGCTCGTGAACGGTACCGGAAGTAGTAGTGATGGCGAACCCCAAAGGGTTTGCCATCACCGAAGAGACCTATAAGGCCTTGAAACGCGCGTTCGATGATAAAGACAAGCGCATTAATGACCTTAGAGTATGCGCTCGAAATGAACAAGATCGTGGTGGACGAAAACGACGGTCTCCATAAGAAGATAATCGACTTGATAGACGATCTAAAGAGCCTAGATAAGGAAAACCAGAGACTGCAGAAATGCCTGGAAAAGAAAACCTCTGGCACTTTTATTAAAGCACCAGAGGGTAAAAGGAAAAGAAAGAGTGAGAAAAAGGTGCCAGCAGCAGAAGAGTCACAAGACTCAGACGACGACGCAACCGCGAGTGCCGCGATGGACACGATGGACGACGAAGGCCATTCTTCGGTCTCCGAATCCGGGGGCTACCAAAAGGTAGTCCCAAAGAAAAAGTTGAGGAAAACGAAAAGGAGGTCGACGATGGTAAAAGAGGATTATCCTCCTCTTAAGAAACCAGCGTCTGAGTATCCGATTTCGGAAGAACCCACTTTCAAGAAGCCGGATCCTCCAAAGGAGGCTCCACCAAGTCAGGAAGGCCAGGAGGCAGAGCCTCCGGTGCCTAAAAGGACTGGTAAAGTCCCCCCGATTGTGTTAAGGGACAAGGAAGCGTACAGATAATGAGGATCTGTAAGGAACGCGGAATCTTCTTCACCATGTCGATCACAAAGCCAGAAGGGGTTCATTTTCAATCCCAGACTTCTGACGACTACCGAGCAGCGATTGAGCTGCTCGAGGAAAGGAACTACAAGTTCCACTCGTTCTATTTCCCTGGGATCTTGGAGACGTTTCCAGTCTCCGAGATTACCAGTGAACTCCGCGCGATGGGTTTTCATCCCGTCCACATAGAGAGATGGAAAAGTTCAGGTAAAGATAGCGTTCCGATAGCCATTGTCCAGGTGGTGGTGGCGAGGGAAGACAAGGGCATCCACGACATTAAGACATTCCTGCGTTAGGAAGTGAAAGTGCAAAACCAACGCTCGAATGGCTGAGTAGTGCAGTGTTTCAGCTGCCAAAAATTCGGCCACTCATCGAAGAAGTGTCATGCCGATCCAGCCTGTGTAAAGTGCATGGGTGAGCACTTCACAAGGGAGTTCAAGAAGGATCGGAATGCACCGCCAACTTATTGCAATTGTGGAGGTCCGCATACTGCAAACTTCCTAGAAGAGACCAAATCGAGGACCCTCCGTGAAGACTCAAGGGTCTTCACGGAGGAAACCTCTTGGGCCGCTGAAGTCCCGTAAACCCGCCGCACCTCCACCAACCTTCGTGTGGGGGTCCCGCTCAGTTGAGCGCAGCGCTCCACACTTCCCTTTGCGCGCTTAATCCCCAATAATCGTCCTTTAACCTCCATGGCAGTAAGCCTATGGAGCCTGAACACCTCGGGTTCCGGCTTACAGAAATTCTATAAAAGCGACGCCCGCTGGTCGTCGCCCCGGCATTGGGCGTGGCTAGTTTCCCTTTTCCGATGAAGACAGTCTCTCATTATCATGTTAACCTTCGCAAAGTTTCTCTGGACTTTGTTGCAAACCCTAATCTTAAGAAAAGTCAGACTATGCCCCGCAAAAGAAAGGGGGAATTCTGACACTTCCTGGGATAGCTAGAATCCCATAGAAAAATCGACCCGTCTCGGGTATAGTTTAGATCTAGATACGCAAGGGCAGAAGTCAGCCTAAAAACCAGGGTGAAAAAGCGGGGCGCTGCCCCATTCCCAATAGTCAAGCCATTACACTTTTCAACTTTTCGAGTGGTTGTAAAGTGATTATTTTGAACGATTACAATAGTGAAGATGAATTCAGTGCAATATATGAATAGAAATAATATCACAGGAGAACCGAATAGACATCCTAAGCGCTGACGTCAGTAATGGGCGGAGCTTATCGAACCTCTCCAAATAAAGAAAATGTCCATTGAAATTCTCATAAGAGAATTTTTGTTAGTCATTTTCTTCTCTTTACAAGTTTAATAAGCAATTTCTCTCACAGTTTCGTAATCCACAAAGTACATTTTACATTTAACATATTTGAATTGCTCGTAAAACGTTTTTATTTGGACTTTTTCTTGTGTGGAAGTAAATTTAAGATTATGTTACTTTGCCCTTTAGTTGGTTTTTTACAAAAACTTGTTTCTGAAATATACAGAAATCTCTTTCGCTCAATCTGAAATTGAGCGAAAAAAGGGTTAAATTTTGGTACATTTTGGTTAATTTTGGAGGTAATATTAAATATTTATAAGATGGCATGGACGTATACAAATGATTGTGTAATTTCTAGGCGACAAGATTTGAAACTCTCAAAACATTCACTGGTCTGTAGTTGCTATTTTGTCAACAATGTTAGAAAAAATGGTCCCAATATATTTGATTTGAATATTAAAAGGAAATTTGCGTTTGAATCTCCGGGGAAATGGTATGATATTAAAATATATACGTTGTAATATATCCATATATTTGTGGAATTGCTGACTGTTTTGTGTATCGTCCCTTTGATGACTGTGGAAAGCGAAAGATGTTTCTCTACTCTCAAACGAATCAAAACATTTATAAACAAACATAGCATTGCTATCTATTGAAAAAAAAACTTGTGAAGTCGATTTCAAATTTTAATGATCAAGTCATCGACCACTTTGTTGCTCAGAAATTTACCAGCGTCCACTTCAACTACAAACAGATTTAATGGTCATGACGCTATAGTGAGTTTAGCAAAATTTTATTACTTAGGTATCTAATTGAAAATTTGATATCTGACAGTTATACTCGTATTTTTACACAGCAAATTGTGTGTATGATACTAAGAAATGTGAAATATTTTGTTGCGACGCATTTCCCTATCCCCAATCCAAAATTTGATTATATGTGCCCCACCTGTTTTTCCCCCACGAACCGCCGCTGGTTATAAATAATTAAAATAGTAGAGTGACATTTGCTCCATCCGTTATGAGACGTAAGAAATTAGTCTAAGTTCAATTAATAATGGATAATAGTTTCTAAAAGTTTTGAAAGTTCTGAAAGTTCCTGGGTTTTCAGAAACAAATGACTCAATATCGACTATTAACTTTTAACTTTTATAAATAGTCAAAGCTTCTTATTTTCTGGAAATACGTTCCGTAAATATACCTCGAATACAGAAACCGTGAATACAGAATGGTCATATATACGGGATTATAGGGGATATGTTCCAAGGTACATAATAAATAAAAATATATAATAAAAGCAATTTAATGAGAAATGTTTTAACAATATTATTATCAGGCTTAGGCAATGGTTTAAAGTATTCTGTAATTTTTTCTTGTTTTGACGCTTTTATAAGGTCTTTCAATTTAGATTGATATTTGAATGTAGCATTAGCAATTTGTCTTTTAAAAACAAGACTTCTTTCCACAGATGGATCAATTTTTATAAAGAAATCACAAAGCTCATTTGCCATTCGTAAACCTTCACTCAGGTTCTTTAAGTTTAATGCCACCTTTTCAGTCCTCATTGAGGCTTCCTCTTTAATGGAATGGGGCTTAAAGTCCACACGAAACCAATTGCAAACCTCCAAGTCGGTTTCAGTCAAATATTGATCTTGCGATCCAAGCAATTCTAGAATGTCATTTGATTCTATCTGTTCGAAACCATCTCGTTCTACGCCATTCGCAACTTGTTCAGTATTATTTTAAAGGTTTGTCTAATGTAATAGAACTTAAAGACCTGGATTATTCCTTGGTCCATAGGTTGGAATTAAGGCCGTCGTGTTAGGAGGCAAAAATATTACCTTTATATTTGGATACATAACTTCAAGCTAACAAGAGTAATCGAAACATTGTCCAAAAGTAGAATCGCTTTGAAATCTAAATTATTTTTCTTTAAATAAGTTTCAACTTTAGGAACAAAACAATCCCGGAAGCAGTCGCAGAAAATGATACTTGTAATCTACGCTTTCTTGTTTGAACGCCAAAATACTGGTAGCTTGTTCTTGTTTTGATTTTCTAAAACACGCGGTAAGTGTAACTCTATCTTTTACTGCCTTAAAAACAGAGGCGGATTTTTCACTTTTGGATATAAAAGTTTTGTTTGGCATTCTTTTCCAAAATATGGCAGTTTCGTCTGCATTAAAAACTTCAGGTTCAGGTTCAACTATTAATTTTGAACATTCTTTTGGATATGTTGCTGCTGCTGAACTGTCTGAAGATGCAGCTTCTCCAATATTTTTGATGTTATGCAGTGATTGTTGCACCTTGAACTTATTGAACCGACCATCTGATGCTTGAAATCCTCCGTTTGTATGTATCATCAGGTTCTTTAAAATGTGCGTAAAGACGCTTAGCTTTCTCACGGATTATAGCACCACTTCGAGGCATTCTCTTCAGGCTACAGTCTTCAATCCATAATATTAATGCAGCTTCTATTTTTTCAATAGCTGGATCACGAGCAATTTTTGCTGATATTGAAATCTGATTTCTTGATAGATCGTACAAGATCGTACAAGATAGATTCATTGACATTAAAAAAAAAAGTTATATGGATGCAAACGATTTGCCAAGGCGTAAACGGTCAAGCATTCCTATTTTTACATTAAGCGGCAATACGACTTTTTTCCGTGGATGAACTAATTTTCTTTGCCGATACTCAACATTATAAATCGCAAACAAAGCAGAAAAGACGCGCTATTCATTCGAAATTATTGCGATGAATGAAAAGTAGATGTAATAAAACAAAAGATTATTCACCGATCGTGCAATGGCGGCTTTTATCAAAAGCCATAGGGTCACGTATAACCCGGCGGCTCGTATGGTGGCGGCGACTTATGTATTTGTCAAAGAACTATCAGCAATAAAATTTGTTTGTTTATAAATACTTTGATACTTGTTTCTTTTGAAACGTACCTCGTAAATAAAATTATATTATTCTGAAAATACAATATGTATCATTAGTTTTGGATCCGTGAATAAAAACATTTTTTAGCCGCGAATACAAAAAGTGGTCACCATTTTTTAATCTACGAAAACTGAAAACGCTAATAACGGAACCGTGAATATGAAGCTTTGACTATTTTAACTCTTCTAGTTTCTTTAGGTAATTTACGACGCAAGAAGGATTTCAGTTATTTTTGTAAAATATTTTTTAAAGTCAAAACAGCCTAATAATTATTAATGGATAATCTTGTTTTCGACACCATTTAAACACATGACCTATATTTTACGTTAAAAAGATCGAAATTATTTTTAAAAGCTATTGAAAAAATTTATAACGTAATAAAATTGAATTTAGGGGCAATTTTCGAAAAGTTACATTGTTTAATTTACGCGTGTCATCGCCATCGTTCTATCGACGTATCCGTTTCGCTGTTTGGCGTCTCTACAACAAATTGAAAAAGACGGGGACAGAACAAAAGTGGAGGTTTTATTTTAGAAATTCCGTCAAAATATTTTACGGAGCCTTTTCTATAAACACCATAAATCTGGGCGGTAAAGTGACGTTCAGTTGTCAAACAGAGATCCTCTTACCAGCAAAGATACTTTTGCGATTGTCGTAGCACACGGATCGAATTAGCGGCGCCTATTATACATGGAATCGACCGTAGACAATTTTTGTTTTCAAAGTCAAATTTTTGTCTTAAATTTTTATACTGGTTTAGTTGGCTGTTTATTTTTATGATTATTTTGAAATAGTGAATACTTTAAAGTTAGAGCATTGAGTGGAATATTTGCTATTGAGTACATACCAACGTACACTAATAAGTAAAAAATAATGGAGTTAAATTCAGCTGAAAAGAACAGCATGCTCAAACTGACAAAGGCAATATGGCAACAAGAAGCAATACGAAGGGCATGGGTTAAGGGGGAAAGAGGTGTAGAAGCTTCAAAAAATTCTTTATTTTTAATAAATCGATTGTAGGAATTTTGTTTTGAAATTTTCAGAATATATTTTTGAATAGTAAAAATATATTCTGAAAATTTCGAAACAAAATTCTAAGCCGTTTAAAGTTATAAGCGTTTGAGTGAGTGTCGGAACGGTTGGAGCGCGTGGCATGCAGTACGGAGCGGTCGAGCAGGTAGTCATTCATGAATGATCTGAAAAGTATTGGATAGAAAGAAGACGTTAGCAGATGTTATTTTGTTTCTTTTAACGTGCTGGAATAGCTGATTAACTAACTTTTTCTCGAGACTACTTTTTTCGAATTTGTGTACACTTTAGCTCTAACAGTTTTTTATCAATCGTTATCAAATTCAAAATTTGATCAAAATATCAAAAATAATTGAGGCAAAAAAGTGGTAGATAATAAACCGAATACTAGAGTCTAACAAAAGTAGTAGCGTTTTTCCCTTTGTTAATAAATAAAAGATTATAATAGATTATAATAATAAATTAAGTCCTGAGTAATTTAAAGGATTAAATAGATCAACATGAAAAGTCGGGGAATTACGAAATTAGGTGTCAATATTGTGTTCGAAGGTATATTGGGCAAACTAAAAGATCCATATTAACAAGATATAAAGAACACATTGCCGACATTAGATATGGAAGAATTAAAAAATCTTATGTTATTCAACATGCAATCGAACATGACCACAATATAGATATGAGTAATTTAAGACTGGTTAAAATTGTAAATAACAATAGGGCTTTGAATGCGCATGAAAGCATTCAAATTGAAAAAATGTAAGAAATTCATGAACCGGGATAAAGGACCTATTCCGTTCAGTCAATTTTTTTCAATTATTAACGTAACGCTCAGTAAATTTCATGGTTCATGATTTTTACACGCTTCATTGGGTACGGTTATCATTTAAATAGAACATAGTTTAGTTTAAGAATAGATTAATTCATCTCCTGATAACATGGTTAGCGAAACGTGCGTCAAGTTTAAAAATGTGATTTGGTGTTTAGTGCTAAATCTCTTCGAGTTTAGTGTTTCACACCGAAAGTTCCAATAGAAAAACTGGCCTATATGATCTCCGGATACCGGGAAAACCAATAAGATTTATGGGATTAACGGTAGTTTATCGATATAATTCGAACGTTAAAGGGATTGAATTAGGAAAATCCGCAATTAACGGATGATTATTCAATATAGCTATAAAGGTAATAATAAGAGAATCACAACAAAGAAAAGTTAGAACATGAATTCCGGCCGATTTTCGATTATAGTAGCTTCGCGCCCCTTGCCGGATGTTGTAAAAATCCACATTTCACCCCCTATATTTTGACTGTAGGTTCTTCTTCGCCGGCGTCGGCAATTCTTTGCAATCGGTAACACGTAAAGTTAAGTGCTCTGTCATCGGCCATTTAACGTTGACGCTAAACAGCGCTAATAAAATTAGAGAGGTTCTTCGAACAGCTATTTGTGCGGCGGGATTATTACAAGCTTTTAGTTTTAAGGTGATGACGACATAAAGGAAATTCCACTTTTTGCTAATCGGAAGTAATTTATCTCGTGGAGATGAGAGTTGACGTCAACGATGTTTTCTAAAAGCAAATTATACTATGGTGCTAATTATCTTCAACTCACTTATTTAATAGATTTAAGGAATATTATTATTGCCATTTTCGAATGTTTTAGTGAGGAGAAGTAATAGAAAAAGATTAGAATTTAATATATTTAGATGTTTTACTTTGAGATATATTCCTAACGATCCAAATCCAACCTTCTATAACAAAATGGTTAGTTTAAACTTTATGGTATATAGATTAATTGATTTTTTTAAACCAAGATTATTATGATTACAAGATATATTATAATTACAAGATAGTTATAACAAAGAACTAAAATTGATTAGGGAGGTGGCCGAAGTAAATCGTTATAATAAGAACATTGTACAGGAGGGTTAAAAGAGTTGTTAACTTTTTGAAATGAAATAGAAAAAAACAAGTTGAATTTTAACAAATTTATCTTAAAATTTACAAAAAATTCTTATGAAATTAATGTTCTTAAGATTACATTGTCTATATGTGGTCCATTTCTGCCGTGGCACTCCTGAAGCCGATCTCTAAAATTTGCCATAACCCGGCGGCAGTTATGGCTTCGATTTCTTGCCGAATATTCATCTTTAGATCTTCCAGAGAATCGAATCGAAGTTCGGGCCTTGGGGGGCTACTGAATGTCTTTTCGAGAAATCAATTTTTCTGGAAAAAGCGCCTGAACGACGGGCAAAGAGAGATTGGAAGTATTTCAGGTGGCTCCGTCCTGTTGGAACCAAGTGAGTATATGCTTCAAATTCTTGAAGAGAAGGAGTGAAAACAGTTGACACATGTCGACATAACGCTGGGAATTTACCGTTACTGCGCGGCCTTGGTAGTCTTCGAAAAAAAACGAGCTAACTATTCCGGATGCCGACATTGCAGCCCAAAGTGTAATCTGAGGGCTATGCAGAGGCCTTTCATATTTCTTTTTAGGGTTTTCTCCACACCGGTCCTGACAATTTTGATTATTGACATGGCCATAAAGGTGGAAATGAGCTATTGACTGCTGGAAATTGGTTCATCATTTCATTAGCGAATAAAAGTCTATCAACGGGGTCTATCGGCTTCAATTCTTGCATTAACTGAATCTTGTAAGAGTGCATGCGTAAATCTTTTTGAACGATGCGACGCATCGACGATCTCGTCACATTTAAAGCAGCTGCGCGCTTTTAAGTCGATAAGTTTGGTTTTTGGTGCACGGACGCTCT
The DNA here is from genome assembly GCA_031761425.1 of Cosmopolites sordidus. NCBI lineage: Eukaryota > Metazoa > Arthropoda > Insecta > Coleoptera > Curculionidae > Cosmopolites > Cosmopolites sordidus. The sequence continues at coordinate 64,206 of JARFXV010001010.1, forward strand.
AACTGTCTCAATTTGTACATCGATTCTCGCTAACCTTTGACGGCCGGGGACGCGTTTATTTAACTTTGAACCATTTTTTTCAAACTTACGAATCCATTGCTCAATCAACGGAAGGCTTGGACATTATTCAACATCGTGCAAATTGAAATTTTGTCGAAATCTACGGCAAGCAATAGTGGCGGAATTGTTGTTGCGGTAATACTTGCGCACACAAACAAGCGCTTCTCTGCCGTATAGCGCTGCTTGGTGATTTAATGTCCCTGAGTCGAACTATCATTTAAAACTGACCCTACCTTTCTACCCCTCCTACCAAATTTCTTACAATGCACCCATACATTAACAACTCTTTAAACCACCATGTAGATAGATTAATTAGAAAATATAAGTTTAGGCAATTATTGAAAAAATCTGCGACTTTTCAAAAGGATCAGAACAAAACAAATTTATGATAATAGTGTTTGATGCCAAATTAACAAGCGGGTTGGAAAAGATTTTGAAAAAAGCAGACATTAAAGCTGTCTACAAACCATATAATAACATAAGAGAAGTCCTAGGTTATTCAAAGGATAAAGTAGACCAATATGAAAAATCGGGGATTTACAAAATTAGTTGTTAAAATTGTAATCCAAGGTATATTGGACAATCGAAAAGATTCTTATTAATCAGATATAAAATATATATTGCCCACATTAAATGTGGGATAATTGAGAAATCTTGCGTTGCCTAATATGCATGCGAGCAGGAACATAATATAAATATTAGTAACATAAGACTTGTTAAAAGGGTAAATAACAGTAACATTTTGGATGCACATCAAATCATTCAAATACTTATTTCATTCAACAAACTTTTATAATTATTAATGTAACGCTTTACTTCACGCTTTACGATTTTATACACTTCGTTAGGCACGGTTGTACCTAACGAATAAAAAAATAGAACATAGTTTAGTCTTAGAATTAGCTTGAATTATCTCCTGATGATGCTAACATGGTTAACGAAACGCGCGTTGAGAAGTTAAAGAAAGTGATTTGATGTTTAATTGTAAATCCCTTTGAGTTTAGTGTTTCACACCCAAATATCAATAGAAGAATTGAATATTTTAAATTTTTATTTCTCTCTTTTCTTCTCTTTTTCTCTTTTAATTTTTCATGTCTCTCCAAAAAGTTTCTTCAATGAGGATATATTTACACTCATCTCTTCTAATAATATTTGTTTGTAGGTTTTCAAGACATTCATTTAAGCGGAATTTAAGTTTGCGTTAAAACGAAGTTTTCTTTATTTTCTTATAAAAAAGAAAATTTTAAATAGTTAATTTATAAGTAGCAGGCAGCAATAATGCTTCCTATATGAAACTAGAATAATTTATTTACATAATGATTTTCAATGATTAATGATCTAATTGTTTTAAAATTAGATTAAGATATATATATATATATATATATATATATATATATATATATATATATATATATATATATATATATATATATCCATACATCCATACGTATATATATATATATATATATACGTATGGATGTATGGATATACGTATTATCATCATCATCACTGGTCCTCTTCGCAGACGTTTGCGATCAATCACTCCAGGATTGCCTTGGTCCATCTGTTGTCCCATCGTCTCGCTATATGGCCTACCCATCTCCATTTCAAATGCTTTACTTTTCCAATGATGTCACACACTTTTGTTTGTTTCCTGATCCACGTGCAGGGCAAGCATACCATATACTAAGCATACATCTTTCCATTCCTCTCTGTGTTACCCAAGGTTTTTGAATTGATTGCGATATGAGTGTCCAGGTGTCCGTATGTCATAACGGGCAAGACGCTCTTGTCGAAGACTTTTCTTTTCAGGCAAAATGGGAGTTTGTTCTTAAACACTACTATATATATATTTATAAAATAGCATAAAAAAATGCAGTCTTCAGACAAGCATTGAGAATGCCAAGTGTGACCTAATAGTCTGACCTAATAGTCTAGCGTATTCTTCCATCCGCGAAACACATATATATATATATACATATATATATATATATATATATATATATATATATATATATATATATATATATATATATATATATATATATATATATCATCAGCTTGTATCAATCCACTGCAGGATGAAAGCCTCTTCAGCATGCTTCCAACGCTCGCGGTCCTGAGCTTTCCTCTGCCATTCGGGTCCAATATACTTAATGATGTCATCAATCCATCGAGTTTTCGGTCTTCTCCGTAGATGTTTGCGATCAAGCGGTATCTAGTTCAGGACCGTCTTGGTTCATCTATCGTCTCATTGCCCCGCTACATAGCCTGCCAACTTATATTTCAGTCACAAACTTTTGTTTGTTATCTGATGCATGTGCAGGCCCTTCTATCCCTTCTAGTAATGCCAGACATACGTCTTTCCATTTTCTTTTGTGTTATCCGAAGATTTTAAAGTGATTGTGATGTGAGTGTCCAGGTTTCACTTTCAAGTATCATAATGGGCAGGATGTCATAATATTATCATATTTCATTGGATTCCCCCTATGGAGGGAAGGCAAGCTAACATTGGATGCGTTTTTAGTACTTTGAACTTTTTAGAGTCACTTGGTGGTTCGTAGCAATTCCTTTCGTGAACCGGATTTTATATAAAAAATCTCTATAACCATATGTACTCCAAAGTTTTTCCACCCGAATTAATTTTATGAATTTAATAACTAAAGACCATTTCTAGGAAGAGTTGGAGTATTGTTGTGGAATAATATCACGTCGTCCGTTGAAAGTTCGTACGGATTTGTCAGTAGTTGCTATTTTAACCCGTATACATAAAAATCTGTGTTGGATTAATGATGTTTATTTACATATTATTATCAGGTTCGCTTTGATTTGCCTTCAGTTAGTCAAATTGATTTAAATTATAAATGTTGGTCGATAACTTGCATTTACGGTACATTATGTTTTTTTAAGGACAAGAACGCTGTCCAAACTAAAAAATGTTCCTTTTGCGGAGAGGGTTCTGTTGAGACGAGAGACCACGGTGCAAAAGTGGCTGAGAGATTTTTACCTGGAAGACCGGCATTGCTCTGGCCATCCTTCAACCATTATGTCGAGGAAATAAAGACCATAATAGCCGAAGTTCCAGGCATCACGATCCGTGATATAACAGATACCATCTATTCTGTTCCCTTTCAAAATTGTTTAAATGGGAAGTCTTTTAAAATGGAAGAGCAGATGAAAAAAGAAATTGTTGAAATTTTTTTGCAATAAAGATGCTAATTTTTGGTAAAAGGGCACTCTGGACGAAAAACTACGGTGGGAAAAAGTTGTAAATAATAATAGTAATTACATAAAAGACTAAATAAATATTTACATAAGCTATTTGCGTTGACCTTCCCCGAAATATTGACGATACAACATAAATACGATACATATTTTTGAAGAAGAAAAAGTAGCTTTACTTACATACACACTCATACACACACTTAAATACACACTACATTATACACTGGGGATTAAAAAAAAGTACACTTAACATACATATTTGAATAAAACTAAAAATTTACTTACAGAACACAAAACTCATACACTTTGTTCATGTCTACCTTTATTTCCTGTATTGCAATTGCAAATAAAACCACTAATTTAAGTAGTATTTTTGTGATCAATTCCTATTGAAACCTTCGGTGGGAAACACTAACCTAGCAGACACTACTATACACCAAACAGCTTTTTTTTTAACTTCTCGACTCATGTTTTGTTAATCATGTTTGCATCATCAGGATTTTGAATTATCTTCGACTCATTTTTTCGAGTTTAGTATTATTGCAGCAATGTTAAACGTGATAAAATGCCGAGATTTGAAAGAGAAATGCCTTAGATCTCTTGTTATACTGGTCGGATTATTTTGAGGATAAGCGTTAATCGAGATTTACTTGCGATGGGAATGTATGTTTATTATCCTTATTGACGGATTGCCCCTATAGCATCCCACCCACAAGACGCGTCCCTTATAATAATACTGAATTATATTATTTGACTTACTGGGAAGTCTAGATTTGGTTAGGTAGCCATTATGGAGGTAGATGTGTAAGATGTTTAGGAACGTCTAGGAATATTGATTTGGGGAGATATGTGCTTGGGAAGTAGATCAAGCCTAGTAACCTTCATAAGAAGTCCGTTATATAACCGAAATATTGCAGCCCATCTGTAAGCAGTTTCTGCAAGCTCGTTTAAATCTTATCTTTCAGTAAGAAAACATTGGGCTTTTCTATACATTATTTCTCAAACTTGTAGTTAGCATAAATAATCAATTTTCTATAATATATAATTATTTTCTATAGAAATATATTTTCCGGAACTTCCGGAAGAAAAGTGAGTGCGTTGTGTGCCACGTGGAGTTTTGTTGTTTTTGTTCATTTTCTGCAAATTGCTTACTGTTTCAAGTCAGGCACTGCATGTTTCCTTTCAGTGCATGTTTGAACAGAGTTTTATCTCACCAAACTTGTAGTTTTATACCTTCAATCTTCTGAGGGCATTCAGAATGGGGTTAATTTTTGATACCATCCTATCTACTTGGTATGACTTATTGCGTTTACTTGATAAACCAGGTTTGGCGGCTAATAATTCTTATTTTTTTTAGAGATGGCGCTGGAAACAATGTTCGGTTTACAGTCTAATCTCTTATGTCATTTTGTTTCTATGACAGTACCTTTCAAAATGTCATTGTTTTTTAAACCATTTTGAGTTAGCGTTATATTTTTTCTTGTGGTAAACATGTCGAGTTTCAAGCCAAATAAGGAGCAACTTGCGACACGTACTGCTTTTTTTGTTCAATTTAAAGAACATGCGAGTGAAAGCCGCCGTATACTTGTCTAAACTTACGGTGACAATGTTTCAACGTAAGATACTTGTGGGCGTTAGTTTGAACGATTCAAAAGTGGCGATTTGGAGTTGAAAGACCAAAAATGCACATGTCAACCAAAAAAATTTGAAGATGCCGGATTGTAAGCATTGTTAGAAGAAGGTGATACGCAAACTCAACAACAAATCAGAGAAGTTAAATGTTGGTCGCCGAACCATTTGTGATCACCGACATGTCATGAAAGAGACCCAGAAGACAGGACAATTGGTACCACATGAGCTGAACGACAGACAGATTGAAAAGGTGTTCACCAAAAATGGTGTAGAAAGTTTTGTTTTCTCAGCATGAAAGAAAGACTTTTTTGCATCAGATCGTGACTGGAGGCAAAAAATGGACATATTTCGAGAACCCAAAATGCAGAAAATCATCGGTTGACCTAAGACAATCATCAATATAGACGCCAAAATCGAATCGCTTTGGAAAGAAGACAATGCTGTGCATTTGGTGAGATTAGAAGGGTCGTGTACCATGAGCATCTTAAACCAGGTGAAATAGTTAATAACGTTCGCTACTGTCAACAAATGATCAATTTGAACCATATGCTGATCGAAAAGCGATCAAAATGGGTTACAAGTTAATTTAACTCAAAAGTGACTTTGTAGCACGACAACGTCCCATCACACACAGCGAAAGCAGTCAGAGGCATCATTACTGCACTTGGCTGGGAACTGTTGCACCACTAGCTGTACTCACTAAACTTTGCCCCTTCCTACTGCCACTCGTTTTCATCGTTGTCTTATACACTTTCCATGAAATACTTCAACAATTACGGAATGGCTTGACGCCTAGACCACCTCAAAAGATATACAGTTTTTCTGGGAGAGCATTCGCAAATTGCCAGAAAGAAAAAATGTGAAGCTATCAATGGCGCATACTTTGAATAAAACATTTTTACCTTGTTTGTAAATTATTTAAAGAAAAAATTAAGAATTATTAATCGCCTCACTTGGTACATCGAAAATCATTTCAGATTTCAACAGCATTTTTCTTCAGATGTAATCCGAAGTGGATAGAAAATCGAATAAATTCTTTTGTTATTATCATAGTGATCATTACTGATTTTTGGGATTAACTGCATTAAATGATAAATGCGTTAAATCGTTCAAATCAGATGATAATTATTTAAAACCTCAAAAGTATGGAAAAATTAAAATTAAATTATTTCTTTAGTTGTACGAAAATTTAAGCTTGGGCACTCTTTGACCACCAATTACACAGATCAACAAATTTAAACTTTTTTGAGGTAAAATTGATGAAAATAGGTGTATATAAAGTATTTTGTAGTTCTAAATCCGAAAATGATAAGCTAATTATTGTAACACGTACGTTTTTTTTGTTACAGGCGGTGTGTTACAAACATAATTTTTGAAGTGAACATTTCTTTAGCCGCGTTGAGCGATTTTCGGTAGGGGCAGAACTTAAGGGTTCGCGTCACCGACATGCTAATGACGTGTTGCGCTAGACTAGCGACGCCAATTGTGTTTTAGATAATCATTATTTTAATTGTTTAATTGTAGAATCACTGTGCAGTATAAGATTGAGTACTTAATATGCTAATATTTTTATTATTTATTATTTATTATTATTAATTATTAAAATCAAAGCATTTATTTTCGAATATTTCCAATATCCATACCATAATTCATTTATAAATTAAAAAAGAATTAAAAAAACACACATTTATTACAAAGTTTCAAGTTCTCATTTCCGTCGGCAGCCTCCGTGACTGCCTACCTTTTTTTTTCAAACCAGCTGTGGTCGCCCAACATAGGTGGGTTTCAACGTCCCTGGTATCTTGCTTCCATCGTCCTGATGTTGTGGTGAAACCTCTGTCCTTGTTCGTCGCTTACAGCACCCAAATTTTCCGGAAAAAAATCTAAATGGAAGTGTAAAAATACATATTTAAGGATAGGCTTTCTTTCAAGAGTTCATCTATGAGGTTTTTATTGTTTTCATATTTCTTGCTGCCCAGAAATCCTTTCACTATGCTTCCAAGCTGCCAATTTTTTTTCATTTAATTTTTCTTGAAAACGGAAATCACCTAGAAGCTTTCTCATTTGGGGTTCAATAGCATCTCAATAGTAAAATAGGTTTAGGTACTTGAAACCATTTTCTTCGTTGTCCATGGCTTTGACAAGGGTTTTCATTAATCCAAGCTTAATATGGAGAGGTAGAAGAAGCACCATTTTTGGGTAAACAAGGGGGCACATTTTATGTTTGAAGTACCAGGTTCAAAAGAGGTTCAATGAGGCCAATATTTCTCACTGGAATGTTTTTTTATTGCCCTACTGTCCCATAGACACAAAAAACAGCAATACTATGTAAAACCTCCTTGAAGTCTTATAACTTCAAACCTATTACTTTTAAATCCCTACTGATACTGTCTATATTTAAAGCGACTTAGTATGGTTGCTAAGTTGTCATAGGTTTATTGCATTGTCACTGAATGGACTAAATGAATAGATGGGTTTTTGATTTCATTATGAAGCAAGGCTGCTATATTTCGACGAATCTATAAAAATACGCCACTTGGAAAGTACATGTTTCATATTAAGCTCATTCATTAAACCATTAATATCATAACAGACACATAGCGATCGTTCCATTTTATAAAAAACTTAAAAATGCTACATTCCGTTTCCGGTAAGGTGAAACACTTGCATTTTTATCTAACAGGTTCCACTGTTGAAGACTGGAACCAAGAGGTTTCGATTTTTGTTTTGACAATTCCAGGTTACGTACCAAATCATTTAATTCATTCTGTCTTATTAAGTGAGGTATACTAAAAGTTGTTAAAAATGTTGGGTCACAACTGATGTTCTGAGAAAGTTGTGGATCAGATCCTGATGAAGAATTAGAATCACTGGGAAACATGGTGTCCACGTTTAAAGGGGCAATCGGTACCGATAGTTTCTGGCTATGAGGAACTGATCTAAGTGCGGAAGGCGAATTTGGATACTGTATTTTGTCCCTTTGCTTTTTCGAAATCCCTTCTGTTTTAGTGATACAAAAGTAGCAATCACGTAGATGATCAATATGTTCTCTCCATACCATAGGAACATCAAACGGCATAGATTTTTTTTGCGATGCATCCAGTGTATTAAATTTACGTGAAAACTCACACAGCAAACATGATGAGCCCAAATTTTATCGTGATTTTCAATTTGGCACTTAAAATATAAAAGATATGTTTTTTTTACTTCCTCAGATATATATCTTTATGTAACTTTAAAATAAATCGTCGGCATATATAACAAAACTTATGGGCTTGATTTTTATAAAATCGACGACTAGAACCTGCTATTTTATATATAATTGACTTAAAAGCTTGAATGTACTGTAAACGAGGCAGAAAAAAACTAAACTATAGAAAACAATAAAACTGTCCTTGGAACTTTGGAAATACCCTCTCTACGGTCTTGTGGTAATTCCTACATTGTCCAGTGGTGTTTCCTACATTGTCGCTATTGAGTTTCGAAGTTCTGACACTGTTATTGGAAAACTCTTTATTATCATTACGCAAATTCATGTTATTAATGATCTCAAAAAATAAATACTTTTTTCAACATAAGGATTAGCACTTTCATTAGCATATTAACCACTTTAGTTCAAAGACCACTAAAGAACATGGCGTTTTAACTACTTTACATTAAGTTTTATGGCGGGGAGTAATTGTTTGAAGTGGAATGAATGCATACTTCTTTCTTGATTTGCATATTTTAAAGTGCTTTCAAAACTTGATGAGTTTTATCAAGAAAGATTAACGCCGAAAATAAAGAAGTCTTTCAAAGAAAAATAATAATAAAGATGTATCCATAATCAAATAATGTTTGCTTATTTTACAGAAAAATATCGATTCTTGGGGGCCCACGTTAAGTTGTAGGTTCAGATGATAGGTTGACAGTCAAGCCTACCTTAATTTGAATGTTGAAAATTAGATTTTATATCTATTGTTACACATTTCTTCCAGTTCATTTTCTGGTTCATCTAAGGACTTTCGATAAAGTTATATTTGATGTTTATTATTATCGATTCTAGATTGAAATATATTAAATAACATAAATATATTGCATTAATTTTGTAATTTTATATAATGTATGCCATAACGGTATTATGTAAAACGGTATAATGTAAAAATATTAGAGAACTATTACTTTAGTATATTTTTCACATACTAGACAGTGGCGACTCGGGGGGCATTGGGGCGCTGCCTCTCTGGCATTTATCACAGTAAACAATTTTTCAGAGCAAAACACCATATTTTATTTCCGTTCAGTTTCATTCCTTTAACTCATTCTCCTGGTTCAGTTCCAGTATAGGGTTTCAGTAGCCCGAAAAGTAAAAAGGAGGAAGAGAAAAGCAAACTAAATTTTCAGCAGCACTATTTTCTTCTACGCCCTCACACTTTAAAAACTATACAGATAATAGGCTATACAGATGATCTCACTATCATAGCCAGATATGAAAAAAGTCTACAATAAACAATCACAGATATATAGAGACAAAAGCACAAATTACAGGTTATATTAACAAAGAAAAGCATGAAGTGTAGTAAATGGCAAACAGAAACATATAAAAAACAATAGGGGAATTTCAGTTTGAGTAGGACAACATAGTAAGTGGACATTAAATATCTAGGAGGATAAGAATAAAAGAACGAAAAACTGAATGTTTTCGTGTTGAAAGTAATCGGAACAATATATGGACCAATAAAACAATGAGAAGGATACCGAAGCATAATAAATCACAAAAATTGACAGTTATTGAAGGTGCATTGTATAAAGGCACAGATAATTAGATGGTATGGACACCTCCACAAGGATGGGTGGAGCTCGCTCCCGGTCAGGCAACTAACAGAATGTTTATTTTGGTGGAGACGCAGGTTGTTGTGTGGTCCACATTAGATTGTTGGATGCAGTTCAAAGAAATAAAAAACTGCATATATATATATATATATATATATATATATATATATATATATATATATATATATATATATATATATGCATATATATATATATATATATATATATATATATATATATATATATATATATATATATATATATATATATATATATATATATATATATTCAATACAACAAAGCGATAATTAATTATTAATAATACAACAAGGAGATGATTTAATCAGATTAAATCATCTCCTGATGATGCTAACATGGTTAGCGAAACGTGCGTCGAGCAGTTCAAAAAAGTGTTTTGGTGTTTAGTGGTAAATCTCTTCAAGTTTAGTGCATCACACCAAACGTTCCAATAGAAGAATTGATCCACCAGTGACTAATATCGTCCAGACTCTTTTCCTGAACCTTTTCTTGAACCTGAGCCTCTCCTTTTTGAAGTAAGGCGCACTTGATTTGTGCCTTACCTCATTTAGATTCTCAAATCCGATAATCAGTTATCTATTTACCTGCAATTATAATTAACAAAGGAATTTAAAAATCTACCAAACCAATTACCTTCATGTTCTATGATAAACTCAATAACATTCATGGAAAAAGTCAAAAACACATCTACATGAAGGTGGGGTCTTGGTTTCATTTGACGTATCATCGTTGTTTCCGAGTGTCCCTATTCCACATACCTTGAAATACCTCAGGGAGTTACTCGAGTTAAACGGTTTTAATAACAAGATTGTTTCTGAGTACATCTTTTTAACAAGATTATCTATAATGGAAAAATTATTTTCAGCTTAATAACAGGTTTTACGAACAATAAGAAGGAACGGCAATGGACAATCCTCTGCCACCGTTCTTAGCAAACTTATTCATGAGTAAATTTGAGTCCGAGGCGAAAGATGAATTCAGTTACTTTCCGAAGGTATGGTTAAGATATGTGAATGACGTTTTTGCAATTTTCGATTCAAAAAATGAAAACTTAGATGATTTTATTAAGAAGCTAAATAGTAAATCGCAAAACATAGTATTCACGCATGAACTCGAAAACGATGATAGTTTACCATTTCTGGATGTTTCAGTCAGTAGAAACAATAAAAATAGGTTAGATTTTGATATTGTTAGAAAAAACACCACCACTTCGAGATACATGCCTAAAGACTCGATCAATAGCTTCTAAAATAAGATGGCTAGTTTAAATTTGATGGTAAATAGATTAATCAATTTTCCTTTAAACGAAAATAATTATAACAAAGAATTATAATTAATTAAAGAGGTATCCGCAGTAAACGGTTATAATAAGAACATTGTAGATAAATTAACCAGAAAACATAAGTTTAGAAAATTATTAAAACAATTTCAGACTTTTCAAAAGGATCCGAACAAAAATAAATTCATGGTGATATCGTTTGATACCCATGTAATACGAGGTATAGACAAAATTTTGAAAAAAAATGGACATTAAGGTTAAGTATAAACCATATAATAAATTAAGAGAAGTCCTGAGTAATCCAAAGGATAAAGTTGATGAACATGAAAAGTCGGGGATTTACGAAATTATTTGTCAAGACTGTGATCGAAGGTATAGTGGGTAAACAAAAAGGCGCATATTAACGAGGTTTAAAGAACACATTGCCCACATTAGATATGGGAGAAATGAAAAATCTTGTGTTACCCAACATGCACTCGAACATGACCACAATATAGATATTAGGAATTTAAGACTAGGTAAAAAGTATAAATAACAATAGGGCTTTGGATGTATATGAAAGCATTCAAATAGAAAAATGTAATGAAACAACGATCCGGGATAAAGGACCTATTCCGTTTAGTCAACTTTTCCAATTATTATTGTATTATTTATATTTTTCCAATTATTATTGAAGTAAACTTCATAGTTCATGATTTGTACACGGTTCATTAGGTAGGGTTATCATATAAATAGAACATTTATCATAGATATAGAACATAAGTTTAGTTTTAGAATTAGATTAAATCATCTCCTGATGATGCTAACATGGTTAGCGAAACCTGCATTGAGAAGTTTCAAAAACTGATTTGGTGTTTAGTGGTAAATCTCTTCGAGTTTAGTGCAATTTTAATGTTCAAAAAGAGCTGATTGGAATTAGTAAGTAAGGATGGTGTGGTAATTATAAAATCGCATTTACCTTTGATATAGATAAAACATTATATTTGTTCGGTCAGAATATGCTCACTTCCATATTCATCGAATAATACTCCAACAACCGTCATTTTCAAAAGATAAACATTTTTAATTTGATACAATTCTGATTGTTACGGTAAACTTCGCGGAACTTGTGTTCCAATTACAGGAACAAAAATTAAAATCTTTTGGTTCTAACTAGATAACGATCCGATGCGCCACCATTCTCGCAAATACAATTACCTAATTTCATTACGCGTTCCTTCCGCCGGCTATAGATGCAAATGTGGCCGCATAAAGTTAGGTGATGGATGGTCGGATGTTGGATGTCCTCGGGCAAATTGCGGCGACCGCTCGGGGGATCGAGAAAAGGAAAATCCACCGGAGCGAGATAAAAAAAAATGACAAACGATCTGCCCGGAAAAATTGTTGTCCAGTCGGAGGGTAAAAAGTCGAAGTGGTGGCGAATTGTTTCAAAAAGAAAGAAGACGAATTAGGAAGGAAGAGAGACGGATATGGGTTTAAAACTTTTATTTTAGGGACATAATGGAATCACTGTTTTATTTAATTCGCTTTTTTAGGCTAAATAATAATTTCAATAATATATATATATATATATATATATATATATATATATATATATATATATATATATATATATATATATATATATATATATATATATATATATATATATATATATTATTGAAATTATTATTTAGCCTAAAAAAGCGATCAATCATCATCAGCCTGTATCGATCCACTGCAGGATGAAGGCTTCTTCAGCATGCTTCCAACTTTCACGGTCCTGGGCTTTCCTCTGCCACTCGGGTCCAATATACTTAACGATGTCATCAATCCATCGTGCTTTTGGTCTTCTTCGCGGACGTTTGCGATCAAGCGGTATCCACTCCAGGATTGCCTTGGTCCATCTGTCGTCCCATCGCCTCGCTATATGGCCTGCCCATCTCGAGTTCAATTGCTTTACTATTCCAATGATGTCACAGACTTTTGTTTGTTCCCTGATCCATTCGCAGGACTTTCTGTCTCGTCTTGTAATGCCAAGCATACATCTTTCCATACCCCTCTGTGCCACCCGAAGTTTTTGAATTGATTGCGATGTGAGTGTCCAGGTTTCACTTCCGTATGTCATAACGGGTAGAACGCACTGATCGAAGACTTTTCTTTTCAGGCAAAGTGGGAGTCTGCTCTTAAACACTATGTCCTGGGCTTTCCTCTGCCACTCGGGTCCAATATACTTAACGATGTCATCAATCCATCGTGCTTTTGGTCTTCTTCGCGGACGTTTGCGATCAAGCGGTATCCACTCCAGGATTGCCTTGGTCCATCTGTCGTCCCATCGCCTCGCTATATGGCCTGCCCATCTCGAGTTCAATTGCTTTACTATTCCAATGATGTCACAGACTTTTGTTTGTTCCCTGATCCATTCGCAGGACTTTCTGTCTCGTCTTGTAATGCCAAGCATACATCTTTCCATACCCCTCTGTGCCACCCGAAGTTTTTGAATTGATTGCGATGTGAGTGTCCAGGTTTCACTTCCGTATGTCATAACGGGTAGAACGCACTGATCGAAGACTTTTCTTTTCAGGCAAAGTGGGAGTCTGCTCTTAAACACTATGTCCTGGGCTTTCCTCTGCCACTCGGGTCCAATATACTTAACGATGTCATCAATCCATCGTGCTTTTGGTCTTCTTCGCGGACGTTTGCGATCAAGCGGTATCCACTCCAGGATTGCCTTGGTCCATCTGTCGTCCCATCGCCTCGCTATATGGCCTGCCCATCTCGAGTTCAATTGCTTTACTATTCCAATGATGTCACAGACTTTTGTTTGTTCCCTGATCCATTCGCAGGACTTTCTGTCTCGTCTTGTAATGCCAAGCATACATCTTTCCATACCCCTCTGTGCCACCCGAAGTTTTTGAATTGATTGCGATGTGAGTGTCCAGGTTTCACTTCCGTATGTCATAACGGGTAGAACGCACTGATCGAAGACTTTTCTTTTCAGGCAAAGTGGGAGTCTGCTCTTAAACACTATGTTGAGCCTACCAAATGCCTGCCAGCCACATTTAACACGCCGTTCCACCTCCCGGGCGGTATTCCCCTCCATTGAAATTTTCTGCCCAAGATATATAAAGCTGTCTACAATCTCTAAATCCCTTCCTAGAACTAAAATTCTTCTGTCCTGAGCGAAGTTATTGAACATAACCTGACTCTTTTTCAGGTTTATTTTCAAGCCAAATGGTTCGCCAGCCCTTTGCAGATCTTGTATGTGTCTTTGCAGCTCCTCTGGGTCTTATGAAAGGAGAACTATATCATCTGCAAATCTAAGATGGTTTAAGTTTGCACCATTGATCTTTACACCATCTTGTTCCCAATCCAGTTTACGGAATACTTCCTCAAGGCCCGCCGAGAAAAGAATAGGCGATATTGCGTCACCCTGCCGTACACCTCGTTCTACATTAATTCCCACTTCAAGATCATCATGGTGAATTGTGGCTGTAGCTCCATCATATATCGATTCTAATAGCTTTACATAGGCTCTCTCTACACCTTGGCTAAACAGTGCATTCATTATCGCATGCTTTGAGATGGAATCAAATGCTTTTTCGTAGTCGATAAAAGCCAAGCTCGGTGGCATGGTGTATTCGTTGTACCTTTGTATGACCTGCTGTACAACCTGGATGTGATTCTGATATTCTTTTAGAAATTATCTTAGTGAAAACTTTGTACATTACTGATAGGAGGCTTATTGGACGGTAGTTTTTTAAATCTTCCTGTGCTCCTTTTTTATGTAAAAGGATCACTTCTGCATTTTTCCATAAGTCAGGTACTTTTTGTTCTTTGAGACATTTTGAGTATAATTTTGCCAGTGTTTTTTTGCACTAGCTGCATATTGAATCGGCGCGTGTCCTCTTTGATACGTTTTCTTATAGTTTTGCAGAGCTCAGTGTATTCGACCCTGCCACAAGGACTACCTGCATTTCTCATTGCTCGCCGTTTCTTCATTAAATCAATGGCCCCACTGGAGATTTTTGTTTGTTTGGTACATTTTTCTTCTGGTGCTATTAAAGCAGCCGTTTGAAGTACATTGTTGGCGATTTCTTCATATTGAACTGATATTTCCACCTCCTCTGGATCTTGTAACGCAGCAAACCGGTTTGACAAAATAATCTCAAAATCGCTTCCTCTCTCCAGCAGTTTTTCAGAATCCACCTTGCCCTTCTTTGATCTTACCATTCTTTCGCGCTCTTTTCGACAGTCAATCCGAACCCTTGCTCGTACCATTCGGTGGTCATTTCCTACATTAAAATTGTTAAGGATAGTACAATTGGTAAATATTGTTTTGTCGTTGGTCATGATGTAGTCAATTTCGCTTGTGAGCCCAGATGGACTTTTCCATGTTCATTTTCTGCTGATATTTTTCTTATAGAATGAATTCATAATATATAGTTCTTGTCCTTCAGCACAACCAATCTGTCACCTCTATTGTCTCGCTCACCAGTTCCATATGGGCCAGTTATATATATATATATATATATATATATATATATATATATATATATATATATATATATATATATATATATATACTGTTAAACTCGGTAACAACGTACCGGAGAGGACCTTAGTAATGGTCTGTGTATATGTATATGTAATTACATTTTTATGGCTTTTTATTAATTCTTGACAAAAATACACACGTATTATAAAGGAAACAAGAACAAAATAATAAAAGATCGTTTTTAAAACTTCAAATCTACTCCAAAAATATACAAAAAACTTGAAACTACTTTGTAAAAAAGTCTGTAATATGAGTTTGCTTTTGGCAATTTACAAGAATATTTTGTTGTAAATACATTTCTATTTCAAGCGCTGCGCTCAAAATGTCATATTCTGTAGCGCTTCTACTTTCTAAAAATCGTTTTCGTTTTTTATTCCTGTTATGGCATCATGAAAGGTTGGGAGTATTTCTTCTAACGGTACTTCTTCATCTTATTCATCACTCTGAAGCTGTTTGAGCTCTAGCAATCTGCGCTGTAATCTTCTCGTCGGTATGCTTGTTGTCGCAAGACCATTATCCACATCAACGAAAGCGTCTATTATAGTGGAATTTAATTTTTCCAAGTTAAAATTATTATTAGTAAGTCAGACACGTAAAGGTAGGTTGTCCTCGTCCTTCTCAGTTTGTTTAATAAGCCATTGGGTGAGAGACCAGTCATCTTCTTCATCGAACTCGCAAAGGAAGGGCCATGCATGTTTTAAACAATTAATTGTTTTCTTCGGAAACCTGTTGCGAAGCTTTAGAAACCATTTCAATAACATCGAGCATATTTATCGCTATTTGTGTGTCATTTTCAATACACTTAAAATTACTAATCATAAGCTGTAGTCGATAATAAACTTTGAAATTGTGAATAACACCTTGATCCATTGTAGCACGGATGTAAAATTTGGTGGGAATAAAATCAGTTTAATGTTTTTTAGATTCATAAGATGCGGAGGAACAGGGCAGTCATCAACAAGCAATAGTATCTATTTTCTCTTATCGGTGGTTTGTCCCATGATTTTAATTCACTTTCGAAAATATCAGCGGTCATCCACGCTTGCTTGTTTGCTGTATAAATATTAACTGATTGTCATGTGTGGGCACACAAGAACAGTTATTCTTTGCTTCAATAGTTTTCCCTTGATACATTTTCACCCTTAAAGCTCATTGTACGATCTGGAGCAAGTTTGTAAAAAAGACCAAGTTTTTTGGCACTAAAAACATCGGTAGCGCCATAATTTCTGAGATGTGGAAGTAATCTTGATTTACCCCAATCCATCGCATTTTCCAGGTTTACACTCGCAGCTTCTCTATGAATTTTACTAGAACTTATATTGTACCACTTTCTAGATCTATGGAACCAACCCGAATAGCAAGAATATCCAGTAATATTGAACAAACCCTTCAACCATTGCCTGAAGAATTGGCTCAGTAATTGTAGTATTCATGGTTCTTTGATACGTAAACCATTGAAGTAATACTTCATCGTTGTTTTTTAACAGGTTTGCGAATTCTCTTACCTCGTTTCGAAACTCCGCGGAATTGCAATATTTTATGTTTGTTTTTCGGTATCGTGGACACTGTTGTCTTTTTCAAAGCCCTGGATTTGCAGATGTCGACTTGTTTAGCAGCATTTTCCTAAATCTCTTTATGTTGAAATTTTCCGAAGGTGAATATTGTTGCCTTGTTAAAAAAAGGAAGAAGTGGTCTTCGGGGAAAAGTCAAGTACGATGTAAAAATCGGCAGTAGTAGTCAAAAAGCGTTGGAAATAGTGGCTATTTAATTGTTACCGGCTTTTATTTTGCGCGATTCGAGTGTTGGATGCAAGACAGGTAGTTTAGTATCGCATATCCATTTTTGACCGTACGAGTAAGAGTTAGGATTAACTGTCGAAAAAAGCGCGAAAGAATGGCAAGTTTAAAGAAGGGCAAAGTGGATTCTTGGAAATTGCTTGAAATCTTATTCACAGTTATATGAAGATCAGAACCAATCAAAGACAACAATACACATGGAAGAACAAATGCCACCTAGTGGAGGAAGTGACAAATGCTATAGAATCGATGAAAAACGGCAAGGCTCCAGGAAAAGATAGTGTAACATTCGAAATGATAAAAGCTTGTGGTCGGACTTTACATAAAACATAAACAAAATTATACTCAAGAATAAAAAGCACCTGACTTATGAAAAAATGCCCAAGTGATTTTTTAACATAAAAAAGGATCACAGGAAGATTTAAAGAACTATCGTCCAATAAGCCTCCTATCAGTAATGTACAAAGCTTTCACTAAAGGAATATCTAAGAGAATAGTAAGAAAACTGAATTACGCACAACCAAGAGAACAAGCAGGATTCCGAAGTGGATTAACTACCATGGATTACATTCAGGTTATACATCAGGTTATAGAAAGGCACAACTAATACATCATGCCACTGTGCTTGGCTTTTATCTACTACGAGAAAGCATTTGACTCATTCTCAAAGCAGGCGATAATGGATCCATTGCTTAGCTAGGGGGTAGACAAAGCATATGTAAATCTATTAGGATTGATATAGGACAGAGCTATAGTGACAATTCAGCTTGATGATTTTGAAGTGGGAATTAATGTAGAGCGAGGTGTATGGCAGGGTGACACAATATCGCCTATTCTTGAAGCAGTATTCCATAATCTGGATTGGGAACAGGATGGTCTAAAGATTAATGGAGCAAACAACTTATACCATCTAAGATTTGCAGACGATATCGTTCTCCTTTCACAAGACCCAAAGGAGCTGCAAAGGCGCATTCGAGAGCTGCAAAGGGCTGGCGAACCATTTGGCTTAAAAATAAACTTGACAAAAGTCAGGTGATGTTCAATAAATTTGCAGAGGACAGAAGAATTTCAGTTTTAGGACGGAATTTGAAGATTGTCGACCACGTTATATACCTTGGGCGGACGATTTTAATGGAGTGGGATACCGTCCAGGAGGTGAAGCGGCGTGTTGAACGTGGCTGGCAGGCATTTGGCAGACTCCACATAGTGTTTAAGAACAAACTTCCATTTTGCCTGAAAAGAAAAGTCTTCGATCAGCGCGTCTTGCCCGTTATGACATACGGAAGTGAAACCTGGACACTCATATCGCAATCAATTCAAAAACTTTGGGTAACACAGAGAGGAATGGAAAGATGTATGCTTAATAGAAAACCCTGCACATGCTTCAGGAAACAAACAAAAGTGTGTGACATCACTGGAAGAGTAAAACAATTGAAATGGAGATGGGTAGTTCATATAACGAGACGATGGGACAACAGATGGACCAAGGCAATCCTGGACTGATTGATCGCAAACGTCTGCTAAGAAAACTGAAAGCACGATGGACTATATATATATATATATATATATATATATATATATATATATATATATATATATATATATATATATATATATTCATCCATGTTTATACAACAAAATTCGTTTATGTTACTAAAAGTTGCTAAATAAAATTATTGGGAATAGGCCTTTTAATGCAAATACATAACTCTAAGAAAATAATACTGGACCTAAAGGTCAATACATAACTCTAAGTAAATAATGTTGGTGCTAAGTAGTAAGGTGAGGAACAAATCAAGCACACACCGTTTGTTTAAATCCTTTGTCAAAATTTCGTGAATCATGTCTTCGTTCGTATTTATTTCCTCCGTTATACATCTCGCAGTCTAATTTGCATCATAGGCGATCATTTTGCATACTTTTTTCACCAATTCATCGCGATTTTTGTTTTTTGGTTGGTCTAGCTTTGGATCGTTTTGCAAAGTAATACGACTGTCCTGAAATCGCTTGTACCACTCAAACACAGGTGTATGGGATAAGCAATCATTACCATAAACTTTTCCTATCAATTCCAATATTTCTGTTAAAGTTTTACCGAGCTTGAAACCAAATTTAATATTAGCACATTGTTCCATCATGTTTTTGTAACGAGGTGACAAAAGGTATTGTTACTTTAAACGCTAGAACTTGATAATCTGTTGATCGATTCTAATGATGGCAATTTCGCTTTGTAGAGGAGATATACATATTTCAGATTAAATATTGTTTCAATAGATGGCGCTAGTAAATTTAAAATGTTCCGCTACTTTTCCGACATACTGTGTATGTATACAAATCATTTCTTCAGAAAAATTCAACTAAACCAGTTGAACTCTTCTGACGTAGCGACAAATTTTTCAAAATACCAAATGATATTTTGGCGAAACATCATGACGTTCGACAGCATGGATATCAATCCATGCTGTCGAACCCGGAATGATTTACATATACATGGTGTCCCATAACCTATTCGCTATAGCGCAACTGGTGATAGTAGAGATCAAAATAAGAGGATTGAGTCAATAAATATGTTGGCAAATGTTAGTCATTAAAAAGATACAGGATGTTGAAAGTGAAACTAAATTTTTTAAAAATGGAGAGATTTAAAAACGGTTGAATATATCAGGTTCAAAATCGGGGTACTTGGATTTTCAAAGGCGATAAATCCGAATTTGTTACGAGCTGGAGCCTAGTTCCTAGAAAGAGGCTTTGCAACATACTTTGTGGGGAATTAACTCGCTCATATTTTTTACCCTATAAAGCCGAGAATATTTTAACTTCAAAATAGAGAAGAGTCATAATTTTCAAGTAAAGAGGAACCCTTGGTTAATATCGATATCTCACACCGTTTGAGAGATATTCGTGTTCGAAGATTACGTTGCATGTAATCTTCTTGTCCATGGCTGAAAAATGTCCAATTCACAAAGTGTGCCTTGAATGTTGTGTACAAATTATTAACTGTCATTCTTTTCTATCTCCTCTCCTATTAAACGCAGGTGGAAACAAGTCTCTCCAATCTTGAGTTGGTATTAAATAATTGGTAAAAAATGCCCAAACTTAATCGGTTTCCTAATTTAAACGATATGATCTGCGTTTATGCACAAGTAAATTACAATAGTCGCGGTGCAGTGAGAAGATATGAAGAGCTCTACCCAACCAGAATCATCCCAGATTGACAAATTTTTCAAATAATTTTCGATAAATAATTAGGCGAAACAGGTTCGTTTTATTACAACAATCCTGGTGGACGACCGGAACGTATAATGGTAGAACAAGGAGAGGACATTTTGGTTAGTATCGCGGAAAATCCAGAGTTAAAAAGGTAAAGTGTTAGGGATAGAGGCGCATCAGCAACTAGGCTATTTAGCGACTGGACTTACAGCTTAACGTGGGTTCCGAACCACGGTCATCAGCTTCCGACAAACCCAGGCCAGCACTCCCCTCGGGCTATAAACCCTTGGTTATGTGCCTCGCCATAAGTCTATCAGGAAACCTACCGACTGGCGAGTGACCAACGTAGAACACTTCTCAGAAGGCATCCGGCCTTACCCAGCCTTTAACTGGCGTGACTGAGGGGTAATTCGTAGTCGGATTTTACACTCTTGCCTAGAAACAATCACAAACATTTAGGAAGTAAACAGACAAAAGAAAGAAAGAAAAACAACCATCCGAGCGCTGGAATCGAACCAACTACCGCTCCAGTGCGGTTTCGACATAGCAGCGGCAGGCCGCTGCTCTTACCGTCCGCACCAACGCGACCGGCAATCCAGAGTTAAGCACTAGGCGTTTGGAGACATCTACAGAATTAGCAAATCTATCGTTTCAACAGTTCTCCATAAAGAAAAATTGTTTCCATACCATTTTTCGCCTGTTCAAAATTTATTTCCACAAGATTTGCCGGCCATATCAGAATTTTGTCAAAATCTACTACATAAAAAAACGAAGACCCCATTATCTTGAAAATGATATTGTTTACTTACGAGGCAACTTTTACCAGAAGTGAAACTTGTTAACTGACGAAATAATCATTATTACTCTGAGGAAAATCCACAACTATCAAGAGAGCGACATTTCCAGCACGAATTTTCAATTAACATATGTTGGGGCATTATCGACAATTTTTTAATCGTCCCATTTGACTTTCCGTAAAAACTGAATGGAGATCAATGTGTGTAGGTTTTAGAAAATGATTTATTAGACCTTTGGGACGTTATACCTATAAACTGAAGACAAGACATGTGGCTCATGGAAGATGGGGTGCCCCCACATTTTACTGTTGTATTGCGAAATCATTTCAATCAACTTTTTCCACATCGATAGATTGGGCACGGTGGTGAGTTTTTTTGGCCACCTTGTAGCCCAGACATTAATCCGGTAGACTTTTATTTGTGGGGTCATATGAAGTCTTTTATTTACCATGAGACAAACTTTTACAAAAAATTTAACAAGCGGCCAATGTTATTAAAAATGAAGAAAAAACCTTCTCAAATGTGAGGCGTCACTTAATAAAGAGACTGCGAAAGGATATTGAGGCAAATGGTGGACACTTTTAACACCTTTTGAAGTAAATATCAAAAAATTATTATTTTAAATGAAGTTCGTTGTATTTTTGACATCTTAATGTTTTTTCTCATCGTATTCAAGGTACACTTTGTGAATTGCAGATTTTTCAGCTATCGACAAGATGTGCATCTTGTTTTTTCCTCGTATTCAAGGTACACTTTGTAAATTGCAGATTTTTTAGCCATTGACAAGATGTGCAATGGAATATTCGGACACGAATATCTCGCAAACGGCGTGAGATATCGATACTGACCAAGGGTACCTTTTTTTACGTGGAAATTATGATTCTTCTCTATTTTGAAGTCAAAATATTCCCAGCTTAATAGGGTAAAAAAATATGAGCGTGTTAATTCCTCACAAAGTAGGTAGCAAGTGTCCTCTAGGAACTAGGCTCAAACTAGTACCAAATTCCGAAAACCCAACTACCCCGATTTTGAAGCTGACATCTTCAACCGTTTTTAAATTATCTCCATTTTTCGAAAATTTAGTTACACTTTTAACACCCTGTATCTTTTTAATAACTAATATTTACCAACATATTTATTGACTAAATCCTCTTATTTTGATCTCTGCTATCACCAGTTGCTCTATGGTGGAGAAGTTATGGGACACCCTGTATTTTCTATTTATATCCGTGAAAATATTCACATTTTGTTCACATTTTTGTTCATTAGTAAATTCTCTGTGTCACTGAATATTCAAGAATTTGAAGATCAGATATGGAATCTGAGATTGAATCGTAAGATTTTTACCTCATTTTTTTTTCAACATTTTGGATTAAATCGTTTACATTATCACCAGTAACCAAGTGATCGTAATTTAGATAATTTTGTTATATAAATTTGTATACCAAGCTTTAATAAATGCAGGAACTTTTAATTAACTTACTGCAACCTGACTTGGCATGTGCTATAATCCTACCGCATTTGTTTGAGTCTCTGGCTGGAATACATTATAACTTATATTAGTCGTTATGTAGAGGTTAATATATCAGAATACTTTGAGTATTTGATTTAATTATTTATTAATTATGGTCCATATATTACTTTTTTTTCATACTGAAGATATTACAATTTTATTTTTAATGCTTAAATGATGTCCGTCGGGGCTGCTTCTAATAAAACGTATTCCATAAATCCATTTCTGACCACAGTTGCAGGCAGGCAGTTGAGGTCTTATGTCGGCAATTGTCCGGGTTATATTGGTTTCCAAGGCGTCAATAGCTGCTTGTTTATCAGCATAGACCAAAGATTTAACATAACCCCAAAGAAAATAATCTAAAGGCATTAAATAACATGACCTTGGTGGCCAATTAAAAGGTCTGTTCCTCGAAATAATTTTCTCACCTAATTGTGCCTTCAAGAAATCGACATGTGGAATCGTGCTGTTGGAACCACATCTCCTCCCGATCAATACCATTCAAATTTGGAATTGAATAAATATTGATCATCACTTTGTAACGATCCCCTTTAACGATAACGTGCTTTCCAGTTTGATTTTTAAAGAAACACTGCCCAATAATACCACCGGCGTACAAACCGCACGGGCCGTACAATACGGGCATTGATACAACGGTAATTGTTGGATCATTTACAGAATAGTGTCACTCGAAATGAGGCAATTGTGTTCATTGACGCAAACGATGGTCTTTCTTCTTGAGTTCTTGAACAAGCTGGATCTTGTAAAGCATCAGACTTTAGATAAAGCACCAGATCTTTATGCAAAATTTTCCATGTAGTGAAATAACAAAGCTCAATTTCCTGCGAAGGGCGACGAATTGATAACTTCGGATCTTTATCAACACTGCCAGCAATAGCGGCAATATTTTTTTCGGAACGCACAGTTTTTGCTTTAAATTCGAGCAGCGTGAAATGCGTTCGGAATTTGGCGATAGTTCGGCGAATATATCGCTCATTTGGGTGATTATGTGCACTATATGATTTTGATGCCCATAACAGTGATTTTGATAATAAATTTCGACAATTTGCATGTGTTGTTCTGATATTTGATGATAATTTGAAAAACTGATGATTAAAATTTGGGAAAAACATGAATATTCCAATTTTATTTTTCTTTTTGTTAATAACGCAAAAAATTTAGGTATAGATTAACTAAAGGGAATAGAGACTTATATATTCTACGTAAAACACTCAAGATTGAGTTTGTTACAAAACAGACAAAGGTAATCTATAAAACATTAATCCGGCCAGGAGTCACATACGGACGAGAAACGTGAACCTTAAATAAAAAGTCTGAGAAAATGCTTGCTACGCTTAAAAAGAACGTGTTAAGAAAAGTATATGGGCCAGTTTAAGTGGCGCATCGGATACTACCATCTAGAACCAGAACTCTATCAGATGTATAGTGAAAGATATATAGTGAACTTCACTAAATTAGAGAAACTAGGATGGGCTGGATACGTAAAAAGGATGGAAGACGGAAAAATCTGGTTTCTGAAAGGACAAGTAATCGGAAACAGAGATAGATGCAGGCCAAGAACAAGATGGCAAGATAATGTCCAGAAAGATGAGCGAGAACTATTAAAGATGCTGTCAAATAGCAGCAAGTCATCAGCAGTCAACAACCGCGGTAGGTGGAGACGGAAATTATGACAGGTCATGGTTCAATAGGACTCTGGAATCACTGGAAGAACACATTCTGACAACCATTAAATAAAAGGATCTATTTTCTATTGGAGTAATACATGTACTTTATGTCTTAGAGACATTAATGTCCATGTGAATTGTAGCAAGTTTTAATATAAATAGAACCCTGTTAGTATAAAGTAGAAAAGAATATATGGCTCCACTACTTCTTGGAAATAAAAATGGGCTTTTATGCTATTACCTCTAACCCAGACTAGAGAGTCTAGAGACTAGAGAGTCTTACTTTTATAAGCAATTGTACTCCACAATGACTCTTCTTTGGTCAGCATATCCATCTAAACAGAATTGGGATTTATCACTGAAAAAAACTTACCACTACTTCACGTTTCAAAGAAAATGAGTTGAGTGAGAGTACATGGACTGATCAGTAGGTCTCATGATATGAAGTAATATTGCTTATATGAAACAGAGTTGTAATACATTACATATTGTAATTATTTTCCCCTAGATTCCGGCTCTCTTCCTTCTCTCCATGAGGCTCTCAAAAGCATTTCGGCTCCTCGAGTCTAATCTCCGTGAGTCTAATTTTCAGCACTATACGAGGCTAATTGAAAAGTTCGCGGAGCGACATCTATAGAGCGGAGAAAAAGTGAGACAAGGAAAAGGAAGGAACTTCGATCGATAGGAGTTTATAGATAACTTGAGAAAAAATTAGGATAGTTCGGACTGGGACTTGAACTCAAGACGAAAGAACTCGGACGAGGACTCTGTCCAGTTAAGCTAGGTGCCTTATACAAATTTCCTTTCCCTTTTATCTCTATCCATTGTGCCACATAGTCTATCGTACGGTAGCATTTTTAAATTTAAATACTGCAAGCAGGGAAAGTTGTAGTTAAGGTGTAGAAGTTTATGCACTACGGGCCCATCTAGTGGCGAGGTACAATAAAGTGGATAGCGCGAAAATATTCACCGGTTCAAATACCTATGTATACCAATTTTTAAAACAATCAGTTATACGGTATAGAAGTTGATGCCTTGCAGGGCCATCTAGTGGTGAGTTACAACAAAAACTGCGAAAATAAAACTTAGATATTCCAACTTTCATGGTGATCGATCAACGTAGAGTGCAGGTGTATTTTGTTCGTTTTTAAAATCTTTCTCCACGAGCCCACTTTATCATTATTTTTGAACAGACCTGGTACCCGAGGTTAGACGGCCCACGAACCGTCCCGCACAGTTTTTCTGTCGCGGTCGTTTATCACAGGAAGGCAGAGTTGTATGTGATTGCAGCGGCTATTCGACACGGCCGATTTATATGGGCATGCCTTTAGTCGTTCCCTTCATCCGCTTTCCGGGAGTTCAGCTTGAGTCCAGCTGATGATGGCTTAAGGCCAGAAACCGGTCCTGGGAGACGCTTGCTGGCGCTTTGAATGGCGGATGGAGGAACGACAAAGCACCAACGTATTAATAATACTTAAAGTATTTTATTTAGAACTAGAGAATTAATATAATTCTCCGTATGTTTTAATAAATTTTAATTATTCCTTGCTATATTACTTATGTATCAAAAAGTTAGAAAATTCGACTAGTTGGGTATTGCAATTTATATGTCAATTAGTTTACGCACGTACGTAAATATCAATATAATCCTGTAGATCTATATGTGGTGGCATAAAGTCTCTTGAAACATCGATGTATGTTGGAGGTTCTCAAGTAAGTTATGATTGTTTTGACGGACGAAAGAAGAAAGATCTATCGGAGCGGGGTAAAAAAAAAGATAAACGATCGTGGCGAAAATCCGTCCGAAAAAATTGTCGTCCAGTGAGCCGACAAAAAGTTAAATTGGTGGCGAATTGTTTTGTGATGGCACTGACCCGGAACGAAAGAAGTAAGACGAATTGGGTAGGAAGCGCTATCGGCTTGAGATGGGAATTTTATTTTGGAAAAATGATAAGGGTCGCTTTTTTCTTCTATTTCGTGTTTCTGTACTTTTAATTTTATTTAGAAGCTTATCATTTTCATTGAGATATAGCAAACAATTATCTGAACATGTTAGTTGACATTTTTTTAGATAATTGGATATTTCAGTATATTTTATGTTTCTAAATTAATTAAATATATTTCTTAATATTGTGCTCGACATAATTATAAAAAATATTATGAAGAATGATTTTTATAATGATGGAATATTCTTATACCGATGTAAGATATGACAATAGATATTATCTTATTATACATTATGGAGTAGATGCAAACATTTGTCACATTTTTTGAATAGAAAAATTTTATTTACTAAAAATTACAATTAATCAGTATAGAATGTATCGTTTTATTAGATGATGTTACCTCATCTTTCCGGTGGCTGCATAAGCCGGTGCTCATTGAAGTTCTGGAGTTTCTGGTTAGAAAACTGATCCAGGTGATTTTTAAAGTCTTCTATAGAAGTAAAGTTTAATCATCTAAGCTGTTTTACTGATCTAAATTAATGACATCCGGATGGCGCAAGATCAGGAGAGTACGGTGGATGGGACCAAAATATTTCAGTTAAGTTATAAAAGTTTGTGTCAAGAGGATAAAAACGCATGTGGTCTAGCACGGTGTCGAAGGAATGTAATAACCTTTCTGTTGGCCAATTCGGGTCGCTTTTGGTCGATTGACTTGGCTTTCACTTGATAGTGAATAGTATTTCTCCGAATTACGAGTCTGGTTTTCAGGTAACAGTACATAATAAACGATTCCCTTCCAGTTCCACCAAATGAAAAATATATGTTTCTTCGAGTCAAATAAAGAGCATTATTTTCAGTGGTCTCGTTTCAGATCATTTTCAAGCGTCTCAATGATTTGGTTGTACTACGAAACGGCCGTCACGCCATTCAATTTCAGTTTACAGCTGATCTTTATTAAAACTTAAAATATTTTTCAGATTTTATACTGTCGAAAAAATTGAAATCACCGTTCACCATAATTTTTTTCATAATTTTTTAAACAAACAATGACATATTTTCATACCCAAAGGATCAGAATATACAGCATTAATGATTGGTATTAGCTGCTTTGGTATACTTTCAAAACTCATAAAGCATTAAATGTAACTTATTCACATTTTGTTTTCCATTAGGATTCCCCTATTTTTTCAAAATTTAACAATAACAAATTTCTTTTTTTTATATGAACCATATTGACATGTTCTGGGGTTGGTGAAGCAGAGACACGATGAGTAATTTAAAGTAGTTAGTCGTTTATTACTTGAGAAGTAGACTATATTATAACAAATAAAAAACCGAACTGTTCCTATTAAAATCTCTGTAACACTGTCGATGTTCTTTGATGCTTTCTAGATGGCGTTACTGGTATACCATACAGAGCCGGAGTGAGAGTTATTATTAACTGTGCTATATATATATATATATATATATATATATATATATATATATATATATATATATATATATATATATATATATATATATATATATATATATATATATATTGCACAGTTAAATCTGGGATGAATGATTTCGCAAAAAACAAAACAACGCACACAAAAATCTTGGGATGAATGATTTCGCAAAAAACTTCAAATGGCGTCTGGAAAAAAACTGTTTCAATTTTTTGTCACTAGTAACTCTCCGGCGGAATCAGCGCCAGAGTCTGATCAAATTGATCATGTTATTGAAGACGTTGTCGATCTTGCTGGACAATTAAATTTAGAAGTGGATAGTGAGGACGTACAAGAACTGCTAGATTCGTAAAATGAATAGCTGACTGTTGATTAGCTCATATAAATGTGTCAGCAAAACATTGTAGAACCTGATTTTTTTGACCCAGTTCAATCTGAAGATCCAATGACGATTGTAATCTCACGGAATCTCTCTCCAACAAATAGTGCGTTTGAGTTACAAAACAGAGACTAAAAAAATAATTAACGGGCTATGAAGAAATTTTGTTTAAAAAGAAAAAATCTTTGATCCGTTAGACGACTTTGTTTGACTTTATGACTTCCTCTACATCAAAATAACTTCGGTTTATGTTTTTGCAATTAAAATAAAAATGTAATTTGTTTAATTATCTAAGATTTGAATACACAATTGTCTTCTAAATTATTGTTTAAGTCAAACAAAGTCGTCTAACGGGTCAAAGATTTTTTCTTCTCAAACACAATTTATACTTTTTTTACTCCCTGTTTTGTAACTCAAACGCGCTCTATGTATGTATGTATATATATATATATATATATATATATATATATATATATATATATATATATATATATAATTGAAAAATTGGAATTCGGTAATATAATTCAGGTTTTACTCTTTTTGAGTATGCATTTAAGAATACGTTCAATTTGCTGCAGAGGTAGTTGATGGCAAATGATCCGAAATAAATCGTAAAGGTTAAGTCTGAGAGCAGATGTTGACCACGCCTAATGCAAATGTTTCTTCGGATCGACACAGTCGCATTTATACAGACAAATTGGCTACGCGGACATATACGGAATGTTGCGAGTTGTTATTTGCCGAGACGAGGGTTTTCTGGAGAACCGGAAATGGATGCTTTATTTGCGAATGATCATTCCAGACTTGTTTACTTGTTGACTCTTATTTTATCGACGTGATTGCTATATTGAGTTTCGTATATATAACCGAACTGTTTATATATATATATATATATATATATATATATATATATATATATATATATATATATATATATATATATATATATATATATATATATATTCAAAGTACAAGATGAAGCGTTCTAGTAGTTACAAAATTACCCCAGGGGGTAAACAATCCTCTGCCAGCTTTGCTGGTATAACCGGACTTTTGGAGTTTGGGGCATCCAGGCTTAAAGGCAAACTCTTTCAGAGGGAGTCGGAGACCTCTGGCCAACGTCTGAAACCGAAAACAAAAACTTTCTTTGGAACGGTAAATATCAACTCTCTACTGCATCCAGGAAAACTACACCCAATGGGGCGAACATTGAATCAGCAAAAAAATCAAATTTTAGCTCTGCAGGAAACCAGGTTGACAGATGATAATACCTTGAACTTCGACAACCACAGACTTTTTAAAAGTAAAACGGACAAAAGAATACTCAAAAATACACTGCATTTCGGTGTTGCTTTCGCTATCTCAAAAACCATTCTTGGTTCTATAACTAATGTCCAGCCAGTGCTAACAAAAACTATACATTAATCAATGTACACCTCACACTTAACGAAGAAAATAAATCTAATCCTGAAAAAGTAAAAAAGTCCTGGGAAATTCTGAAAAAGACTATTTCTAAAACTCCCTCTTACCATGTAAAAATCCTATTGGGTGATTTCAACACCCAACTAGGGAAAGAAAGAAAGTAAAGAAAAACAGTCGGCAGTTTCCCCGTTCATAAATGGACTAACCATAATGGCAGAAGATTGGTTCAACTATGTTCCCAGTTTAATTTAAAAATAATGTCAACCCATTTTAAGAAGAAAATAACAAAACAAAAGACCTGGAGGTGCTCAAACACGTACATGGGTGAATTTCAAATTGACCATGTTGCCATTTCGTACCCCAATTATAAAGAGATATTGAATGTTCAAGGAAAGTTCAGGAAAGGAGCTAACATAGACACGGATCACTACTTGACTAGAATCAAACTTAGCTTAAAACCTCGAAAACTTATTCAAAAGAGACTGCTAATACCAAAGTGCGACCCTACGAAAATAAAACCAACCCTAACAATAGAGCTTGATAAACAACCAGCACAGAACTGGCAAGAATTAAAACAAAAAATTATTAAAACAGCCTTAAAGTTGGCCCCTTTACAAAAACGTAAAAAACATCCGTGGTGGGATGAAGTTTGCGAGCAAGCAGTATTAAGCCGAAGTAGAGCATTTAAAGAGTGGAACAGTGAAAAAGCAGCAATAAACCAAAACATCTTTTTGGAAGTAAGAAAAAAAAGTCCCAAAAAAATATATGAAAATAATCAACTTAATGAAATAGAAAAAGATTTCCAAAAAAATAACACCCAAAATTTATACAAGCATTTAAAACTAAATTAACAAGCTATTAACCCGATAATTAGTTCTAAATTTAAATTAGCTGTCAAAAACCGGACAATTAGCTCTAAATAACTAAAACAATTTCATAGAACTTGCGAAATATTTTGAACAATTACTAAACTGTCCTGAGCCTTTAAACAGATTACCATCACTAAACCCTAAACAAACAAACTCAGATTCATTACCACCAAATGAAGATGAAATAATTAGGCAAATCAAGAGCTTAAAAATAACAAAGCTTCTGGTGAAGATGGAATCACTGCTGAACTTTCGAAATCCGCTGGTCCAGGTACAATCAAGGAAATAACCAAAATTCTACAAGAAGTTTGGCAAACCGAATGAATTCCGGGAGATTGGATGTTCTAATCCATCCACTACATAAGAAATGAGATAGAACGGATGTAAACAACTACAGAGGGATATCTCTTCTCCCATTGTGTTACAAGATTCTATCTCAATGTCTACTAGACAGAGCACAGGGACAGTTGGGACCTAAAATTGGTGAATATCAAATAGGTTTTCGACCGTCCAGATCCTGTCCTGAACAGATCCTGAATCTAAAGTTGATCCTAAGACATCAAAAACTGTACAATAAAAATCTCGTCTGTACATTTGTGGATTTCAAGAAAGCATATGATTCTATTGACCGCGAATCTTTATTCCATATCTTGAACGAATAAGGATTAGACCTGAAAGCGCTGGCAATTATTAAAGCCACACTAACTAACACAAGGTCAAAAGTTAAATTCATGGGTGACATCTCAGAGCCCTTCGAAATTAAAACTGGAGTGAGACAACGGGATGGACTCTCGCTACTCTTATTTAACTGTATTCTAGAAAAAGTAATACAGGAGTGGCGTGAAAAAAAGTCGGCCCTGAATATTGATCAGACCATTAAATTAATGAAAACCAACATCAAAATTGATTGTCTGGCATTTGCTGATGATCTAGCAATTTTGGCTCAAGATATATTAATGGCACAAAAACAGAATGAAATCCTAAAAGAAACAGCAGAAAAGGTAGGACTCCAAATTTCCTTTGAAAAGACACAATACATGACCTGCAACATACTAAGAACGCTATTTTTAAAAACAAAATATGGTAACATCAGATGAGTCTCTTAATTCATATATTTGGGTGAAATAATTATGGAAAACGGGTTCGAAAAAGCGGCCAATAAAGGTAGATGTCAAAAAATGAAAACTGCATTGATACTTACACAAAATATTTAGAACAAAAAATGTATAAATCGAAACACAAAACTGAGACATTACAATACAGTTATTATGCCAGAATGTTTATATGGGGCAGAAACGCTAATTTTGAATAGAAAGAGAGACATCGAGGAGATTGAAAAGAAGGAAAGAAAAATAATAAGATAAATCGTATGCCCCAATCAAACAATACATGGATATACATAGCGATATGAGAAAAAGAAGATTTAAGTTTTACGAACACATAAAACGGATGAATCCGAGTAGTTGAATTTTATGAAAATAGGCGTAGAGCTAAAGTAAAAATAATTAAATGGATTGTTGCAATTAAAGAGGACCTAAGATCAGCAAATATTACACAAAGTGAAATTCAGGATAGAGGCTGTTTCAGACACAAGGTTAAACGTTTGGGAGGTTGGCCAGAGAGAAAAATGTAGGAATATTGGAACAACTTGGTTTGACGAAAGAAAAAAGTTCATAGCGAAAGAATGAAATCAGTATGGGCTCAAAGGAAGGTTAACAACAACAAACGTCTCTAACTGTACTTCGCGTGACCTGCATATATATATATATATATATATATATATATATATATATATATATATATATATATATATATATATATATATATATATATATATATAAATATATATATATATATATATATATATATATATATATATATATATATATATATATATATATATATTGAGTGTTACACTTTTTTTGTTCCACTATATATTGCTTTGACCATATCGTTATATCTGTTAACAAAACCAATGGGGTCGAAATGAGCTTCGTCGGAAAATATAATTTTATTGCAAAATTCGGCATTTCTGCATTTATTTGCACAATTCTAGCACGTTCTTCCAACGTAAAACAAATTACATTGCTGAATCTCTACATGACATGATACGTATGGGAAAACGAGTTTCTAAATCTAAGACTTGAAATTTGGTAATTGTGATAAAGGATATATAAACTCAGATCAACAAATTTATATTTTTTTGAGGTAACATTGATGAAAATAGGTGTATATGCAGTATTTTGTAGTCCCAAATCCGAAAATGATAAGCTAATTGCTGTAACACGTACAATTTTTTAAATTTTTTGTTTGCTGAGAAAAAAAAGGAGACGACATATTTTTACAATCTAATATTTATATTATATAAACATGTAAAATGTGTTAAATCTATGTAATTATATTACTGAGGATTATGTGAATAAAAATATATTACATGAGATATCATGCAACGACAAAAACTTTCAGTTTTCATCTTGTGTTCTGTAGCATCATCTCTTTTTAAAAACCAGCAGTAGTCGCCCGACATAGATGGGTTGCTTCCATCATCCTCATATCCTGATGAAACCTCTCTCCTTGTTTGTCGCTTAATGCACTCAAATTTTCCGAAATTAAATCCAAATGGGAGTGTAAAATATGCATTTTAAGGACATGCGATACCCTTTTATTTCATAGGCTTTCAAGAGTTCACCTATGAGGTTTTTTATAATTATCATTTTTCTTGTTACTCAGAAATCCTTTCACTACACTTAAAAACAGTTCCAAGCTGCCAATTCCTTTTAATTATTTTTTTTTTGAAAACGGAAATCATCTAGAAGTTTTCTTATTTGAGGCCCAATAAATATGCCTTCTTTTAGTTTTTCATCACTTAATTCAGGAAATATTTCTTTAAGGTTCTTGAAACCATTACCTTCTTTGTTCATGGCTTTGATAAAATTTTTCTATAAAAAAAATCTTCTATAAAAGTAATTAGTCCAATCTTAATATGGAGAGGCGGAAGAAGCACCTTTTTTGGATTAACAAGGGGGACATATTTTATGTTGGAAGTACCTGATTCAAAAGAAGTTCTATGAGGCCGATCTTTCTTACTGTAATGTTCTTTTGTTGTCCTACTGTCCCACAGACATAAAAAACAGCAATACTTTGTAAACCTCCCTTGAAGTCCTAGCAATATACATATAACTTTTAAATCCCCACAAATATCCAACTAATACTGTTCATATTTAACGCGATTTAGTATGGTTACTAAGTTAACATATGTTTCTTTCATTCTATCTGAATGGGCTAAAGAAATAGATGGGTTCTTGTTTCCATTATGAAGCAAGACTGTTTTTAGGCTGTATTTCGACGAATCTATGAAAATACGTCACTCGGAAGGTACATGTTTTATGTTAAACTCATTCATTAAACCACCAATGTAACACTTGAAAATGTTACAATGTTACATTCCGTGTTCGGTAAAGTGAAGCACTTGCATTTTTATGTAGTTGTTGAAGTCTGGAACCAAAAAATTGCGGTTTTTGTTTTGACAATTCCAGATAACTGTACCAAATCATTTAATTCATGAGTAAATAAGTTATTAAGTGAGGTTCACTGGTAGTTGTTGTAAAATGTTGGATCACAACTGGTGTGCTTAGGAAGTTGTGGATCAGATCCTGATGAAGAATTACAATCACTGGAAAACATGTCGTCCAGGTTTAAAGGCATAATCGGTACAGGTAGTTCCTGGCTATGAGGAACTGAGCTAAGTGTAGAAGGCAAATTTGGATACTGAATTTTATCCCTTTGCTTCTTTGAAATCGCTTCTGTTTTACTGATACAAAAGTAGCACCCACTTGCATGGTCAGTAGGTAATTTCCACACCATAGGAACAGCAAGCGGCATAGAATTATTTTTGCGATGCATCGACTGTACTACATTTACGTGACAACTTACATAGCAATCATGAGGAGCCCAACTTTTATCTTGATCTCCAATTTGGCATTTAAAATATAAAATATAAGCTTTTTTTGACTTTCTCGGATATAGATCTAGCTTGTGACTTTACAATAAATACGTCTACATATATAACAAAACTTATCCGCTGGACATTTGCAAAATTGACGCTGGATATTTGAGAAGAAGCAGGTACTTGAAAATGGGACGTGCTAAGCCATTTCTGGGAAAAGATGTTTTAATAACAGCCTACATGAAATGCAAAAAGTTATCAATATTACAAAAATAATGTCGATATATGTAATACGGCACAATTGCGGTTCAATTCCACCAATAACTTCATGCATGTTTAATATCCTGAGGATTGTTAGAACAGACTTTGTCCTTGAGAAAGCTCCACAGAAAAAAGGGCAGGGGGATTAGATCGCATGATCTTTTAGGCCACTGAATCTCATTATTTCGAAAAATGACGCGGTTACGAAAACCTGCCCGTAACAAATCCAAAGTTTCCTTCGCCGTATGACACGTGGCGTCATCTTGTTGAAAGAACATACTGTTAAAGTGCATATTATCCAATTTGGAGCCATAAAACATTCTTGGTATATTGCGGTAGCGTTCGCCAATAACATTTAACTTTTCACCATCGTTATTTGCATGAAAAAATGGCCCTATAATCCCTCCAGCTCATAATGCGTACCACACTGTTACTCGAAGAGTATGTAAATGTTCTTCCTGTAAAGTGTAAACTGTAATACTGTAATGTAACCACTTCTCCAAATTTTACAATTTTGCTTGTTTACATAACCTGTGAGGTGGAAGTGAGCTTCATCGGAAAACATAATTTTATTGCAAAATTTTACATTTCTACATTTATTTGCACAATTAACTTGTTGAAAAACGGCGTAAAATTTAAATCTATAGCGCGTGCAAGTATAGTGCGTTTTAAGATATATCGTTGACCGATTGACTGCATTAAACTTTTAACAACCTCTGCCATAACAAAACCCGGCAAAGTTGCAAGAAACGTAAACAGGACCGAGCCTAATAAAATGACAGGTAAAAATATAAAATTAATTTTATACCTGTTTTATGTTTAAGCCATATAAAGCCAAAAAAGTCCGTAGTAATTCTGGTAAAGTAAATGTGTTGACGAAAGCGATAAAGACTTATTTTAAAGCAAAATGTATGCTATGTACGAAGAGCAAACTGTGTCTACATTGCATTCATTGCAATAGCGACCAAGGAAAAATGAAATCAACTTTCTTTGCAGCAGATCTAGCCTCCAGAGAATATTATCTCAAATAGGTTTTGCATATCGGACCATTAATAAAAGACAAATAATAATGGAATCACAATAATTTGGACGATGGCGGTTTGACTACTTAAACTCTATAAAAAAATACAGATTAGAAAATTGTCCCATTATCTACCTTAATGAAACATGGTTCAGCAAAAGGATAGGTAGATACATCAAGAAAATGTCAAACCAAAGCCCCAGCGGACAAGGGAAAAATAATTACTATTTTACATGATGGTTCCGAGGATGGATGGGTTCGAAATTGTTTGCGGTTGTCCTCAAAAAATATTAAACATTCATCTTTGGACTACCATGACGACACCACAGCAGAACTTTTTGAAGATTGGTTTATAAATAGCCTTTTGGCCAATGTGCCCAAGGAAAGCGTAATTGTAATGGACAATGCTAGTTATCATAACCGCAAAAAAAAGAGTTTTTAATGCAAATAACACTAAATTGGAAATTCAGAACTATATATTAAAAAACGATATTTACTTCTAAAAGACATATAAAAAATGTGAACTTCTAGAAATATTAAAGACATACGATATTAAAATGAAATGTGTATGTGATACCATTGCTAATGCTGATATGGGACATACGATTTTACGCCTTTTAATTCAATTGAGCATATGTGGCATCAGGTAAAATCCAATGTTAGAGCAGAAAACATTTCTCCAACTCTAAGTGCAAGTGCTGCAACATTAATTAGGAAGATTGTAGAGAGTTTTCCCGAAGAAAGTTGGATAAATTCGATTAATCATGTTGTTAAAATAGAAGATTCTTATGTAATTATTTACTAATAATATAGAACCACTTATTATTAATGTAGATTATAGTGACGGTGAGAGCGAAACCGAATTAAATGTGCAATTACATTTAAGTTATAATTTTTATTGTACTAATACATAAATTTATTAATTTTTTTTTTATACTAATACATTCAAAATACACAAACCAATAAACAATGTTTTAGTCATACATAATAATAATAATTTAATCATAATTTAACAATATTTAATTTTTCCCAAGATTATTCAGAAGTTAAACCACTCCGGTTCTGGCGCCTTTTAAGAAACTAGGAATATTTTTATTGAGATTTATTGGGGCAATTAACATTTTGCCGACGGGTAACAAAATATTTTCAAACGGACTGTACCTGTTGCGACATCCTATATTTATTTATTCATCCTAATTTATTTAATCCCATTTAAAATAATCTTCTTTCACTGCAATACACTTATTCAGTGCAATCACTTTTTCCAGGTTTTCAAAGAGTTTGGACACCCGACTTTCCATATTTGCTTTTATACGCACACCGAACTCTGCTTCTTCTGCTTCTATGGATTAGAAAAAGGAGTTTACGAAGTGCTTCCTTCAATAGAGAAAACAGAAAAAAAGTCACATGGTGCGATATCTGGTGAATGATATTGCAAAATATTGCGGTGTGCAATGATGCCTTATTGTGACGCAAAAACCATGAATTGTTTTGCTGCAACCTGGAAGATTTTTTTTCAACTGGCCTCTAATCCTGAGTTAACAATTACTGAATATAATATTCTGGACAATGTTTTTTCTTCAGGGGTTGATGTGGAATATCTTTCCGAACGAGGTTGAGCCTCAACTGCTTCTCTACCATCACTAAAGCTCTTGTA
The DNA here is from genome assembly GCA_031761425.1 of Cosmopolites sordidus. Taxonomy (NCBI): domain Eukaryota; kingdom Metazoa; phylum Arthropoda; class Insecta; order Coleoptera; family Curculionidae; genus Cosmopolites; species Cosmopolites sordidus. The sequence continues at coordinate 101,749 of JARFXV010001010.1, forward strand.
CCAATTGTATACATTATTTGTGACATAGCTTTATTGCCTTAACACTTTCTTAAATCTTTAATGCATCACCACTAGAAATTTCGTTATCAAAAATTTAATGCAAAACATTTATAATTACGAATCCTTTCCAACTTAACAAGTGAGATAATATTAAAGTTTTGTCAAATATCAAGGGCAGTCTTATTAACCTAAAAAACAAATGTTTCGTTTTTGTTAAAAGTGTAAAAATGACATGGCTAGTGGTTTCAGACAACTATCCAAATTTGACATGGTTCGAAATATTGGTATGAAAGAAGTAGGTTAAAGTTTTCGTGAAATATTGATGGGATTAAATATTGCTGCTTCTATTCGGGCAGATTTCTATCCGAGGATATGTAGAGATTATGTTGGTTGAAGTTTTAAGCGATTGCCTTATTTTTAAACGAACTTGAAGTATATGTACTTCCCGTCTGGGATATCTTGCTACAAGAAGGCAGATCATCTAATGCCAGACAGTTAGAATGTTATAATAACCGAAGTAGGTTTACTGAATATTCATTTTTTTGATTAAAAGTGGAGTTTCTTGATCTTCTTATCGTTATGTAATATGTATGTATAATTCACGATGATTTAAAGAGTTGTTAATGTTTACTTGTGCTGTAGAAAATTTGGTAGGAGGGGTTGAAAGGTGGGTTGGGTCTTAGACGATAGTTTGTCTCAGAGAAATTTAGTCACCATGCAGCGCTATACGGGAGAGGAGCGCTCCTTTTGTGTGCGCGCGTATTACCGCAACAGCAACTTCGCCATTATTGCTCGCCGTAGATTTCGACAACATTTCAATTTGTGCGATGTTCAGCAATGTCCAACACTTCCGTTGATTGAGCAATGGGTTCGTAAGTTTGAGGAAACTTGTTTAACGTTAAATAAACGAGAGATAGTGAAAGCGTTCGTGCGCCAACAACGAAACTTATCGACTCGAAAATGCGCAGCTGCTTTAAATGTGACGAGATCGTCTATGCCTCGCATCCTTCATACAGATTTACGCATGCAGTCGTATAAAATTTAATTAGTGTAAGAATTGAAGCCGATGGACCCCACTGATCCTATTTTTATTTGCTAATAAAATGATGAACCGATTTCCAGCAGTCGACACCTTATTTTCCGATGAGGCTCATTTTTTCAATAAACATAATGTCAATAATCAATATTATCACTACTGGTGTGGAGGAAACGCTGAAAAAAGAAATATAAAAGGCCTCTGCATAGTTCGAAGGTCACAGTTTGGTCTGCAATGTCGGCATTCGGAATAATCAGCTCGTTTTTTTTCGAAGACCACCAAGGCCGCGCAGTAACGGTGAATTCTCAGCATTATGTCGACAAGCTTAAAATGTTTTTTATTCCTGCTTTTCAAGAATTTGAAGGATACACTCAGGACACTTGGTATTAACAGGACGGATCCACCTGTCACACTTTCAATCTTTCTTTGTCCGTCGTTCACAAAATTAAACTGATTTCTCGAAGAGGAGACATTCAGTGCCCACCAAAGCCTGCCCCCACCCAGAATTCCGGGCCTAACTCTGTATGATTTTTTTATGGGGATATTTTAAATGTCAAGTTAGTGCCAGGGCCGAAATGGAGCACATTTAGACAATGTAATCTTCAGAACATCAATGACTTTGACCCAAATTAATTTTCAAAAATTTTTGTAAATTTTAAAAATAAATTTGTTAAAATTGATCAACTTGTTTTTTTTTATTTCATTTCAAAAAGTTAAAAACTCTTTAGATCACACTATACATAAAGAATACACAATTAAGCTAGTACATGTGCTGTTCGTACCACTATTGAACGCTACCAGGAAACTGAATCGAAAAGAAATCTCTAGCGAGTCTCTATATAAACAGAATTTCTTTTCTAATCTCATTCGACAGAACATAAAACATGCAATTTTTAGGATAAAAAGTATGAAAATTAGACTATATATGCATGGTATGTAAGAAATGATGGCTGCAGTCCGTATACAACTTGCATATGCAACATTCAAAGGTTGCAGATCATAACATCTATCAATTTTTTCTCTAGTTGTAGTTTTAAGACAACTTGGCGTTCAATACGTCGGAATAAGGGAGGAATATAATCTGAAATACATTATACCGACAGGTAAATAAAATGATCATTTTGCATAATTAATTCGAGATGTGCGTGTAGTTCTGGCATCTACAGGCAAGGCTGCCTATAAAATGCCGGCATGCAGAGACCGTGGACAACCTGTTCTTCCCCTAACTTCAAGACTCATGTCTCTCTCCAGGAACTTTTGATTCGGAGCTGAACGGTACGGATTGATACGGCACCTTCCGCATCTACTTCGCAAATCTCACGAGCGGTGTCGGTCGCTTTAAACTACTTTTTTAAAATAATGTCTAAAATTGCCCTAATTTCGCGACTTATTCGTATTAACATGTTTATTGAAAACCATCCACTGAATATTTCGCAATGGAATCACTTTAATATTGAAGAAGGTATGTATTATATAGGTATGTTTGTATAATCCCATTATTAACAAACAAAGGAAAAACCGCAAATAATTTTATTATACCCTAGCACTAAGATATTTAAAAAAATATTAAAAATATTCAGAAATAATTTTAGATTTTAATATTAAAAATTAAAATTATAATATTAAAAATAAAATTCGATTGAAAATAGTCTTTCACACCAAATAACCGACAATGCTTCATGTCGTTGAAATAAATAGCAAGCTAATATCTGCCATTCCAATTTACTAATTGTTTTCGTTTCTCTCCCTTCGAAATTAGACTAATCCCCAGGTGCGGTTCCCCGTCGATCGTACGAATTTGGTACCCTCAGAAAACGGTTAAATCGTCTGAAACCAAAACAACGTTAGGTACGTTCCTCGAGCATGGATTTCGATTAGGATTCGCCGTTAATAGGTGCCGCGTGACTTTCTTGAAAACCGAGGGCTTATCGTCTTCCGTTTTTTTTAGGTCCTCGTTCCGCCTAGGCTTATCCCCTGAATAGACGAGATTTGGGTCTCTCGATTCCACTTTTAAGTAAAATATCTACAACATTTTTTTTCTTCAATTAATTTTCATGGATTTGGTAAATTGATTACTATAATAATACCAAAAATTCGTTAATCTATTTTTTTAATGGCATTTTAATTTTTTTTAACGATATGATTAAATTGCTTTCAATGATTTTCTTTTACGCTAGTACATAGAAACTGTAAACTTCTGACAGCTAAAATTACAGTTATTATCTCATTAATTAAAGAGATCATTCATCAAATTACTGAAAAAAAAATAAGAAATATAGTGAAAGTAAGAAGTTTTTGCAATAAGAGTGTTCGAACTTTGAAACATAATAGTGGTAACATTGTTTGAAATATAAATGTCACTTATACTTATGTACTGTGTTCAGTACATTGTGTCAATTCACCATGAAGAGTTACCTCTTCATCCTGAGAAAGTCATTGGAGTAGTAAATATACGGGAGCACCTCCTCATCTTCTCGTCTGTTTTACCCTCTCATTCGCATCTTGACTAGTATGGGATCATCCTCCTCATTGTCTCGTCCGTTTTATCTTCTCATTCGTAATTTTGGGGAGGAATTACAGAAATATAGTGGGGACAAATACGAATGAGAAGATGAGACGGACGAGACAATGAGGAGGATGCGCTCCCATACTAGTCAAGATGCGAATGAGAGGGTAAAACAGACCAGAAGATGAGGAGGTGCTCCCGTATATTTACTACTCATTGGTTCACGGGGTTGAACCCCCCCCCCCCCCCCCTGGCTACGCCCGTGCATTGGTTGGTGCGGTTTTTGAGCTGAAGGACCTTATTTTTTTAAAGACGATGAAGGAAATCCTATTTCTGTTAATGACGAATATCTTTCTATTTCTGTTTTATCATACTGGTTTTTAAGATAGCTTTTTCGGTTCCTACTTTTATTTCAAGAGATTGACCCTAGGAGGAGTTTATTGATAGTTTTTGGGGACCTGTATTTGACCCAGTACAATGTCTTTGACCTGAACTGATAAATGTGGATATAAACAATGTTCTCTTTTAACAAGATGGTGCGACCTGTCAAATCTCACCAGCCAATCGATTTATTGCAAGAAAATTTTTCTGGACGCTTTATTTCGCGAAATGGTAATGTTAACTGACCATCAAGATCATGTGATTTTACATTTTTTTTTTTGGGGTTATGTTAAACCGCTAGTTTACAAAAATATACCCCGAACGAAATATCCTGGCCACCACTGAAAATATACCACGCGATATGTGAGAAAGAGTAATCGAAAATTGGGCCTGCTTTCACTCGTAGTTATTATTGTGTCTCATTTTGAAATTCTGACACTCTTATTGAACTACCTTTTAGAGTGGGAAGCGCTTCAGTTGTGGCTTGTGAAGCTTCAGTTAGCAAATTTTATTTTCGAGGACATAGCTTTATTAATCGTCCATCAAAGTTAGGATTGTGATTGATTGGAAGTCATAATGGCTTGTGTGGTGTGAATATTACCTCAGGTTCTAGACAGATTGAATATATGCTTGAATGAATTACTTAAAACATATCAATTCTAGGAATATGTTTATCTTTGTATTCTGTATAACAAGTGAAATATTTTAATAACTACTTGAGGGTAAACTGCTTAACGATGTGAAATATATTGTCCTGTAATGATCCAGTTTTAAAATATTGCTATAGTAGACGAATACAAATTTGGGGGTTTATAACAAGATGATTATCGTTATAACAAAATGAGATTATAAGGACAAAACTTATATGACTGTGGTATATATATACTATATCTGACTGTAGTAATTAATTACACTGTACACATTAATTTTTCTAAAATCCATTACTTTTCTCTCAAAAACATGAATGCATTTCAAAAACAATGTGCAATATAACAGAGAAGATGGTTTGTTAGATCCTAGATAATTTTTGCGTTATTTAAAAAAAGAATCATTTTGCATACTGCTCCCCTTCTTAAATCTGATCATCCCGATCAGCTTCTCGACCATGGTATTTTGTAAGCCAATCCAGGTGTATCTTCATCTTGGACTTGGGGTCCCGATAGGGTCACTCCAATGGTTAAGAAAGTTGTGGGGATAACCGCTTTTTCCTTGCTGGGTTATACAACCAAACATAGTCGTTCTCTCGGAACTCTGCAGAATTTGCACTAATATCGTATCTACTCTTCATCCAGTCACTGGACAACCAAATACGATTACGAGTGATATCGTATTTTTCTAGAATAAGTTCTCGTACTTCATCTGTGTAATCATGGACATCTCTTCTCTCTTCATCAGTTATTCCAAACTTCAAATTACAGGGAAGGCGTGGCTTCCTCCCGAAAACAACTCTGATTGTGCTTTGACCTGTTGATTTGTGGATTGCGGATCGGTAAGCCAGTAGGAATAATGCAAGTAGTTGGGCCAAATCCCTCTGATTTTACGCGATGACCTTCGAAAGATGTTCGGAATGTGGATGCGAAGGTGTGGTTCTAGTTTTGTGGATACCCATAATCTCTAGTACCATATTGAAAAACACGGACTAAAAATTACGCCCTTTGATCTGAGTGGACATAGGGTGTAGCACAACACCTGTGCTATAGTTGTTGCTTCCTGATCGGGGAGAGCAAAGCTTCAGGCCATTTACCAAGGAAAGTAATCCATGACAACTTGGATGTATTTGTTGCCACGGGCTGATACTGGGAACGGTTCTGCAACATCCACGGCTATTCTTTTGAACACAAAACCAACATTGTACTGTTTTATTGGTTCGCGGGATCGTTGTTTAGAACCCTTGCTAGAGGCACATGTGTTGCATTTCCGGCACCACTCCTTAATGTCCTCATGATGCCGGGCCCAATAAAAGCGCTCCCTAAACTTTTCCAAAATCTTGTTGACTCTAAAGTGCGCTCCAGATTTACCGTCGTGATTTCTGCCAACACTTCGTGAATGCTCGTCCTTGGGACCACTAACTGGCTCTTTTTAAACTTCCCGTTCGGCACTTTCCCAAACTCTTTTCAACAATCCATTTTCGACTACCAATGAATCTCATTGGGCCCATAGCGCCTTAAAAGTTAGGCTTTTACTGCAGACCTCATTCCATTCTTGTCTGCACTCAGTGTTTTCCTTGAGATACAGGATTGGTCCGATATCAGAATCTTCCAATTGATCTATCCTCATTTGCTCTCTAGTACAATTATTTTTTATAATAATGCTAGTCCTCCTTACACTGCTGTACGTATAACCCTCTCGGTAATCTACTCTTTGACAATGTTTACAATCTTTCTTGCATGGACGTCTGGATCGGCATTCCTGTCCGGATAGAGCATCGGCAAGTTTCCCCAGTCGATGTTTAATTTCAAAATCATACTGCTGTAACTTTTCTATTCATTTGGTCAGCTGCCCTTCGAGATTCTTCATTTCAAGAACCCATTTTAGAGCGGCGTGATCTGAACGAATTAGGAATTTACGGCCATATAAATATTGGTGAAAATGGTCGAAGGCCTTGATAATGACAAGCAGCACCCTTCTTGTGACGCTGTGAAGAGTTCTGGTTTAGACAAAACGTGACTGTGATACTCCATAACATGTTCTTCCGAATTTTACATCTCTGACAGGATAGCTTCAATTTCATTATTGCTGGTGTCCGTATCCAAAATAAACATTATTTGGCATTTTGGATATGCTAAACTAGGACTAGAGCATAGAGCACATTTTAGACTCTTAAAAGCAGTGTCACACTCAGGTATCGAACTGTACACTGATTCGTCTTTAGTTAGTTTATGTAGAGGATCCTCTATGCTGGCAAATCCTACCACAAACTGTCGATAGTACGAGCACAGTCCTAAATTGATTTTTATCTTCGGGTCTTAGCCAATCTCTTATGCTATCCATCTTCCTTTCGTCTACCTGAATACCTTCTTCAGATACTACATGGCCCAAAAATTGTACTTTTTTCTGAAACAAGAAGCACTTCTTTGGGTTCAGCTTCAAATTGGCCTGTCCAAACCTGTTGAATACTTCCCTAAGGTTTTCCAGATGGTCCTCGAATGAGTGGCCCATTATCATAATATCATCTAAGTACACTAGACAGGTCTTCCAAGTAACACCTCTTACGACAAGATGCATTAATCACTCGAAGTTAGCTGGTGCATTGTACAATCCAAAGAAATCTCTCTAAAGAAATCTATGTTAAGCGCGTCCGAATGGAAGAAGACAGCGAACGACATACCCAAATGGTGTGAGAAACATACAGAGCTGTGCAGCTCCATGAGGAGGATAATCGTCAAAAAGCCGCAGCCAGAAGAAACAGACTGGACCGCGTGTACCAATTCAGTATCCTCCTGACATTAAAGGTCCAGCATGCGGAACAACATGTATGTCTAAGCTGGGTTATCTGAGCCACTATAAAACCCATAATTTTTCAACAATGAGTCAACGAAACTAATAGCCATGACTGAGGTCATACTCGTATCGGGTTGACAGCCATCATCATCATCAATGGAAAATGGGAAATCAATGGAAGCTGGAAAATTATATATGCTCGAAAAATATTGTGTACATACGATGAACTTACCTCACAGAATTTGAAAATACTAAAATAACTTTCTCGTCCCATTTTTGAAATCAAAATGTTTTAACACCAAAATAATTAATGAAACTCTACACCACTAAACACCAAATTACTTTTTCTAATTTGTCGACGCGCTCATCATCATGAATCATCTCCTGATGCTACTAACATGGCTAGCGAAACACGCGTCCAGAAGTTAAAAATTTTTTTTTTGTTTAGGGGCAAATCTCTTTGAGCTTAGTCTTTTACACCGAAGGTTCTAATAAAAGAATTGAGGAAGATATTTGATGAACCATATTTCTGTCAACAACAGTTTTAAAGCGGGGTGTTGTAGGAAACACCTAGTTTTCAAGCATTTTCAATGAGTCAATGAGTCTGATACGAGGGTAGTCCCAGAAGTACCCGACCTCACGTATATGTGGCGGTTGTTTGAAAAGAATAACTATGGTAGAAAGTACCAACGTTATAAAGCTTAAGTTTGAAGTTTGACGACGCTACGTTATTTAGTATTTGTTTGACAGTCATTACTAACGAACGCTCAATACTTTTACAATACTTTAATTTGAAAGGTTTCAGTCCAAGCGACATCAAAGTGGAGCTAAATTCTATTCTGGGGGAGCTCGCTCCTTCGTTTACAACAGTAAAATATTGGGTGGTAGAGTTTAAACGAGGCCGTACGAGTTGCCAAGACGAACATCGCAGTGATCAACCAAATGGTGATCACGCCAGAAATGGTGAAGAAAATCGACAAAATGGTATTGTATAACTGAAACATATTGAGTGAAAATTTGGACATGAAAAAGCTGTGCGCAAGATGGGTGCCATGATTACTCACAATGGAATAAGAACAGCGTCGTAAGGATATTTCAATCAAGTGTGGCGAGTTTCACAGAAATATAGCTGAGTTTTTGCGTCGATTCATAACCATGGACGAAACATTGGTTCATTATTTCACACCTGAGATGAAGGAACAGTCAAAATAAAGGACTGAAAGGGGAGAATCAGCTCCAAAAAAGGCGCAAACAGTTCCGTCCACAGGCAAGGTAATAGTGTCAGTTTTTTGGGATAAGCGTGGTATAATTTTCATTGACTATCTTCAGAAAGGAAAAAAAAATCAACGGCGAGTATTATGCGAACTTATTGCAGCGCTTGAGTCCGTTATCGCGATGGCCAAAATCGATGAGTTAAAGTTCGAATTGCTTCTTCACGCACCCTATTCGCCAGATTTAGCCGCCTAAAAGATTTACCAATAATGGAGAGATGGAGTCTGCGGTTAATGGCTATTTTGAGGACATGGACGATTCTCACTATAAACAGGGAATCTAAGATATTGAACATCGCTGGGAAAAGTGTATCGAGCTAAAAGAAGAAATAAAGATATTTTTTCCAAATTTATCGTGTTTTCTTTGTTACGTCGGGTACTTCTGGGACTACCCTCGTACATAACCAATATAATTTAATGAGCAATAGCTGGAAAGCGTTTTGTCATATTTAGCAATTGATCTGATATTACAGCATCGGATTAAAGTTTTTGTCGACAACTTTAAGTTGTGCCTATATCATAATGCAAATTTAATGAATATGTAACAAAATTGTAATCATGTGTTCAACATGTGCTCGTTTTTATTTGTTTCGCATGCTAACCCAAAAAAAAAGACTGAACCGTATATAAATCAGACTACGATTAAATAATTGCTTTTTAGATAGGATAATGCAAGAAATGAATATCACCGTCCTGTTGAAAAATATACGGCTATCCAGACGACACAGTTTCCATCCATGGCTTCACTACACTTGTCAGAACACGGAAATAAAGTTCTTTTGTGACATTTTCCCCTTTGTTAAAGAAAGGTGGTGGCATCACATCAGCTTCACTGGACAGAACACTTAGCACGTGAACTTTGCCAGAAATTTTGTTGTGGAAACAACGGGAACGTATTTAGGGTCATATGCGAGCCAGCGATCATTCCTTCGAAGACAAAATTTTTTCGACAGAAAAAAATCTGAGGCGTCCCGCAGCATTGTTTCTTAAGGAACATAAAAGTAGATAGCAGCGTTTAACTCGCTTTATCCTGGCAGCTTCGGAAAGCAATTATCTCACTCTAATTGAGTAAGACTTGTAGCGGAGGTTCTCCGTGATGATGAAAACACGCACAGTGTTTTCACTCACACCGACAACCGATGACAATTTTCGGATCGACTGCCCTGGATCATCAAAAATCAGTTCCTGAGTCCGTTGAATGATGTAGGACTCCTTTGAGTGAGTTTTCTATGTCGGCATTGCAAAATCTTCGTTGGACTTCTTCAACTTATTATACTTTGCGACGACATTATACACAGTGGATCTCGGATACCCGAAAAACCAAATTATTCTCTGTCACTGAGCGTCCAGCGCGAACACTTTCGATAATCGTAGTTCTTTGGTTATACTCCGCACTTGGTTTTAACACTGCGACTGTTTCGAGGTTATGTTTAGCACATGCGTCAAACTATTTGACCGTCAATCGGGATCTCTACAAGTGGTATAGAACGGCGGAACATTCAAATTGAATTTTTCCGGATTTTGGCGCCGCACGCTCTATATACTGTGAATTGCCAACAAATGTTTATCAATTTATTTACCATCATTCCCATAAAGATCTTAGGCTACCTGGTTAAGCTACTTTTAAACCTTGGTTTGGATACGATGTCTTATTCAGTTTTTCTTTCAGTCATCTACTGGGCATTGTAGACCTACTGCTTTTGACGGGTATGATCACCCATCCATGCATTTATCGCGCCTGCCGTCGCTTTACTTTAGTGATGCGGTGCGGTCTTTTCCCCTTTGCCATTCAGCATCCTTTTTCAAATTCTTACGTTAACAAATATTAAACACAGTCAAAAACATCCACACCGAGAGTGGAAGTCGAACTTGCTATTACGCTAGATGCCGGTGGCTACGCCAAGGCAACTGGCCTAGTTCGGTATATAGAAGGTGTTCCTTAACTTATCCGCCATAGAGCAACTGATAGTAGAGATTAAAATAAGAGGATTTAGTTAATAAATATATTGGCAAATGTTAATCATTAAAAAGATACAGGGTGATGAGAGTGAAACTAAATTTTCGAAAAATTGATATAATTTAAAAACGGTTGAAGATACCCGGTTGAAAATCGGGGTAGTTGGGTTTTCGAAGGCGACAAATCCGAATTTGCTTCAGTCTAGCTCCTAAAGGGCGTTTGCTACCTACTTTGTGAGGAATTAACTCTCTCATATTTTTTTACCCGATAAGCTGGGAATACTTCGACTTCAAAATAGGGAAACGTCATAAATTCCACGCAAAAAAGGTGCCATTGGTTAATATTGATATCTCGCGATGTTTGCGAGATATTCGTTTTCGAATATTCCATTACACATCTTGTCGATGTCTGAAAAATATGCAATTCACAAAATGTGCCTTGAATGTTGTGTACAGTACAGTACCTAGTAAATATAGGTGAAAACAAGTTTCTTCAATCTTGAGTTGTTATTAAATAATTTGTAAACAATGCGCAGACGTATCAGTTTTCTAACTGTGATATAGGAATATGATCTGCGTTTATGCACAATGCACAAGTAAATTACAATAGTCGCACTGCAGTCAGAATGTATAAAGAGTACATCGCCTCTTTAAAATTAATTGCCACAAAATTTGCCGGCTAAATCAGAATGTTGTCAAAATCTACTACATAAGAAAAACGAATACCCTATGTTTGCTGACGAGGCAACTTTTATCAAACGCGGAATTTTTAACTGGCGAAATAATCATTATTGCGCCCTGGAATCCACACCTACCAAGAGAGCGACATTTCCAGAACGAATTTTCAATTAACATTTGCTGCGTCATTATCGACAAGTTTTTGCAAAGACTGAATGGAGATCAATATGTGAAGTTTTTAGAAAATGCTTTATTAGACCTCTTGGACGGTATACCTTTAAATCTAAGAAAAGACATGTGGTTTATGCAAGATGGGTCGCTACCGCATTTTACTGTTGCAGTGTGAAATCATTTAAATCAACGTTGTCCACATGAATGAATTGGAAGCGGTGGTGAGTTTCCTTGTTGTTCCAATGTTATTAGAAATGAAGAAAACATTTTCTCAAATGTGGGACCTCATTTAACAAAGAGCCTGCGAAAGTGTATTGAGGTAAACGATGGACGCTTTCAACACCTATAGAAGTAACTTTCAAAAAATGTTATTTTAAATAAAGACCGTTGTATTTTTGACCCCTTTTCCTCGTATTCAAGGCACACTTTCTGAATTGCAGATTTTTCAGCTATCGACAAGACGTGCAATGGAATATTCGAACACGAATATCTCGCAAACGTCGTGGGATATCGATATTGACCTAGGGTACCATTTTTACGTGGGAATTATGACTCTTCTCTGTTTTGAAGTTAAAACATTTTCAGCTTTATAGGATAAAAAATATGACCGAGTTAATACTTTAGAAAATAGGTAGAAAGCGCCCTCTAGGAACTAGGCTCAAACTAATACCAAATTCGGATTTGTCACCTTTGAAAACCAAACTACCCTGATTTTGAACCTGATATACTCAACTGTTTTTAAATTATCTCAATTTTTCAAAAATTTAGTTTCAATTTCAACACCCTGTATCTTTTTAATAACTAACATTTACCAACATATTTATGGACTAAATCCTTTTATTTTGCTATCTAGTATCACAAGTTGCTTTTGGAGGATAAGTTATGGGACACCCTGTATAATTAATATTGCACCATCTGACTATTAGCTACTTTAATTATAGCAAACAGCTTAGAATGGATAATTGTTATTGAGAAAGAAAATGTAGACTATTAAAACGCACCTTCATCAGGTTTTACTTGAAGACTTCGGGAATTGAAAGATGTGTTACGAAACTAACCGTAAACACATCATCGAAAACATTCGTATTTTTTAATAATATTAATATATCTAATTAATCAAAATCAATCACATCGTAAAATTACGTATAAAAATACACGTATTAAAAACAAAAATGGTATTTCAGTTTTCCCCATTAAAAACCGCAAAAACATAGTTACCAACTTAATATTTTTTATCAACATCAGTGTGTTGTACAAGGTGATAAATTAAAGTAAAGAAACTGGTGGCGTAGCGTTCGATCTGATATTATTAGCTTCCCTTTTGGAGGGGGGGGGGGGGCAGTCCCACATCAGATGAGTCTTCAGTGTGAGTTTGAACTCCCTCCCCTCCCCCCAGTTACTTGGTGGTCCGTAGCAATTCTTTTCATGATTCGTTTTTTTTTCTAGTGTGTCCAGAAAATGAGTGACTATAATTTCGAACAAAGGTGCGCTATCAAGTTTTGTTTCAGACTTGGGGCAAATAGGGCTGAAATTTTTGGAAAACTTCAATAGGCCTCTGGAAGCAGTGTTTTGTTAAGTGCTAATGGTTTCAGATAGTTTAAGGCATTCTCAGAAAGCCGAGATTCGATTGAAAATAAAACTTGCAACGGAAGACCTTCAACTGCAAGAAATGATGAAGATGTCCACAAAATCCAGGATCTTGTGCATTCTGTGCATAATTTACTATTTGGATCTTGTGCGTTTTGATTATTGGTTGACGGACAGAATGACCGGAGAAGAGTTAAATTTGACTCAAAAAGCCGTTCATCAGATTGTGAACAATGAATCGGGGATGAAGAAAATCTGTGCGAAAATTGTTCCGAAATACCTTCGCAGAATCAAAAGTACAAAAAAGGAAATATGTCTTAACTTTTTGATGCAGATTGAAAATTACCCTGATTTTCTGGAACGTGTCATAACTGGTGACGAGTTTCGTTGCTCAAAATTATTTTTACTCATTTCGGGACGCATTTTCAGAATCCATCGATCCTAACTTTAGTTTAAAGTAGTAGCTAGATAACTTTGAGAATAGGTTTCCAAATCTACAAGTTTTGATCTAACTTAATGTCATTTCAAAAATAAATAATAACTTGTTGACATCGGAAAACTCTACAGGTCATTAAAAATAAAACAGATAATAATCTATATGTTACCTGTCATTCGTCACCGAAAATTTGCGAGGTCTCCGGCTGCATGGTGCATTCATCAGAATGCTGTCAAAAATTAAATCGACTTCGACAGGAGGACGGCACTAGCCACTTCTGCCGTCGGATTACACAAAGCCGCCGTGTTTTATTTATAGCCATTAAAACAGGGATTTCGCTGTTTTGATATCGTTTATTTTCGGCGATGCTACATCCATCGTGGCTCTCGAGCCAGACGAAAGAAATGAAGAAAATCGTTGGCAATAAATAAACAGGGACTGGCCGGGCAACTGAATATCATGCCTGGTGTTTCATCCTTTTTTTCTTATCAACAGCGTGTAGCACGAGTTAGGATAAAAAGATACTCGCTGTGACAGATGCGGTTGCATTTATAGAATACAGTTCGTTAGTTTATAGCAAATTTTAATTATTTATGTGTTTTGTAGCATTTGGTGCATCTGGAAATGGGTATATCATTTTTTTAGGTTATTGATAGCAGCACAGTAACTGAGTTGGGGACTTTTTAAACTCTAAAAGACTGTGCATGGTATATAATTTAATTACTGTTTGGATGTTACAAAAGAATTTGTGTTTTTTCCTTTGTTAATCCTATATTTATAGGATTAAACTTCACTCCTTAGAGGTTTAATATGATTTCAGCTTTTTGCTCCGACAAATAAACATTCCTTTGTCAGTATTAAAATGATTTCACTGCGAAATATTCAGTTGGCGATTTTAAAACCAAAATTTTAAAATGAGTGAAATAAGCCTCAAAACGAAAGCAATTCTAAGAGATTATTTAAAAATAGGCTTCAAAGCGACTGACACTGCTCGTGAGATTTGCAAAGTAGAGGGGAAAGGTTTAGTATCAATCCACATCGGTCAGCTCTGGTTCAAAAAGTTTTGGAAGGGGGACATGGGACTTGAACGGGAAGATTAGACTGCCCACAGTTACTCGATGTCGACGTTTTAAGAGCAGCTGTGGCTGCAGTTCCTAGAACACGTACTAAAAACCTTTGAAGGGAATTAGGAGTTCTTCACTACCGTTAACCGACATTTGCAATGCATACGCATGGTATCAAAGAGCTGTACAAGTGTTTCTCGTACACTGCGTCACAGCAAGAAAAGGGTCGGGTTGAAGTGTATAAAAGTCTCCTCAAAAACCCTACTCATTTTCTATTCATCAAATAGCTCGTTACCTGCTATGAAAAATGAGTTTATTTGAACAATCCTAATAACGTAAAACCGTGGGTTATGTCTGGGTAACCAGTTCTTCTGGTACAAAGCCGAGAAAGATTTGTCAAAAAAATATGGTGTATTTTTGGTGGAATTTTGAAGGAATAATTCACTTTGAAATAGTTTCTGATGGTAAGACGATAAATTCAGAACTCTACTTAGCTCAACTGGAGGGAGCACCAGTTGTTCTAGCCAAAAAATATCCAGCTTTGATCAACCGTAAAAAAGTAGCAAGTAGTAACCTGTAGTTAGACAACGTAGAACAACATAGAACATACACTTTAATCTGACCACCTCAAAAACGAACGAAATGGAATATGAACTTTTCCCTCACCCAGCATAAAACCCCGACTTGCCGAATTACGACTTATTCCGGTCCATGGCTTACTTTTTGAGAGGAAAACAATTCAGGACTGAAGAAGAGGTTAAAACTGGTTGCGTTGAGTTTTTTGTGGACTCATCGTGGTTAAAGACTCAGTGGACTCAGGTGGAAGACTCATCGTGGTATCGAAGAGAACTTATGGCTTAGAGTTAGCTTAAATATGAGTTGAAATAATCGAAAACTACGGTCTATATATCGAGGAATAACCTCTAGCTATAACTTTTTCAAATAGTGAATAATTAAGTACCTTAAACATGAAAATGCTTTTGTTACACACTGTATTACTTTGAAAAAAAAGTGTGGAAGTAGAAATTGATTGAATGGATTGAATTGTAGTGCCAAGGTAATTGAAATATATATTATATATATATATATATATATATATATATATATATATATATATATATATATATATATATATATATATATATATATATATATAACCTAACTGCTGGGTTCCACAATCTCATGTGGAACACACAACCTGCGTCTCCGCCTAAATGAGCATTATGTTAGTTGCTTGACCGGGACCGAGCCCAACCTATTCCTTACATTGGAGGACACATGTTTTGCTTGTTCGTGGTTAGACTCATCAGGGTACCGACATATGCTGTCTCGTCAAGAATTTGGAGACCCTATCTACAATCAAACAACCCATATTTTCGCCGACTTCACGTGTGATGCAGTTGCATCCCCCGACCTGCAGTTTTTTAATTTCTTTGGACTGCGAGTTATACATCCCCAACCGGGAATCTGGGATTTTTTCCCAAAATGTCTCTCAGGATAATATTTTGGACTATGTTTAATTTATTTAAAACGTTATTACTGGCGCCACCCCAAGCAATTATTCCATACATTAATAATGACTGACAAAGGGAAAATATATCACACTTAACCAGTGTTGATCTAAAATGCCTCTAAGTAACTTGAATGTATAAAACGATTTTCTAATACAGTCTGTTATCGTATCAACATGATCAACATGAAACACCCAGATATTTACAATGATCAGAAAATTCAATTTCTTGACACAAATCACTACACTTGTTACATGGATTAGTAGCGTGAAGAATGATACACTTCTTATTCGTTTCAAAAGATCTTCCATGTCGATGAGAGAATGATATCAAAAAACATTTAGTTACATTAACTGCAAGAAAATTATTGTCAAACCATTCTTTTATTAGACAAAAATTTTGTATACAGTGTTATCTAGCTTATCAAAGCACTTTCCAGTAAATAAAAACACCCTATCATCAGCAAAACATCTATATCTATTATCTAACGATTTCGCTATTCTGGCTTTATACCTATTCTTTTTTCATATAATAACGCACGATTGCACGATTGTATTTTGTATTATGCATTTGATTTGATAATCTATAGAAACGACCTAAAGTTGTGATTTTAATAATTATTGTTATATGGTATAAACAATTATTGTATAATAATTATTATATAATAATTATTGTATATGGTATGGTACAGGGTGTTAGGCAAACATGCGGCAAAAATACAAGGGGTTATTCCTTGTTTTATTCTAAGAATATTTTGTCCTATGATGATTTTTGAAAAACCCCTTTGTTTCGAAGATACAGGGCGAACAAAATTTGCGACAACCATATTCGATATTTGTTGAAATCATTCATGTAAATAAAAGTAGGGTGTACGTCAATGAGTTTATCAAGTACAAAAGATTTTTTTTTCGATCTCGATCGCTTGGAACGGCTGTTTTATCTAGTAAGTGGATTTCATCGGTCGCATTTGTTTACATAGATTGAGTTAGGTTTGGCTGTTTGACGTGTCTTAAATAGTGAGTGAAGTCTTCTATCATAATGTATACAAACGCCGAGATGACTGACATGCACTTCATGTATGGACTTGCTGATGGCAAGCTAGTAGGTACAGGTACAGTGAAAAATCTTCGAAAACATTCATCGACGTCTTAGTGAAGCAGGCACATTGAAACGAACTGAAGGGTCAGGAAGATCACTGACTGTAAGAACGGTACAATTGGAAGAGAATGTGCTGGACATGATACGCGAAGAGCCTGTTAGTTCGAAAAATTGCAAATACTTTGAATGTGAGTCACTGGACAGTTTGGAAAATTTGTTGTATCTATATCACATTCAACGCATTCAGGCACTACTACCTGTTGATTTTCCTGCACGTATTGCATTATGTCAATGGATATTGCAAACTTTACTTCGCATCCCTCTATTCCTGACACAAATTTTTTTCACCGATGAAGCCACTTTCGCAAGAAACGCAATAAGGAATTTTCATAATAACCATGTGTGGGCAGATGAAAATCCGCATGAGGTATGCGAAGATAGTTTTTAGCATTAGTTCTCGTTGAATGTTTGGGTTGGAATTGTAGGTGATTATCTAATTGGACCGGTATTTCTATCACAAAGACTTACTGGCGAGGTGTATCACAACTTTTTGGAAGCAACGCTGCCTGAGTTTCTGGAAGATGTACTGGCAACAAGATGTATTGGCAACAAGGCATGAAATGTGGTTTATGCACGATGGTGCACCACCACATTTCAGTTTGGTTGCTCGTGATTTTTTAACAGCAATATACGGATATCACTGGATTGGTCGAAGTGGGCCCCACGCATGTTAACCTGATTTTTTTAACCGTTATCTTAAAATAATAGTAACAGTTCTGACTGTTACTTAAAAATAACAGTTTTGCCCATCTCTACTAGTTACACAACATCCTCAAGTCTGATTTTTTTTGTGGATTTCAACCTTTGGTACATGCTGAGCAAGTGATTAATTTAACATAGATCGCTCCATCGCATATTGTGTGACCTCAATGTTTCTCACAGTTTGCTTGTCATTGTCTAGCTTTCCTCTCCAAACTCAGAAAATGGTAGCACACACGGTTACTTACATATTTCTTTTTTCAAACAGATGGGAAGATGAAAATTTCGCCCACTTCAGTTCTATTCCTCGAGAAAGTTCACACATTTGGTTGTTCCTGGTAATACGAATTTCGTGTCACATTAGCTTTAATTTCTCAGCAGCCGTTTCTTGTATTGTTGTCCTATCTACACAAACACTCCCACCAAGAACCTCATTTGATATGATTTGGATTTTTGACACGTTGGTTTAGACCAATTAGTTGACTTTCTCCCTTGCTATATGTCTGAAGAAATTTTTAAAGATCACGATGCCAACGTTGGTATACAAATATTTCAAACAGCTATGTTCTGTTTTTAGTTTTCATTAAGCAAACTTTTCAACCCGTCTTCGTAAAAAAAATGAATTTTTAAATAGAATTTTATATGCAATGAATAATTGACATCACTTACCATTATGAGGCGAATATTTGGGCTCACTCAGTTGTTGTAACCTTTCACAGAGATATTGATTCGTTGACGTATTCTGGAATTAATTTAATCGTTAATAATATTGATTTAAATTAATCGGAAAATAAAAAAAATCCCTTGGTAGAGATCCGTTTTTCTGCAGCTTTTATCTTAAATGACCACTATAACTATTACATATTAAAATTTCAAAAAAAAAATAGACAAATAGTTGAAATGTATGCAGTAATCTTAATATCAGATGATATAGGTAATATCAACTGTGATCAAATGACTAATATATTTGTTAGGTATAATGTGTTAGAAAGCACATTGCGAAGTTTGCATTTAATTGCTTGTTTGTGACGATCAAGTAAAGAACTTTTAATATTTTCTGAAAAATGGTTAAATTGAAGTTCAAGCTGTTATGCAGTTCTTTGTTTGAATGGTTTTAACCTTGACGGGCATAGAAAAATAATTTCATTTCTCTTCTGAAGGTTCTTCTTCAAAAGGTTCTGTTTTTTTCATTTTTGATGGTATAAAAGTTGATTGAATATACATTTAAATCCGTATATACATACGAACGCCTGGTGTGCTCAAAAATCGCTACGACTGATAAAATCGCCACCAAAATCCACAATGTCGTATTAGGTGATCGACGATTAAAGGTACGCGAGCTTGTTGACATTATAAATATCTCCAGAGGCAGTGTCCACTTAATTTTGCACAATGTTTTGGAAATAAGAAAGCTTTCCACTCGATGGGTTCTTCGTTGGTTTCCAAACACGTAAATACATATTTGAATCGATACTTCTCAAGAGTGTTCAGACATAATATTAATATATATATATATATATATATATATATATATATATATATATATATATATATATATATATATATAATGTTTCTAAATTATTCCGGTTGTCGATCCGTTCATTTTGTGAAGAGTCATGATGTTTCGTCAATATCTCATTTGGCATTTTCAAGTGTTGCCCGCTTCGAGTGTGTGAGTTCAGTAAGTTTAGTTAGTTGGCCTCTTCACTTGAAGCGGACATCACCTGATAATGCAAAATGAGATTTTGGCGAAACCTCGTAACTTTTCACAGAAGAGTCGAATCGACACCCTGAATAATTGAATAATTTAGACATATATATATATATATATATATATATATATATATATATATATATATATATATATATATATATATATATATATATATATATATATATATTTATTATTATTATTATTCACGTATGGGCCCTGGTGGACCACGCGAAGTACAGTTAGAGGCCTTAGTTGTTAGCCCTCCTTTGCGCCTATATTTCATTCTTTCGGTATGAGTTTTTTTTCTTTCGTCAAACCAAATTGTTCCAGTATTCCTGCATTTTTCTCTCTGGCCAACCTCTCAAACTTTAATTTTGTGACAAAAATTGAAAGTTTGTGTTATATTTGCTGATCTTAGGTCCTCTTTAATTGCAGCAATCCATTTAATTATTTCTACTTAGCTCTACTCCTATTTTCATAAAATTCGACTATTTGTCTAGTTAGCCTACACGGATTCACCTGTTTTATGTGTCCGTAAAACTTCAGTCTTCTTTTTCTCATATCGCTATGTATATCTGAGTATTGTTTCACTTCTTTGTTTTCTTGAAGTCGGTATGTTATGCTATTTATTTGTTTGGGGCCTAAGATTTTTCTTATGATTTATCTTTCCTTCTTTTTAATCTCCTCAATGTTTCTCTTTCTATTCAAAATGAGCGTTTCTGTCCCATATAGACATTCTGGCTTAATAACTGTGTTGTAATGTTTCAGTTTTGTGTTTTTAGATATGCATTTTTTGTTGTAAATATTTTGTGTAAGTCTCAATACCGTTTACATTTTTTGACATCTACCCTTATTGGTCGCTTTTTTCAACCCATTTTCCATGATTATTTCACCCAAATATTTGAATTGAGAGACTCGTTTGATGTTACCATATTTTGTTTGTAGAA
This sequence comes from Cosmopolites sordidus, assembly GCA_031761425.1. Lineage (NCBI taxonomy): Eukaryota > Metazoa > Arthropoda > Insecta > Coleoptera > Curculionidae > Cosmopolites > Cosmopolites sordidus. The sequence continues at coordinate 122,305 of JARFXV010001010.1, forward strand.
ATAGTGTTCTTAGTCTGTTACATGTCATGTATTGTGTCTTTTCAAAGGAAATTTGGAGTCCTACCTTTTCTGCTGTTTCTTTTAGGATTTCAATCTGTTTTTGTGCCGTTAATATACATACATATATATATATATATATATATATATATATATATATATATATATATATATATATATATATATATATATAATTTTCCTTCACCCTATATATATATATATATATATATATATATATATATATATATATATATATATATATATATATATAGGGTGAAGAAAAATTATTTTTGTAAATTTAACCACCGAACATAATTGGAAAGTTACTAAATCACCAATCAAAAAGTAATGATAGGAATTAACATTTTAAGCAAATATGTGAAAAGGCACATTTAAACAAATATTATTTTGGTAATGTTTGTTTAATGTATAGATTACAAATAAACTAATGAACATTATCAAAACGTTTTTTTAATGCCATGCCCTACGTCAGCCCGAAAAGATGTGGCAACGTCGCAATATTGTCGCGAAAAAAATTGTTATTTCAAAATTGCGACAAAAATTATTTCAGTGTTTCAGTACATACACTTAAGTTCGATTTATATCGATATTATATATTCTATGCGTGAATATCAGGATATGCTTTTTATTTAAGGGGAACCTCTCCAAAAATTCGAAGGAGATAAGCGTATTTACGGACAACGATACTCCTACCGCTTCTAGATAGGCAAATAATTATCCAAAGCTTGTGGGTATGTGGTAGTGTGGTTCCAAAATTTCAAGAATGTGGGCAGCAGCGAGAAATCGGTCCTGAAATCCAAGAAGATATTTTACTTCTTGTTGAAGTGGACTTGTTCTACCAGAAGTACTCGAAGTGTTGCTCGATAAGTTGAAGTTTCCCATTGGATTGCACATAGAACACGAAAAGAGTAATTACTCTATCGTTATCACATACAAATCATACAATCTCTCTTACCCGCTGATTTTTCACATAGGCCGGTGAAAGGTTTGTTACTTTAAACCAAAGGAATGCAATTTTTTTGTTCAACATTTTCTTCAACCAACGAAGCTTTTTTCACGAGGAATTGGATGGTGTACATTTGAATGAGATAATTTAATAAAATAATTAATCATGTGTTTTTCAATGTGACGAGAATCTTTTAAAAAGTTATATGATGTAAACAATTTTAAGTAATTTCAACTTTGACATTAAATGTATATAATGTGTAAGTTTTCTTTCTTTTTTGTAATAAAACAAACTAAATTTACTTTGAAACATATGGAATAAATGGCTATTAAACACCTTAAGTGGTCATTGTGACGTACGAATAGTTGGTGGTCTATAAGTAAAAATGTAAAAATTCTCTATTAAGCGGCGAACTTTTCAAATTACCCTCATACATTACCATATACATATATTTCTTTGTTATTCAAAGGCTGTTATTAATTTCCCGTATTTTTTTTAACGTTGAAAAAAATTTCGGTTAATTTTAAGACAACTTGAGTATTTATTGTTTATATTGAAGTACAAGGTGAATTGCCAAACAATGACCTTAGTATAGACGATATTTATAAAATAAGACTTTTTGTTTTAAAAACATGAAAATAAATATTAAGTTTTTAAGACTTAAAGGTAAATTACCCTCATACATTACTATATACATATATTTCTTTGTTATTCAAAGGCTGTTATTAATTTCCCGTATTTTTTTTAACGTTGAAAAAAAATTCGGTTAATTTTTAGACAACTTGAGTATTTGTTGTTTATATTGAAGTACAAGGTGAATTGCCAAACAATGACCTTAGTATAGACGATATTTATAAAATAAGACTTTTTGTTTTAAAAACATGAAAATAAATATTAAGTTTTTAAGACTTAAAGGTAAATGGGAAACCAGTTCTTGGGTTAACTCTTCAATTAATCGTTTCATTCAGTTATTTAGTTTTATACGTTTGTTTATAACAAGTTTTCCAATAAGAGTGTTAAAACTTTCAAACGTAATAGCGACAACACTGTTGGAAATCTAAATGTTACTCATAGACTTTTATGTCTAGTACATTTTGTCAATTCATTGTAGAAAGAAATCGGATTCAAGAACCCGAAGGAATTGAAAGTTTCGAAGGCGACCCTCCACTTTTGGAAAAATCATCCTTTCCGACGAAGCGCACTTCTGGTTTATTCGGTTTGTAAACAAACATAACTGCAATATTTTAGCCGATTAAAATTCTCAGGTGATTTAGGAGATACCCCTTCATCCTTAAAAAGTCGCTGTTTGGTGCGATTTTACGGTTGAAGCAGTGATAGGAGCTTATTTTTTTAAGGCGTCAACCTCAGCGTGATAACAAGCTGATTAGGTGGTAACAATGACGGTAGAGAACTACAACATTGAAATATAGAATGGCATCAAGACGTCTTCACAGACTGATCAGTCTGATCCTGTTTAGGTAGATATGATGAATGAAAAAAGAGTCGTAAAGAAAAGCGTTAACTTTTGTTTGATGTTGACTGACATGTACATTAAACATTAGGTGATATAGTATGGGTGCTGTTAGTTATAAAAGTAGGTAAACTTTAGTGTTCATTAAATGTCACTTGACATTTTAACGCTATCTTCGAGGAGTAGATGAATTGTCTATCCTACCTCCTTTAACAGGTTGGTTAACATATCTAATTTTTCAATAAGAAAACATACGAGTTTATTTGTCAGTGTTGCTATGATTAATTTTGATGATCAATTTTAAAGAGCCCCATGTCATGATCAGTGAGAGCTCAGTCCTAATGGACCTTAGACGCTTTAAGATGTTAAGTACAAATCTTAGAATACAATACATCAAAACGAAATAGACCAGCTCTTTAAAGCAATGCCAAGACATGTTGTCTAGTATGTAAGTTATAGAAGTGTGTAAAACATTTTTAAGAAAATCAATAAAAACTGGGAAAATTAGCGGCATTTTCTCCTAAATTTTAATTGTTTAGTTCTTGTATACACTCACTAAAACGGTGCTATATATCATACAACTCGAGAGAACGTTAAGAATGTATCGGCGGTATAATAGGAGCCAAAAGTACTGAAAAGGATTATTAATAAAACTGAGCAAAATCGGTTCCAAACAGTTTAAGTTACATGATCTGAAGGTTTGAAACACTTGATAGCTTTTCTTTCTATATTTGTAAGGTATTTAACATTAAGTTAGTGAATCTCCATAAGATGACGTATAAAATTACGATAGTTTTAAATTGCAATAACTTTTGAACGACTTAGTCAATCGATTTCAAATTTTCACAGTGGCTTAAGGATTAAGTCAAGAATATTCTGTCAAAAAACGTAAAGAAAAATTGTAAACGTTTTGTAGCATTTTGACATACCTTCGATACATCCTTAAAGCTTAGAATATTTATCATTAATAATTATCAAAAATAAATAATATTTGTAATTAATATCTAACAATTATTAAAAAATCCGTGTTCGTAGTTTTACAGATTTAAATCAATAATGTTTTTGTCCAAAAAATCAATATTCACTATCAACAGTTAATTAAAATGTTTTCATATTACTTATTATTATTAATTTCATTATAGATAATAGGTGAAATTGCTCTTTCTTTTATAATTATGCATTATTTTCTAGCATCATTTTTATTAATTTACCTTTTCTATGTTCTATAAAGCAAATATATTCAGAAATTTATGATTTTCAGTACATTTGCCTCCGATACATCCTTAAGTTTTAAGGCTCGAATTTCTGTAATTTCAAAAAAACAAACAAATTTCAGTTGGTATTTAAACTTATGCCATTTAACACCAGTAGGGTGTTTGCAAAAATTGAGTTTATGCTAACCAGCTACAAAAATTAATATGATGGTTGTAGACGCAGTTGTGGTGGACGTTTCAATAATATTTTGTCCCACGTGTAATTGTAATGAATAATACCTTCATAGTTTATATTTTATTAAAAACAGACGTGTAATCGATACATTTGGATGACTTAATGTGATTTCATGTCTGCAGACAAGGAAAGCGATAGGATTCTTATGTTAAAATATTGTCAATATTTCTGAGCATATGTAACGGGTCTTTCAAATTGAACGGTTCTTCAAATTATTGAATAAAACACAGAAGGAAGTGTGAATTTGCCTAGGTCTAGTCTCATTTCAGAAGTGCAATGTATGACATTTATAAAAATGAAGTTGTACACAATACAACAACGCGTTAAAATTGTTGTATTATTTTATGAAAATAGGCGTTCAGTAAAATATGTTTTTAGAAAATTACGTGATGTTTATCATCGTCCATCGTCCATCGATATTGTCCATCGATATCGTCCATCTGAAAGCGCTATCAATCGAATTGTTCGGTGGAAGATAAAAGAAGGGCAATATATAGTCGTAGCGGTCGATCACAAAAGCATATTGATTTGGTACGTGAAAATGTTGCTGAAGGCCCAGAATTTTCATTAGCCATCGACAACATGGCGTATTTTAAGAAAGGATTTAGCTCTGAAAGCATATAAAGTTCAAATAATACAGGAATTAAAGCCTCTGGATCAGTCAAAATATTGTACATTTGTCAAATGGATCAAAGAACAAGGAGATATTGTTTTGTCAAAAAACCATCTTTTCTGATGAAGCACATTTTGAAATTGGTGATTATATTAATAAACAAAATTGCCGCATTTGGGGTGAGGAAAATCCAGGATTGATTCATTTGAAATCTTGTAGCGCTCACAAATTCTTGATCGCTACAGGTAGCATTCGTAAATTGTTGATCACCACTGGTAGGTTATTTCGGACAAATTCTTAACTGAAAGAGCTTCGGTATCGTTTGGACAAGGCAAGACAGTCTAACTCCAAATCTCCAGGTGGGCGGACGTTTTCGCGCCTTACCCTTCCGACCGAGGTACGTAGGTTTGCTGGCCAAGTCACGCTTGGGTTGATTTTTCTGATATTCTTATAGAGGGTTTTACGACCCGGCAGCAGAGAATCCGATCAACAGACATCAGGCCATTGAACGACCACCTATTACAGAGCCCGACCATCGTGGAAACCTTACACCTTTTTGGGGCCATATGGCAGAGTAACCGGTTGGTCAGATCGAGATTATTTCAGGAGCCCCGCAGAGGGATATCGGACTGCCCGCAGTCGTACTCAGTGTTTTTGGACACCCAGTATCTTGACAGGCAAGGATAGACAACATCAGGAAATAAGGCCAGATAAACACTTTTTTTATTATATTTTCATGTACCGTTAAGGATTGCAATTACCAGTTATTTTTCACAAATACATTATTACCATAATTTCTTATACTGATAATGGTCACGTTATCATCTTATATTTTGTATCTATTTGCCGTCTGATCATTCTTGGTTACCCTAGCGTTATATATTTATCTTTTTTACTATTGTCAGAATAGAGGAAATAACCTCTAATTTGTAAGTATAGGGACATAGAGACCAGCTGGTGTAATTCAGAGCTGTGTATTTGATTTTTGATTTCTTTCACGGTAAGGTTTGGAGAACCACCTTCCCTAAACCTTCCCGTGCCTTCCCATTTTGTTTGATAGTCTTAGTTATTCCTTTTTTTTGTGTGCTTTGTGTCGTTCTTTTTTGAGTGTACTTTTATAATATATATGTATAAAATTCTAGTAAACCGTTTTATTTAAGATAGACCCCTTCCCGGTTCCAGGGTCTTTTCTGGTATATGAAGTAACCGGGTGGCGTTCAACTTTTGTCGTGGCTTCATTCTGTCCTGGACCTTCTTCCCGGTGCTCCCGGCGAACAGCTGCCGTCGCTGTGATCTATATATATTTTTTATTTTGTTTCAAAAGAGAACATAATAGGTCACAATCTTTATATTCTAAACGAGTCACTGTTTTGTGCGCAGGAGGTGTACATGGACTGTTTTTTTTTTCAGAATGCTGGTGGTCAAGGTGTAACTGTTAATGGCGTTCGATATCTTGAGATGATAACTTAGTTTTTGTGGTTTGAATTGAATAATATTGATCTGGAGGATATGTGATTTCAACAGGATGGCGCTACACCTCACTCTGCTAATTTCCTGGACTAGTTACTGCGAAAAACGGCAATGTTAATTGACCACCATGATCATATGATTTGACACCGTTTAACTATTTCCTTTGGGATTATGTGAAAAGCCGGGTCTATAAAAACAATCTACAATTGATTCCTGAACTAAAGAATGAAATTATTCGAGTCATTGGTGAGATAGAGGTTATGCTAAAAGGTCTTTCAAAATTTTGACAAAAGAGTCTGTTGAGCTGTAAGAGGCAGTTATTTGGCAGATATTGTGTTTCGTGTTAAAATGTCATACACTAAAGCTTCAATTATTAATGAAAGTTTTTTTGAAATAAACGCAAATCCTGTGTTTTATTCAAAAATTTTAAAAATCCGTCAATTTGAAAGACCATTTACATCTCATTTTCAGGATTTACCTTTTAAATCGACGTTTTATTATGTCCCACTTCTTACATCTGGAAAGGAAATTGATTTAGCGAAATAAATTTTGTTATTTTTATAAATTTTAAAACAGTATTCATTTTTACCATATAAGTTGAGAAGGTTAATTACAAGATTGCATTGATGCTGCATGAGTGTATAGTAAAACGTTTTCTTATATAGCAGTTTTCATTATAAAATATGATCGATAAAATATTCACATATTCATTTTCTCTAATTAAATGTCTAACTAAATATTTTTTTTAGTTTTACGGTAAGGTTTTTTTCTGGTTATTAAAAAAAAATTAATAAATAATTATTCCCATAATATTTTTTGGCTTAGGTTATTCCACTCTGTATTTTTATCAGAAATCCATTTAGAGATACTTACCATAAGTGAATGACCAGTGCAATCGAAGAGAAAAATCTTTTATATTTTGCCATAATAAAAATAAATTAACATCTTAATGTGTCTGAGAATTGTTTTTCTGCACAGTGTCATCTATAAAATGGAGTAGAACATTTTAAAACAAGCTATAGTAAATCTCTTTAAGCTGATGATGTCGAAATTAATTAGTTTGAATTTCTATCTATTTGTCGTGTCTATAATAAATAGTGTCTGTTCTTCAAATGGTGAGTTTTAAATTGAATTAATGAACGAATTACATTAATTTAGATTTTATTGCAACTATCATTTTGTTTTTATATTGTGATCTTCTTTTTGAATACTTAAATATATGATTTAAAAAAATGGTATAGAAATCAGTAGAAATATTTTTTGTTTATTGACAACGATTACACAAAACTATATTGAACAGTATGGAATATTTTAGTTTAATAGTATAGTATTTATATGCTAATATGAAACAACTTTTAATGGATAAAAAAATGCGTGGTTGACATTTTGTCTTGTTTCGATCAATATTTATAAATGCAAATTTGTTGTATTAATTAAATAATTCTGCCCCTTCATATCAAGCAATTTAAAGTTGGTCTTGGGATTTTAAAATAGAAAGAGCCCTGTGAACAGATATCAGGCGTAAGATCACTAAAAATAATCAACAAACAAATAAAACTAAGAAAACATTGATTAGGTTCATGATATGGAACTAAATAATCGTCTGAAATATTTGTATACATGATTTGCATTGGAAATTATTTGATATGGAAGGTTGTAAACAAAAGAAGAAAGAAAATGAGCCAAATTAAACGGAGACGATTTGCCTCTCTAGATTGTCTCTCACTTCCTCACATAATTTGTATTTTAGTGGTTACCTTCCATAATGCCGGTTTAAAAAAAATTGAATAGCCTCCCTATTGTTCAGATCTGCCTCCATCAATAGCTTTATTCTCGAAACTGAAGAAACCTTTAGAAAACTTGTTCGCTTTATGATGAATATGTAATCTCTGTTCTTAAACTTTTAGATTATGTTGGAAAATTAAATTGCTTCAAACGTCTTGTATATTTTCTATTCTATTTCTAGCAACAATTTGTAAACCTTTTCTTATAATAATAACATTTGTATGATTTACTCGCATATCTGTAGAAGGTTTTCAATGATATTAGCAGCCAATTTTATCGAAATGTATTTACGATTTTCAAAAAGGCCCCTTTAGTTCTTAATCGCTTTGATTATAATGTCTAATATTTCTCATAAATAATTTCTTTAATATTTCTGTTGAATTAAGGTCTAAGGCTGTAGTGGTCAAGTTGAAATTTTTCTTTTGTAATCATATTATTTGACTTTGGTCACTGCAATAAAGTATCCATTGCATAAGGGACCATTTTAGGACTTAATGTTCTTGTAGATTAATTTTTCTAAAACAGTTTCCTCAAAATATAGCGGAGGGACTTCACTACCTGAAAATATACCCAGACCTTAATAGAATCTTATCATCGAATTTTTAACATTTAATTTCTATAAAGAATTTACATTACTTTTCTTGAATGGCCAGATTTTACTTGTAAGTATTCCTTTCTGGAATAACATCATTAATTATAAAAATCTACTAAAGCTAAATTGTTCGATTGCCAATCTCACCTTAGTTGATTAATACGACTGGCATTGTTAACGTCTGTTTTCAAATTGCTGTAAAAACTACTAACTACTAACACTAATGCCAATAATAAAAATAAAGTAAAACACAACTAAAATGATCTGAATACGCTGATACATATCATAGAACATCGAAGAAAACTATAAACGATAATCTGCTAGTGGTGTTTCGTCCCAGTACCTTAAGAAGTTTATGATATGATCCTAGGTATGTACACATTAATGCTTATTAATAACATTTGTGAATGCAAATACTTCTTTTCAACAATATGTTTTCAAAATAACACTACTCAGTATCAATATATTGATTCCCAATACAATACTCAATATATTGATTCCCAAGTCGGAAGACATAATAATCAAATAAGTAAAAATTTGGAGAACATGGAGAATGATCGATAATATCAAAGCAGATGTTTGCAGCGGATTTATTGTAGAATACTATACAACTTGAAGTCGTTTGGAATGATTCATTGGTCGTTGGGAATTTACCTAGCTCTAGTTTCATTTCAGAAGTGTAATTAATGTATGACATTTATAAAAATTGAGTCGTAGACAATACAACAATGCATTAAAATTGTTGAAGTATTTTGTGAAATCGGTAAAAAATATTTTTATAAAATTATGTGATATTTAGAGTTTGCACAATCGTCCATCTGAAAGCAGTATCAATCGAATTTTTCAAAAATTTCAAGGAACTGATTCGGTGGGAGATAAAAGATAAAGGTAAAAAGGTAAAGTGTTAGGGTTAGAGGCGCATCAGCAACTAGGCTATTTAGCGACTGGACCTACAGCTTAACGTGGGTTCCGAACCACAGTCATCAGCTTCCAACAAACCTAGGCCAACACCTCCCTCGGGCTATAAACCTTTGGTTATGTGCCTACCCATAAGTCTATCAGGAAACCTACCGACTGGCGAGTGACACTTCTCAGAAGGCATCCGGCCTTACCCAACCTTTAACTGGCGTGACTGAGGGGTAATTCGTAGTCGGATTTTACACTCTGAGATAAAAGAATATCAATATATAGTCATAGTGGTCGTTTACAAGAGCATATTGATTTGGCACGTCATAGTGTTGCTCAAGACCCAGAAATTTCTATTAGTCGACGTTCACAACAATTTGGATGCAATGAATCCACAACATGGTATATTTTACGAATGGATTTAATTCTGAAGGCATATAAGATTCAAATAACACAGGGAATAAAGCCATTGGATCATTTAAAATGTCGTGCATTTCTCAATTAGAGCAAACAACAAACAGATGATTTTTTTTCTCAAAAAATCATCTTTTCAGATGAATCAATTTTGAAATTGGTGGATATGTTAATAAACAACATTCCCACATTTGGAGTGAGGAAAATCCACTATGTGTTCTTGAAAAACTTTTACATCCTAAACTAGTCACTGTTTGGTGTGAATTATGGTCGGGAGGTGTATTTGGGCCGTATTTCTTTCAGAATGCTTCTGGTGAAGCTGTAATTATGAATGGCGTTCGATATCGTGACATGATAATTGGATCTTTATGGCTGAATTGAATAATATTGATCTGGAGTATGTGTGATCCCAACAGGATGGCGCTGCACCTCACTTTGCTCATGAAACAATTGATTTATTTATAGAAAACATTGTTGGACGAGTTATTGTAAAAAATGGAAATGTTAATTGGACACCAAGCTCATATAATTTGACATCATTAGACTATTTGCTCTGGGGTTACGTGAAAAGCCAGATCGATAAGAACAATCTACAATCGCTGCCTGAACTAAATGGGGAAATTATTTGAGTCATTGGTGTGATGGAGCTATGGTTATGCCAAAATATTTACGTCTGTGGAACTATAAGAGTTGGTAATATTGTCTTTTGTGTTTAAATGTAACACACAATGCTTCAATTATCGATAAAAAGTTTTTCAACGTTTAAAACAATCAACGAAAATTCTGTATTTTATTCAAGAATTTAAAAAAACCGCTCCCTTTGAAAGACCCTTTATGTTCTTGCGAAAATTGTTTTTCTAGGATTCTTTATCAATAAAAATATTGTAATTTTATGGATATATTTAGGGTTCCGCAGCCGCATGCCCTGCACATTGCGTAAAGATGAGTCATTAAAGATTATTGAAGATATCTATCCATTAAAGATATTTCATCTTTATGACTCAGTCTATACTCTCGAAACATATACACACATTTATACAAACATACGCAGTTGGCACTGTGGCTAACTTCGCCAACTTCTAGGCTTCTGGGAATACATCTTTTCTTTTATGTTTAAAATTAGTAATCCTTTTTATTGCTATTATATATTTTTTACGAGATACTTCTTTCAAATACTTGTTTACATGTTAAATTTTTAGCCATTTTCTTCTTCAAGATTTATAATATGCATATATTTGTGATATTTATAGCCATGGCAATTATATTGCGCTATGTTATTAGGCAAATTGTCTGTTTTTCTTTTCGATTTCCTCCTGATTTATAAGTCATCTTTCCATCTGTTTCTAGAGTTATTTTCACGTTAGACAACTTATCTCTTGCGATGCTCACTACACTACTATTTGCCATCATTCCAATATGTTGATCTTATCCCATCCGGTTTTTTCCCTTTATCCACTGACTAATGTTTTCTACGATACAACTGTGCTTCATGTCTACACTCCTTTCTCTAATGCTTACTGTCTTGTTTGATGCTCTTTTTAATATATCTATATATACATTTTTGTATAGAGAGTAGCAGTAAGAGAAAAATAAGAAACTGACATTTCCTGTTAACAAAATATTAGATATTTTATATTCAAATTGTTATAAACTTCAATAATTACATGTGATTAATCTTTAATATTTTAGTAAAGGCTGGATATTGTAGAGAGAATGAAGAATATGGCTGTAAAGTTCTCGAGAGTGTCGCAACATGTCAGCATCCGCAGACTTACTGGAGCTACAATAATTGTACCTCAGGTTGTTTCTGCAAGGATGGATATTGGAGGAATGAAGTAACAGGAAACTGCGTGTTAATGGAGGAATGTCCATGCAATAATGGTTTAGTATTTAGGTTGTGCTATAATTCTTAATATTTTTAAGCATCAATCATTCTATTATTTTAAAATAAGATGAATTTTTGTTACATAGGGTGATTTTTTAGTGCGTTAAATTCAAATAAAACAACTAAATTAGATGCCTTGAAAGTATTAATTTTATGTGAAATGATATTCAGTGGCATTAATGTTTGAAATCAATTTCGAACTAATATCCGCCGCGGCTACTTCCAACCCCAATTGGGGTTTTATGCCCGCAATTGTTCAAGTTATGTTAATTTTCAAGGCGTTAATAGTTGCTGATTTATCAGCATTGATCAAAGATTTAACATGACCCAAGTGGCCAATTAACAGGTCCGTTCTTCGAAATAATTTTTTCACCAAATTGTTCCCTCAATAAATCGGTCATTGCGTTGGCTGTGTGACATGTGGAGCCATCCTATTGGAACCATATCTCCTTTAGATCAATACCATTCAAATTGGAAATTAAATAATACACGTAGTCGAATAAGTTCAAAACCCAACTTCCTGCGAACGGCGACGAATTGATAAATTTGACTCTTCATTAACACTGCCAGCAATAGTGGTAAAGTTTTCTTCGGAACGCACAGTTTTTTGCCTTGGTTTTGTTTTAGTATCGAGCAGCATAAAATGCGTTCGGAATTTGTCGATAATTCGGCGAATACATCACGAAGTTCAAATTCACGAAGTGTTCCATAAGCTTGGCGCACAGAACACTGACTTTGATAATAAATTTCGATAATTTGCAAGTGTTGCTCTGATGTTCCATGATGATTTGCCAGCGTATTGAAACATATATTTACAGCCTTCATTTGAAATGCTCTTTAACCTGACCACCAGAGAGGATAAAAGTGCTAGGCCTTAGTTTATGAATTCAGATCAGCCACTGGTAGAAGTACCGTTGTTGCAAAAGGTGGAGCAAAGTCTAATAATATTCAAAATAAATAAAGATTATGGGATAGACAATATAAAGTCATAAGTATTGAAGCTTGGAGGCAATGAATTAGCTCAAGATATTGATCAGTAAATAGTCAAGATCTGGAATAGTCTGCAAATACCTTCAGATTGGTAGCAGGCGGTAATATACCTTATATAGCAAAAATTAAATACATTGAAATGCGGAAAGTATTTTGGCATATGCACAATTTATAAAGTTCAAACAGACAGAGTAGAATTCTATGTACCATACCATATATTCATAGTACTATATATCAAAGAGGGTCTCGAGGAGTATGAGGCAGGGTTTAGAATGAGATTCTCAACAATAGATCTGTTATTTACAGTTTTTTAAATAATGGAGAAAATTCATAGACTTTAGATAGGCGTACGATATCGTGAAAAGAGTACTAGCATACGAGGCCATGGAGGAAATCAGAATATCAGTAAAACCTATTAGATTATCCCAGATGAGAAAGCTTAGTGACAAAATTTGAGTTAGGAAAAGTTTTGCGACAGTGGGATAGTTTGGTACCACTCTTGTTTAACATAGTATTGAACAGTCATCAACGAAAGAGACATCGACGTTAATGAAACAATGATGAATAAAGAAAAACAGAGACTAGGGTATGTAGATCCTTCGAAAAGATCATTAAGAGAGATCTATGATGAAATAAAAGTGAAAGCCAAAAGTTACGGCCCAGGAATAAATATAGACAAATAAAATGTGACGGAAAAGAAAACTAATCAAAAAAGAGACAGTATTGAATAATCGACGATAACAACATTGAAATTACGAATGAATTTACTTATCTTGGAAGCAAATTAGATTAAAACAACATCACAGAAGAAATCAAAAATAATTTTATAAAGAAAAAAAAAAACGCTTACTACCTGCACTCTGTTCTAAGATCCAAACAATACAAAATAACACAAAATTTTAGTTTTATAAAACATTCAGCATGTAATCACTGCGAGAATTGCACCGTTACAAATAAAATGGAAAGGGTACTTGCAGTATTTAAAAGAAGAGTATTTTGGTGCTGTGAATGATAATAGAAATTGGAGGATCAGGTGTAACTTCGACCTCAAGCAATTATATAAAAATCTACTTATTGTAGACTACGCGAAGGTTCAGCGACTCAGATAGACGGGGTAAGTGACGAAAATGTCGAAAAGGCAAAGGAGAACATGGAGGGATGAATAGTGCATAACAGGAAGAGCGGTAGACCAAAGACACGGTGGCAGGCAGTGGAGGGTTCGTGAGGGAGGGCGTTAGGGTGCCGCTCCTTCAGCATTTATCACAGTAAACAATTTTTCAGTTTTCTTCAGTTATTTTCTTTTAACTCATTTTCCTGGTTTACCTCCTCTATAGGGTTTCAATAGCACAAAAAAGTAAAAAGGAGGAAGGGGAAAGCAAAAAAAATCTCCAGCAGCATTATTTTCTTCTACGCCCTATTATTTTAAAAACCCACGAGCCGCCACTGGTGGCAGGGCAATGGAAGGCGGGATGCTGAAGAACTTGTAAATCGAGTTAAACATTAATATATTTATTACAATCTTTTTCGTACCGTTCTACTGTTTTTAAATATGGTAAACTATAATTTCAGATATAGCAATACATGTGTAAACAATTGCTTAAGTGAAATTTGTCCATTATATGTTGTTGCTGGTTGCTTTTGTCCTGTTGGAACTTGTTGGCTTATGGGTCATTGCATTCCATTATATATTTTGCAGCGTCAACACGTACCAGTAAGCAATATTTTTTCTAGTGTACATATTTATGCATATCTAATATTCTCACATTTTTAAATTTTGCAGATACAGTAATTATGGAAGATTTATGGCAGGAATTTGATATGCAACTATATTTAGAATTTGTTATGAAATCTGCTTTTCATTAATATATAATTCGTTATATATGTTTTCATACATTTTGGTTTATGTAGTTTAATAAATTAATATAGCTATTGCAACTTGATAAAGTCAGTTTTATTCATAAAAAACCTTAAGCCCTAAAAATTGGGTCATAAAATTCTAAAACAAACTATTGGTGGTATGAACCTATTTTCAAATAAAAAATAATAAATATAAAAAAAATAATTAATTTGGATTTAAGCTATGTAAGGTATGTTTGCGCAAGAAAAGAATATCTATTTATATCAGAATTGCGTACATTTTATTACAAAATTATAATTTGAGCTTATATTTGAACTGTGATGTAACACATCGATCAATAAGTCCCCGGTCTGATAAATAAAATACACTTTTTCTGCAAATGTCGTCTTTATTCATCACTATATTCTCTTTGAAGAGCAATACAATCATTCCAACCCTTCTAACATTTCTACATTTTTTTTATAGAACAATTTCTCTTTGCTTTCAAAATTTCTACAGTTTCTCACTTCACTTCAGAGCGAAATTTCTTCTTTTCTTTTTTTTGAGATCTGAGAATAGGAAATAGTCGCTGCAGGACAGATCTGGAGAGTACGGTGCACGAGAAAGCAATTCATGTAATTCATGTAATTCATGTAATTCATGTAATCAACAAATTCATGTAATTTAGCCATCGTTGCCAACGATTTGTGACACGGTGGTTGAATGTTGAAGTACGTTAAAATGAGATAGGTATCGATATTGTCACAACTAATTGAATGCATCCGCTTAATTTAAATTTTTCTCCGATTTCTTTTGAGTTCACTGCTCAACCACTTTGGTCGCAGTTTCCGAGGATGAGACTATTTTAAAGAGATATCACCGGGGTTTGGTTGTACTCATGGTGGAAGTGAAAGGCCACATTTTCCGTTGAGCTCTGTGGCTAAGGGCCTCCATGGTGTAATAATTTCATTTAACCTATTTTTTACGGATTTGCACCGCGAGGTTCCAGCTATAAGACTGAGTGGCTTTAGCTTTGTGTTGGTTTGATTAGCGGTCTTATGGGCGCTCTTATCTCCTTTTGGGAGGATTTGAAACACCAACTCGAGGGAAGGTCACTGTCACTTCATCAGAGTACCCATTACACCTGGCAGCGTTGAAAACCTTTTACAGGTAATTTCCTTGTTTTCTTTTCTTTTTTTTGTGTTATGTGATAAATCGGTGCTAGAAATATGTACGCTCTTTTTTTTTTTTTACTGGTTACTTGAGATTTAAAGCTAGGACCCCACCTGCGTGGTTCTCGACCAATTTGAGCCGTCTTCTTATGACTAAGGGGGCAAGCGACAAAATAGATTTTTTTCTTTTCCTTTTTTTTGAATAACTTTTTTGAATACTGTTTTAGTACTGTATAGTTTGTATAGTTTGTATTATAGTTTGTATTTATTTATATGTATAGTTTTTAGTACCGTATAGTTTGTTTATATGTTATAGTATAGTACTGTATAGTTTGCATTTGAAAAAGGCAATGTGTGTCGAAACAAGTGTTATACATACCATTTTAAATATAGTGGACATTTTTAGATGTTAATCTTTGCTTATTTATTCTATATTTGTCTTAATTGTGAATTTATTCTATCTTTGTATATGTCTTAAAAAAAAATTAAAATTTAATATTGGTTTTGATGACTTATAGTATTATTTTTTATAACACTTATAAACATTATTGGAATTATTATGTTTAGTATTTCTATTGTTTTTCCAACTTATTGAACTACAGGCATGCGCAAAATCTATAGTCTTGGGTTCATATATATATATATATATATATATATATATATATATATATATATATATATATATATATAAATATATATATATATATATATATAGATATATATATATATATATATATATATATATATATATATATATATATATATATATATATATATATATATATATATATATATATATATATATATATATATATAGATATATATATATATATATATATATATATATATATATATATATATATATATATATATATATATATATATATATATAGATATATATATATATATATATATATATATATATATATATATATATATATATATATATATATATATATATATATATATATATATATTGAATTGATTGATACATTTTGTAAGTAAACGTTTGTTTTTAAAACTATATTTTATTAGTTCTACGTTAATACCATTCTCATGAGAGATTTTACTAATTGTAGCTTAACCAAATTTTAATTTATAACGAAATTGCAAATTATTAGAGTAAATTCCTCAACGACAGTTCGGCTAGATTCCGGAATGTGACGCATATCTTGTTACAAATTCTTGAAATATTCAAATATGAATCAACAGGAATTCTATTACATAACACTTATAAAATAATTTTGTAACAATTTCTAGATATTATTGGCTTGATACAAAAGCTCGTCTCGGTTTTAGCGCTAAATGATATTGTATCGCAAAACCGAAGTGTTATCTACTTCAAACGAATAAAATATTGAGCTTTTTAGGAAATTATGCTTTTATATTTCCGAAAAAGCAAGAATGCTTCTTAGACCCAAAGGCATATAACGCGTGTCACTGTCTAAAATATGGGAAATGTGGCGAAATTGCTAAGAATTTTATTAGAGCTAGATGGTTTGCACGAAATATAATCAAACATTCGGTAGATGCAAAAGTTCTTCCCGATTTTGACACTAGATGACATTGTATCGCAAAACCAAAGCGTTATCTACTTCACAAATGTAAAGTTTAAATGTTGTTTGATAGAAGGAATTGCAACCAATACTTGGTACAAAAATTGATGATTAACAAGGAAACATTTGAGAGACCGAATTTCTGCTCTAATTTTTTATTGAAGCACAATGAAATCGTTTCATTTTTTGTTGACGAATGGTTACATATGATAAAAATTGATCGTGTATAATAATAATATGCTTAAGAGATCATGGCGTAAGCTTGGAGATGCTCCTTCAACCAGCACAAAAACCTATTTAGTTTCAAAGAAGGTAATCCCATACATTTGGTGGGCTTGGAAAGAAAGCGTTTATTATTAGCTGTTATCTAAAAAGCAGACTATTAGATCGGTAAAATACTATTCAAAGCTGAGTCGATTAAGGCCAGGAATCAACCAGAAGCGGCCTGAATTAGTCAACAGAAAGGGAACTGCGTTTTATCGAGACAATACCTTACCATACCTGTTTTTGGCCACCCGACAAACTTTTGCAACTTTACTACGACGTTTTGGTCTATCCATCGCGCTCTCTAGATTATAGCTTGGAGAGTAAAAACTTTACTTCCTTGGTTGCCTTAAAATATCCGGATCAGAACTTTAGCCAGGAACCTCAGAACTTCTATAAGTGTGGGATAATGCAACTACCGGAGAGATAGAGAAAGATCATTGAAGAGAACGGTAATACTATATCGATGCAATGTAATTTTTAGTAAAATAGAATGTTTCTTTACTCTTTCTCAAAAAACAGTACTAACTTTTTCAGCAGTTTTCAACGTGAGGAGATGTAGTAAAAATGATGTAAGGAACACATTATTAAATGAAAGTAACACATCGGTCAATAATTCCCCGGTCTGACATTTTTATAGCGTCACGAAAAATCCTTAGTAGTGGTCGATTATGCCAATCTTCAAACTTGCGTCAAAATTTCATAAAAATCTGTTTGTGAGTTGTTAGGCGTTAAATGACGCTATTTTGGTTATTTTCAAAACAATGGAAAACATGAATTTCGTCTGTTGAATAAGCATTGCTTTTTGATGAAGGAAAATACCGTTGAAGCAAAACAGTTGATTGGTATGCTGAATTTAAATCAGGACGTACAAGCACCGATGATGCTGAATGCTCTAGACGTCCAAATGAGGTGGTTACACCAGGCAAGATCAGAAAAATTTATAAAATTATTTTACAAAACCGGAAAGGAAAGCTGCAGGAGATAGTTGATATCATGAAGATATCGAAAGAAAGTGTTTACTCCATTTGGTATGAACATTTGGAAATGCGAAAATTGTTATCAAAATAGGTTCTACGTTTGTCCACAGCGGATCAAAAATAATATCGTATTGATGATTCTGAGAAATGCTTGGAGCTGTTGAAGCAAAATAATACGGATTTTTTGATACGGTATGGGACAATAGATGAAATATGGATCCATATATACACTGCGGGGTCAAATCGGCAGTCAATTGAGTAGACAGCAGCCGTTGAAGGCCATCTAAAGCGACCAAAAACACAACCATCGGCAGGGAAGGTTATAGCCTCTGTATTTTCATCGATTCTCTCGAGAAAGGTAAAACCATAAAAAGCGAACATTATTTAACGTTATTGGAGCGTTTGAAGAACGAGAACGCAAAATATACTCCAAATGAACAAATAAAGTGCTGTTTCACCAAGACAATGCACAATGCTACAAATCGTTGGCATTGATGGCTAAATTGCATAAATTCCACTTCGTATTGCTTCCTCATCGAGCGTATTTTCCAGATATGCCCCCCAGCGATTATTTTCTATTTTCAGATCTCAAAAAATGTCCACTGGAAAGAAATTTCACTCCAATTAAGAGGTAATTGCCGAAACTGGAGGATATTTTGAAGACAAAGAGAAATCGGTCTATAAAAAAGGCGTAGAAATGTTAGAATGATTGTCCTTTAAGTGGGTTTTATTTGTCAGACCGGGGACTTATTATATAGTTATATAGATATGTTAATCTTTTGTTATCTTAATAATATAGATATGTTAATCTTTTGTTATCTTAATAATATATTGCATCTTATGTGTTTTAAATTATATAATTATTGTTAAAATAGCAAATTTAAAAATAAATTAATGACCTGACGCCTACTGTACTTAAAATTTTATATATAGTTCAGAATCTAATAAATGATAAAATATATTTTAAAACCTGATATCAATAATATCAAGGCCAATCATGGTACATTACTCAAGCCAGTATTTGAACGAAATCTAAAGCTGGTGTAACGATGGCAAGACAAATTTCCAGTAACCTCAGTACAAACTGCTAATCTGTCAGCCGTATTTGCTTACATCTAGTGACTTTCAGTGACGGTGTTGATTTTCGAAATAATTAACGGGCTCGATGAAATCCCGGCGGCTGACGATATGCGATGCCACCTCGGAGAGCTGCTTTCGATGGTCCTACAAGTCAACGATGAGAAATTCGTACGTTTAAATCGGTTCTGGTGACGGATGAGCCAATGGATTTCCTCAGTTTTTGTTTTCTTTTGTTATTGTCAATGTAATCTTTCAGTAGGTGTTAGGACATCTAATATTTGTTTCGCCAGTTCTTGTTTGTCTGTTTTATTGCAGTTTAAAAGCTTAGAATTGTTTGGTTTGGAATTTAAGTCAATTAAATGATTAAAAATATGGTAATTAGATGATAAAAATGTATATTTGATCAACTGAAATATAAACATAAATAAAAGGAATTTATTTTATTGAAGTGAAAACTTCTTTAGTCGCGTTGATCGATTTTCGGTAGGGGCAATACTTATGGGTTCGCGTCACAGACATGTTAGTGACGTGTTGCGCCAGACTGGCGACGCCAATTGTGTTTTAAATCTGTTTTAAATTAAATTGTGTTTTAGTTAATCATTATTTTATTGTTTAATTGTAGAATCACTGTGCAGTACAAGAGTCAGTACTTAATATACTAATATGTTTATGTAGAAAAATGAATAACAAAAACAACGCATTTATATTTGAATTTTTCCAATATTGGTTCCAAATTTGATATTATTTATTTTTCTAATATTTAATCTCTGAAATACATCGCACAATGAATATTTTATAGTGGCTTAGGAGTTATCTTACTATGGTGGTTAAACATATTTCTAGTTGTTCGAAAGTATTTTTGTCGCGGATTTTAAAATTAAAAATTTTATAAATTTTTATAATAAATTTAATTCCTCAAAATTATTGTTTATTGGTTTAAATTGTCAGAAATAAAATACGTGTTTTGTTATTTCTTGTAAAATTATTATTTATAAACCTATATCATTCTATTTCACCATTAGAACTTTACAAAAAATATTGTAGTATAATTGTTTTTCTAAATGTCCATTATCTATATTTGTTTAGATCCTCGATCCTACGTGGAAAAAAATATACATTTAAAGAATAATTAGTTTAAAAATTCAAAAAAAAACACAGTTATTCCAAAGTTTCAAGTTTTCACTTCTATCGGCAGTACCCATGACTGCTTTAAAAGTACATTTTTAACTTGTTTCATTCTACGAGGTATGTAAATAATTGTAATGAGTATGGTGGCGTAGCTTTCGATCTGGCAACACTGCTGGTTTTCCCCTTGGAGAGGAGGCAGACTAATATCTGGTGCATCTTCAGTACGAGTTTGAACTCTCTACAGTTTTTTGGTGATCCGTAATTCTTTTCCTCAACTGGATTATTCTATTGTTTCTGAAAATAAATGACAACAATTTCGAGCAACGGTGCGCTATCCAGTTTCGTTTCAGATTTGGACATTTTCAATTCGCAACAAGTTAAGACATGTTTAGCTTCTGTTAAACTGGTGTTGATTTTCGGAATAATTAACGTACTGGATAAAATTTCGGCCGTTGATGAGATCCGATTCTGTATACGATAGTATCTTTCAAAGAATTAGCGACGAATCTTTGGCTAAATTTATCTCTTACTAAAACTACATCATGTTGGGTACTGGGTGCTGGGTATTTGTTTGTTTAATCATTCCTTATTTGTCCGTATAACACTTTGTAGTAGTTCTGGTTCTTGGGCCAGTAGTTTCCTTGGTTATTAGATTAATTGTTCCTTGCTGTAAGAAGCATTATTGTTTGTCTCGTATATGTTTACAGAATTAAATATACATTATACAAATTATAACAATACAACACATTGTTTAATTTTTATTTTTTATATTTTTAAATTCGCTTAAAAACGT
This sequence comes from Cosmopolites sordidus, assembly GCA_031761425.1. Classification (NCBI taxonomy): domain Eukaryota; kingdom Metazoa; phylum Arthropoda; class Insecta; order Coleoptera; family Curculionidae; genus Cosmopolites; species Cosmopolites sordidus. The sequence goes on from JARFXV010001010.1 coordinate 143,654, forward strand.
CAAGAAGTCCAATCGCATGTTAATTGAAACAACACCAAAAATCTCTATAAAGATTTTGGACTTTGTATCCGTGGGCTGTCAGACAAATAGCCGCATTCTTTATTCAAGGAATTAATAACAAGACTATCCCAAATTATTCAAGACCGAATACTAAGATTCTTTGACCACGGATAGCAATAAATTAGAAATAGTGAGGTAGTGTGAGGTATGGAGGGTTTTAGATCACGCGGCAGACCTTCAAGCAGATGGACAGATCAAATTAAATACCTAATTAGTTCATCTCTCCAATATATAATCAAGGAAGCCAGAAATAGGGAACGCTGGCGAGAAGTAGTCCGAAAAGGACGCAGACGAAATGAGTTTCAATAGGTCAAGGTCACGGCTCTTCTGTAAAGAAGAATACGAAGAAAAAGAGAGAAGAATAAAATTTTAAAATTGCGATATATTTTGCTTAGAATAAAAAATATATAAAAACACATACTAGTACTGAACCATTCAAGTTTAGAACCACTATGTAACTATTTCACCAAAGTAAATTTTGAACTCAAAATTAATTTATGCCAAAGAAACATATTTAAATTTTTAATTTAACAAAATTAACAAAATTATTTGTGTGTACACCAATTCTGGGTGTGCTTAAGACGGGAGACCTAGCATAATAGCATTAACACAGTTTGAGTTATTATTGAGGCATAGAATAATGATTTTTTCTACAACGAACAATTAAGTTGGCCCAAAAACTAGAACTACTATCACGTTTAAATCTATTTTAAAAACAGACAAATATGGAACGATTAAATATTAAACAGATGTCCCAGGAAGAGATAAATTTAGCAAAACATTCGTCACCAATTCTGAAAAATCCTATCGAATACAGAATCGCATCTCTCCAACCATCGGGATTTTATCCAGCACGTTAATTATTCGGAAAATCAACACAGATATTTAATTGTTGCAATTATTAAGAAACGACGAACAGATTCAAAGTTTGTCTGCTGATAATTAGTCTTACTATCTTAATATAAGTTTAAAATTTCTTAGAATTTAATGCATTTCAAATTTCTATTTAAGATCTTGTGCAGCATAAAATATACTGTATTTTAAAGTTACTTCATAAATATCTAAACGACTTACCAACCTTACAGCCAGCCTTACAACCAAAGGTAGAAAGGCATAGGAACAAACACCATAAAAATAAAAACTTTATAGCAATTTCGTTGATCTGAGATTAATATACTGTAATAATTATTCATACTATTTAACACTTAGTAAATATATGTGATAATAATAGAAGCTGAGTATATAAGTTAAGAACAATGATATTTTAAGTTTTAAACATCAATGCCAATGATGGGATGGGGGAAATGTTGACAAAGAAACAAACTCCTATAGCCCATGATAAACCATTATCACTCCATTGGATTAAAGGATTAAAGAGGAATATTAAAAGGCTCGTTCTGAAATGTTCTTGTTGACCTTAGAGCTAAAAGATTTTGAACCAGAAACGTTGAGATGTTGCTTGGTTCTAGTTTTGTTATTAATAATTATAAAGTTGTTATAAGGTGGGTAAGATGACCGCTTTAACTAGAATAATAAAAACATTGGATATAAACCTGCGTCAAAAATACATTGAAGGATATTATTTACCAGTAGCGGCTCGTGGGTTTCTAAAGTTGGTGGGCGTAGAAGAAAATAGTGCTGCTGAATCTGCACATCTGCCATACTCGGTAAGGACTCTGTTTAGTCGCACTCATGTCCCCCTGGGTATGTCAAACCCACCCCAGGGGATTATTGGCTTATCAGGATCGAAAAGGGGTGACCAATCTACGAGACTAGACATCCAATTCTCCAATCTATGACATCCAATTCTCTCTCCATTCCTCATTGCCGTCGAAGCTAGTATGTACAAGTTGTTGAGCTGTTATGACCGGTGGTTTTCTTGGTGGTGGTCTTAAACGGCAAAAAGGGGCTGAATTGTATGGGTCGTATATGGGAAGAGCTTCATTCTGGAGAATTATTCTAGATTCTTTGATTAGCTGCTTCTGATGGTATATCTGAGGTGGCCGAATTTGGCTGAGTACGGGAAGCCAATACAGATGGGTGGCTCTGATCGCTCCAAACTCTAGATAGGTCAAACTCGCATTGAAGATGCATCAGATGTTGGTACGCTTCTCTTCCAAACGTAAAATGTATTTTGAATGTTTCATATGTAAACCTTGTATAAACAATTCGCCAATTTTCTTTGAAAAACTATAGCTAAGTGTTATTAAAGTTTCTTTATTAACGCTTAATGATGGCTTAATAATGGAAAAATACTGATGTGTAATTGGCCATTAAGGAGGGTATTACTATTTGTTATTGAAATTATTTCCATAGTAAAAACCTCACGCGTTGGCGCGGGTCCCAAGACGGTGGCCCGACGGCATGATAGTGAACGTGATAGCGCGTTTGAGTGTATGTTTATATGTTTGTGAATGTTTCTAGACAAGAGTGTAAAATCTTACAAGGGATCAATACTCAGTCATGCCAGTTGGAGGCTGAGTAAAGTCGGATACCATCTAAACACTGGACACCAAGCGTTAATAGTACAAGGGGGGTGCTGATAACCGTGGTGCGGAATCCACATTAACACTTTAACAGTAGAGAAAATTTAAATTTGAATGTTGACAACCCTGCTTTTCCGACTGAATTGTGGCTCTCAGTACCTTTCCCCCACGTCTATATCACTCACCTCCCCTATAAATTCTTAGTTGACTGTTTTTGTTTGGCCTAGATAGATTGATTTGTCAAAGCATACGGGTCTCACAGACTTTCCTTTTTACTTTATTTTTCTTTTTATTATTTGTTTATACTATGTGTATTATGTGTTTATACTATGTGTTTATACTATGTTTTGAATGCGCAATTACAAGACCACAGCGACAAAACGGATGAGGAAGCTCTGGTACAAGGTGAGATTATGCATGAAAATCAAACTATTGATGATGATGGTGTTTTTGCTGAAGTTGTGGTTGCTAATGAGATGGTTTTTGAAGAAGAGAAGACTGCCTGATTATATATTTAGTCGGACGAGGAAAAATGAATCTGGTTCACCTTATTTTTAGTCAACTAAAGAACCAAATCAACTAAGGCCGCAAATAGAAATGCTCGCACTCCTAGTAGAAATATTTTTCGCGGATCACTTCTTCTTGCAAGTCCTGCAAAATCCTTGGGAAGTATTCCTGACAAGGATAAAGTTTGGAAAGTTTTGTTTACTGATGATATGATCCAAATGATTATTACCTATACAAATCAAAAACAAATCTTCTGTCAGAAGCTCATTAGGTCCTAGTGTCAAAAAATCAAACTACCGAGATACAGGCGTTATAGAAATACAAGATTATATTGGCCTGTTAGTTCTGTCGATTATTGTTAAGAGTGCCTATGAAAAAATGAAGTGATTGTTTTCAAAATATGTTACGAACAGACCCTATTTCAATGCTACAATGTCTCAAAAACGTTTTGAAATTTTGACATCGGCCTTGTGGTTTGACGATTAAAGTACGCGCGAGTTTGGAAAGGCAACAGATAAGCCAGCTGGCTTATTACCGATATATTCACGCAATTTATTTCCAACTCGCAAAAAGTATATTTTACTAAACATTTGAAAATCCATGAAATGTTAGTGCCATTTCGTGGCATGTGTGAGTTCAAGGTATATATGACCTTTATAACGCGTATATTCACACGAGAGCGGGTTCTGATGGCATAACCTACAAAAACCAACTTAGTGTGACATGTGACAACTATTTCAGTTCTATTGAGTCTGTTGATGCAGATGCTAAAAGAGATCTGACTTATGTCGGCGCAATGTCGAAGAATAAGCTGGTTATCCCAAAGGAATTTCTTCCTAGTAATAGCAGAGTAATATGGTCAGCTGATCATTATTTCAATGGGTCAAACACCCTTGTTTCTTTTGTGAGTAAAAAAAAAAGCAGTCGTGCTGATTTCAAGTATACACCAAAAAGCAGAAATATACCCACAATCCCCAAGATCATTTGCTGTTATAACGAAGCCAAATGCGGGGTCGATTTGCTAGATATGAAATGTGTAGTATATGGGTCAAACAGAAGAACTAGAAGACGGCCGTTCGCCGTATTCTATAGAATAGTAATTATTTGAAGCGCCAATTCCTTTAATTCTTTACCAAAGTTACAAAGATTCACCTTTGCTAAACCGTTTTTCATTCCTGAGAGATTTGGCAAAGGATATGATTGAATCACACTTGAGAAGAAGACTTTCTATTCAAAATCTTCCAAGGGCGGTAAGAGCACTTATTGTAAAATCACTTTCAAATCCAGATAGCAAGCAGCAAGGAGTTGAAGAAGTTGTATCTCCCACACATAAGTTCCAAAAACGGAAACTATGTAGCAAGTGTATATACACTAAGTAAAGGAAAGCACAATATAAATGTACCAGTTGTTTTAACGCTGTGCGTTTAGAACACAGAGGAAATGTTTGTGTAGACTGTGCGTGCGCTGCTGGTTCCTGCTCCAGGTACTTCACAATAATATAGAGAATTTTTATTTGATTTACTTAATTTTAGGTTTACTTTTTTCGATCAGTTAAATTGTAAATTAGCTGCATAAAGTAACTCCTGCGTCAATGATTTTGACAATAAAAATAACGAATTAATGAAAAAAGGGCATCAAAATTGAACATGGTCTCTCAGACCAGGTTTTTCACTTTACGTAACTTGAGACCATCTTTCGGTTAAAGTGTTAAACCATAAGTCTATTTGCTAAATAGCCTCAGTTGCTGATGCGGTTTTAATTCTAAATCCTTAGCTTTTCTTAGCGTACCTTACCTTACGTAGTATAACATAGCGAACACAGTATTTAGCATCAGTATTCATTAATCAGATATCACAATCCGAAACGTGATAAGGAAATACTTAATAAGTTTATAATTAATCTTTTTCTAACTAGACCGGAAGGTTGGGATCTTCTGTAGTCCTTCTACTCAGAGGTAAAAATGCAACGTTGCTTGTTGAGGTTAGTATTTGGTTGGGTGCCATACTTTCAAAAAAGTGCAAAATTTGACAAAAAATGTTCCTTCAGTCATGCCAATTCGAGGCTGGGTAAGGCCAGATGCGTTCGAAGAAGTATTCAACCCTAGTCACTCATCAATCGGTAGGCTTCTCGAGAGACTTACGGGTAGCATAAAACGAACGGTTATAGCCTGACACAGGTGCTGATCGGGGTTATCGCTAGCCGATGACCATGGTGGTAAGTAAACTAAAACTAACTAAACTTCTGCACTCCATCTTTAAACTCAATATTATCGATTAAACATTGAGAAATCAATAAAATTACTAAATTTTAAACTTTTCATATTCTAATAGATAAAATCTGACATTTTTATCTTTTAAAATAATTATAAGTTAATATTTGTTTAGTTCAGCTTGAATTGGAAAAGGAAACTTTCAATATCAAATCAATTTCAATTAAACTTTAAATGAACTTTGAGAACCGCAAACAAGGATAAAATAATGTTCGTTGTAACTTTAGGAAAACCGTCTCTATTCAAAATAAAATTTAGTTCACAAAGAATTACTATTTGGTGTGTAGTAACATAATAATGTTTTTAATAATATTGAAAAGTTTTATTTAGAAAATATGATAATTTATTATTATTTTATATATAAAAAAATTACTTTTCTCCAGTATACCTCGCCTAAGGTACTGAACGGGTCCCAGGTGGTGGATAGTGAAAGTTCCTTTAGATATTAATGGACAGCAGCGAATATCTCAAAATAAGCAGCCCCGAACCAAGGCAAACACGAAATCCATTTAGCGTCTGTATCAAGTACTTGTATCAAGCGGTTGAGTGATCAGCGTCTGTTCACAAGTGATGCGGCTGAGATTTAAATTCTGGAACTCCGGTCTTAACCTCTGAGCCGTTATGGTCAAACTTTTAATTTCAAGTACAAGAAGAAGCGTTCTAGTAATTACAAAATTACCCCAGGAGGCAAACAATCCTCTGCCAGCGTTGCTGGTACCACCGGACTTTCGGATTTTGGGGTGTCCGGGCTTAAACACAAAATCTTTCAGAGGGAGTTGAAGACCTCTGGCCAACGTGTCAAACCGAAAACAATAACTTTCTTTGGACCGCTAAATATCAACACCTTCCTGCGCCCAGGAAAACTACACGAATTGGGGCAAACATTAAATCAGCAAAAAATCTAAATTTTAGCTCTATAAGAAATCAGGTTGACAGGTGATAACACCTTGGACTTTGGCAACTACAGACTTTTTAAAAGTAAAATGGACAAAAGAATACTCAAAAATACACCACATCTCGGTGTTGCGTTCGCTATCTCAAAAACCATTCTTGGTTCTATAACTAATGTCCAATTAGTAAATAATCGACTTATAACACGATCCCTCAAGTGTGCTAATAAAAACTATACATTAATTAATGCACACCTCCCAATTAACGAAAAAATAAATCTAATCCTGAAAAAGTAAATAAGTCCTGGGAAATTCTGGAAAAGACTATTTCTAAAATTAGTTCAAACCATGCAAAAATCCTATTAAGTAATTTTAACGCCTAACTAAGGAAAGAAAGAAAGTACAAAAAACAGTCGGCAGTTTTCCCGCTTAACCATAATGGCAGAAGATTGGTTGAATTATGTTCGCAGTTTAATCTAAAAATAATGTCAACTCAAGATAATGTCAAGAAGAAAATAACAAAACAAAAGACCTGGAGATGCCCAAACACCTACATGGGTGAATTTCAAATTGATCACGTTGCCATTTCGTGCCCTAATTATAAAGAGATTTTGAATGTTCAAGTTAGGAAAGGAGCTAACATACATCACTACTTGACACAGGTCAGTACTTGACTAGAATCAAATTTAGCTTAAAACCTCTAAATCTTATCCAAAAGCTATCAAGCAGAAGAGCTTGATAAACAACCAGTACAGAACTGGCAAGAACTGAAACAAAAAATTATTAAAACAGCCCTAAAGTTGGCCTCTTTACAAAAAAGTAGAAAACATCCGTGGTGGGATGAGACTTGCGAGCAAGCAGTATTAACCCGAAATAAAGCATTCAAAGAGTGGAACACTCAAAAAATAGAAATAAACTATAACATATTTTTGGAAGTAAGAAAAAAAACATCGAAGCTAATTAGACAAACCAAAAGAAAATATGAAAACAATCAACTTAATGAAATAGAAAAAGATGACACGCGAAATTTTTACAAAACATTTAAAACTAAATTAACAGGCTATCAACCCCAAAGCCTTTGCTTCCGAAAGGAAAACGGACAATTAGCTCAAAATAAGCAAGACAACAGAACATGCCAAAGAGACAGAACATGCCAAATATTTTGAAGAACTACTGAATTGTCCTGATCCCTTAAACAGATTTCCAACACTAAACCCTAAACAAATAAACCCAGATTCAGTATCACGGAATGAAGATGAAATAATCAAACGACTTAAAAATAACAAGGCTTCTGGCGAAGGTGGAATCACTGCTGAGCTTTTGAAGTCCGTTGGTCTAGGTTTAATCAAGGAAATAACTAAAATTCTACAAGAAGTTTGGCGAACCGAACGAATTCCGGACGATTGGAAAGATGCTCTAATTCATTCACTACATAAGAAAGGAGATATAATGAATATACACAACTACAGAGGGATATGTCTTCTCCCAGTTTGTTACAAAATTTTATCCCAATGTCTAGTAGACAGAGCACAGGGACATTTAGAACCTTAAATTTGTGAATATCAAGTATGTTTTTGACCTACTTGATATTCACCAATTTTTTTTTAATCTAAAGTTGACCATAAGACATCAAAAACTATATAATAAAAATCTCGTCTATACATTTGTGGATTTCAAAAAGCATTTGATTCTATTGACCGCGAATCTTTATTCCAAATCTTGAAAGAGCAAGGACTAGATCTGAAAACGCAAAAGTTAAATTCATGGGTGACATCTCAGAGCCTTTTGAAATTTAAACTAGATTGAAACAAGGGGATGGGCTCTCGCCACTCTTATTTAACTGTGTTCTAGAAAAAGTAATAAAGGAGCGGCGTGTAAAAAAATCGGCCCTGAATATTGTTCAGCCCATTTAACTGGGGAATATCAACATCAAAATAGATTGTCTGGCATTTGCTGATGATCTAGCAATTTTAGCTCAAGATATATTAACGGCTCAAAAACACATTGAAGTCCTAAAAAAACAGCAGAAAAGATAGGACTCCAAATTTCCTTTGAAAAGACACAATACATGGCAGGAGCCACATTAGCTGTGGTGTCTAAGGCGACAGCCTTACGATACAGCAGTTAATGTGGAGCGGGTTCGATTCCCGTTCTAGGCAAAAAAGTTTTTCTAAAAACAAAAAATTCTTGTGAGTGTTTCTAGGTAAGAGTGTAAAATCTAACAAGGAATCACCCCTCAGTCACGCCAGTTCGAGGCTGGTTAAGCACAAAACCAAGGGTTGATAGCCCGAGGGGGGTGCTGACCGGGGTTTTCAGTAGCTGATGACCGTGGTTCGGAACCCACCTTAAGCTGTAGGTCCAGTCGCTAAATAGTCTTTTCAGTTGCTGATGCGCCTCTAACCCCAAAACTTTACTTTACTTTACAATACATGGCCTGCAATAGACTAAGAACACCATTTTTAAAAACAAAATATGGTAACATCAGACGAGTCTCTCAATTTTCAATATTTTAGTAAAATAATCATGGAAAACGGGTTGGAAACTGATTGACTTCATGAGACAACATACCGACTTCGAGAAAACCAAGAAATCAAACAATACCCAGATATGTATAGCGATATGAGAAAAAGAAGACTTAAGTTTCTTGGACACATAAAATGGATGAATCCGAGTAGGCTAACTAGACAAATAGTTGAATTTTATGAAAATAGAAGTAGAGCTAAAATAAAAACAATTAAATGGATTGCTGCAATTAAAGAGGATCTAAGATCAGCAAATATTACCCAAGGCGAAATTCAGGATAGAAACTGTTTCAGATACAAGGTTGGCGTTTGAGAAGTTGGCTGGAGAGAAACATGTAGGAAAACCAGAACAACTTGGTCTGATAAAAGGAAAAAAGCTCATAGTGAAATAATGGAACCAGTATGGGCGGAAAGGAAGGCTAATGGCAACAAACGCCTCTAACTGTACTTCATGTGGTCCACCAGAGCCCATGCGTGAATAATAATAATAAAACTACTTTTCATTCACTATAGAAAAATCTATTGATAATTATTCTAAAACCGCGGTTTTTTATACTACATACATATATGTAAGAACTAAATATATTCATTGTTCTACCACGGGTTTTTGATAAGCATCACAAATTAATAATTAGATTTTAAGTCACAAAAATGATTGTCATGAACCGATTTAACCTGTCTGGGTTTCCATCCTTCAATTTCAGATGTTTCTGCCGTTGTTTTCGTTGTTTCGAATTGTTACTTCACTAATGGTGCAGAAGCATATAAGTTAACAAGTTATACCCCACACGCAAAAGCAATTTAAAAACCATACGATATTTTATTATTAATACTCATATTATTTCAACTAAAATGTCTAGAGCGAAATTGGTTATCATTTCAAAATGCAATGACAACCAATAAAATTAGAGTGGTATTAGAGAAAAAAACCTTTAAAAATTAAGTTTGCTTTTCTACTTTATTTGCCGTAATAAATAATATACTATGCTAATATTAACCGACCTTTAAACATTTTGTTTACAATATAACCAGCGCATTTTATTGCTACTTATCTTTTTAAAGAATTTATATCCTCCTAATGGTTTGTACTTCAGTACTTCGTAAATATGTATTTATATATGTACTTAGTCCGTTTTCTACTACGCAGTATATCGGAAAAATAACGGTTTAATACAAACATAACTGTTTGTATTTAAAACCCCCATTTATATATCGCTGGGCACATTCAACCAATATGCCAACCGAGGCATACGGCCTCGATTGAATTCACTAAACCAATGATATACAGTGATATAGCAAAAGGAAATAAATGTGTAGCGATACTGCAGATACTCCTGAGAAACAAGAATATATCAAGAAAAGCCAAAGAAATAATTTATAAGACAATAATGAGACCAGTTGTAATATATGCCGCAGAGACCAGAGGCCAGGACCTTAACTAATAGCAATGAAAGAATGTTGGAGGTGTGGGAGCGTAGAGTGCTGAGAAGAATATATGGTGGTATCAAGGAGGAGAATCAGTGAAAAAGAAGGACCAATTAAGAAATAATAACGGTATTTGGAGAACACTCAATAACGCGGATCATTAGAGCACGGCGAATAGCCTGGCTAGAATATATAGAAAGGCTACTAGAAAGCAGATTAACAAAACAGGTTGTGAGCAGGGGGAAAGGCAAGAGACAAATGAAGAGAGGAAGACCGAGGAGAAAGTGGCTACAGGAGGTGAAGGAGGATTTGGCTAGAATGGGTGTGACACAGTAGGAAAGAAAGGCAAGGAATAGAGTAGTTTGGCGGCAGATTGTAAACCAAGCCAAATGCCTTAAAGGGCTGTAGAGCTGCATATATATATATATATATATATATATATATATATATATATATATATATATATATATATATGCCCACAAGTTAGCGTAACGGAACCGTGGAGGGAAATATTACAGAAATCTTTGACCCTTTCTCCACGTGGTGCCACCGATCGCCTTCGCCGAACTGTCAACCATGCGACGTCACGTGTCTCTCGGGACCGGTTTCTAGCCTTCCAGCCGTCATCAACCGAGCTCCAGACGAACGCAAGGAAAGCAGTTCGGAGAGACGATCGGGGCCAGACCAGATCAACTGTCCATTTTAATGACGGGTCGTGATCGCACACAACTCACGCCATCATACGGCGAATGCTCGTAGCAGTCAGGACCGCTCGTAATATTCTGCCTGGAACCTCGGGTATAGTACCAGGTATGCCCACAAGGTAGCGGCGAGCATTCGCCGTATGATGGCGTGAGTTGTGTGCAATCACGACCCGTCATTAAAATGGCCAGTTGATCTGGTCTGGCCCCGATTGTCTCTCCGAACTACTTTCCTTGCGTTCGTCTGGAGCTCGGCTGATGACGGCTGAAAGGCTAGAAACCGGTTCCGAGAGACACGTCGCATGGTTGACAGTTTGGCGAAGGCGATCGGTGGCAACCACGTGGAGAAAGGGTGAAAGATTTCTGTAATATATATATATATATATATATATATATATATATATATATATATATATATATATATATATATATATATATATATATATATATATATATATATATGTATATATATAATCAAAATTGCTCTTATTTTTGACCATATAATTTTTTTCTTTAATATCTTATCAACATCAACGTCAAATTATAAATAAAGTAATTGTTTATATTTAGACTAATACCATGTATGCATTTTAAATGCTCGGCAGATTCATTCTGGAAAATGAATATTGTCTTACAAACAAAAGTTTTAAAAGAGTTAAGATAAGTTTAAATAAAATATATTCCGCCACATTTATATTATTGGTCACAGTTTTATGTGTATATTGTAACCATTATTTTTATTTTTCTATTATCAATATTAGGCAATATTCGATTATCAACCTCAATAAACCAAATGGACTTTTCAGTTCTAATCTAAAAAATAGAATACTATCAAAAAAGGCCAAACGAAACGTGACCGGTCGTTGAGCCTCTCGGGGATCAGTTTCCATGACGGGACCGAATAATGGAAAATCAGTTATTTTTCGGTCCGTGTGGATGGCACCATCCAACTTTTCCAATTTTTCCATTACGAGAACAATTTTAGTGTTCGGAATTCAATTCCATTTGAAAATTTGTTAATTCTTTTCGCGCTTGCTTTTTTCGCTTATTCTTACTTCTGTATTAAGCTGATTCAGAAGTTTCATAAACAAATAATACAAAAATTAACATTTAATTAAGGGCACTAGTTTTGAAGTTTTGTATTATATTCAAGTTTTTTTTTCTTTAAATAAACACCCCGAAGGGCATTTACTAATATTACAATCTGATCTAATATAGATCAATAAGTAATTCTGTTTTAACTTAAATTGCTACTTCGAAAACTTAAATCTAAAGCCTTACTCACTAGAATATCTTAGAGTCTAATAACTTATTTATACTAAATAAATGTGCAACACACAACCGCACTATTCTCTGTTTTGTATTGGCATAATCATTTAGCTAATTCAATAGGCTTCACCCTCTTCTTGTTATATTGGTGTTATCGAGTAGCTGGATTTAATCAACGTTCACGTGTTGATGGAGTCGTTATTTGTGAATCTGTGCGAATTTGGTCAAACAACAGTCTGATCAAAAGTGTCCATGTGAAGGTCCCGAGGGAGATCGCTATTTCTGATGTACCATGGTGCATTGACGATGTTCTTGTGTACTTTGTTCTGGAATCTCTGGGTATTGTTGTATGCCATAGATCCACATCGGTTTAAGGATTTGTTCATACATTAGTATTTTATTATAGGTAGATAGACTGGAGTGTCTATCAAGTAGCTAATACATTTTCTTATACCTTATATCAAGCTTTCCTCTTTTCTTTTTGACATGAACTTTCCAGCAAAGTCTTGTGTCTAATGTGATACCTAGATATTTTGCTGAGTTTGCATAGGGGATCTGGGCATTATTTATATTAATTGGAACCTATTATTCTCTTTTATTCGTTAAATTGATGTGTACAGACTTGGTTTTTTTTTCAATTTGATACGCCATATTTTGGTCCCATTGTTTATTTGGTTAAATAATATTAGAAGTTTATTTGCAGACTTTTCATGATCTCTGCCTACCGCTAGGATAGCAGTGTCATCTGCAAATCTGTCTATTGTATCTTGTTCTGGTTGTGGAATGTCACTTGTGTAGATCAGGTACAGTATAGATGCTTCCTTGTGGCAACCTGCTCTAATTTCTTTCAACTTTGTGTATGCTTCTTCTTGCGTTACACTGAAGAATCTGTCTGATATGTTAGATTTTAATAATTGAGATAATTTTTGTGAAAGAAGCATATTCAGCTTATATTTTACCCCATTGTGCCATACTTTGTCAAAAACATGCGCAACATCAACGAAGATAGCTGGGCAAACTTTTTTGTTTTCTAGCGTTTTTTCAATTACATCGGCTATTTTGTGAACCTGATCTATGGTTGAATAGCTCTCTCTAAAACCAAACTGATAATTTTGTATTAGGAGCCTTTCTTCAATAAAGTGTTATATTTTTTGAAGTAATTTAGATTACATAGGCAGTAGAGAGATTGGCCTATATGATGACACTTCGTGAGGAGGTTTTTCTGGCTTAGAGATGGTTCATAATGACTTCTGCCACTTTCCACATCCCAGGAATATACCTTAATATGAATGAGGCATTAAAGAGGTGGGTAAGTTTGATGTATTCAAGTGGTGAGATAAAATATAGCGACAATTAATAATGCATTTCGATCTTAAACAAAATGTCATTTATTTTATTACTTTTTGATTGGTTTAGAACTTTTCCATGTTATTCTTAAAAAATAAGCATTACACTTGTGATAGAAAACAAACATATTTATTGAAAAAATGATGATTTGCATTCACACCCATTAAGTATATTGAAATATTAAAAAAACAAGGAAATTTCTTCCGTGTTCTATGCAAAAATTTGCCCATTCCTTCAGTCACCATCAAGTGTCTCTCTCAAGACCGGTTTCTGGTCTTAAACCGTCATCAGGCGTGCTCAAGATAACCGTTGAGCTCGACTGATTTTTCTGGCACCGTCCTTTCACTTGGGGATCAATAATATTTTTTTACTCAGAAATGCTGACACCTTAAAACAATTAACAACACCCAGAATTGAGTGACCGAAGCTACAAAAACTCACAAAAAAGTCGGAAACTATTAGGGAAAATGAAAGCAATGTTAGAATACTTCTTTATTGAGAAAATAAGCTTGATTTGTGTTATTTTGAAACAAATTTCATTTTACTTTTCGAAGAGACCTGGTATTCTTAATAGCATTCGAATTCATTAGTCATTCTATTCTTTGTTGCATCAAATTTATATTCATCGTTTCAATTTGATGCTTCCCGAATAAAATGTTATATCACGCTCGGACCATAATTCTAGGAGTTATGGAAAAATCAGAAAACTTTTCTTGTACAATCTTGAAGAACCAACAATGTTCGCTTTTCCATTATTCGCCTTTCGAGTGAAAACTGGTTCCCGAGAGATTTAGATACCAATGCTACATTTGCCGCTATGGATAAAAATTGCATAAGAAGTTTTGTTTGATTGAAGGGTGAAAGAAAGGGAAATATATTGTTTTAAAACCAACATAATTGGAAAACTGTGATCATTATTTTTAAATATAAAAAAAGTCAATTCGTTTAGATGTACTGTGTCTAAAATAAAACGAAACGAACACAAATCTTATTATTTTTGTGGCATTTCTAATTAAGGTAATATCCCTTCTCGACTTTGTAATGTTTTATTTCGTCGTATATTTCCTTTTTACGACTTTGGCCCTTTTACGCAAATCTCAATTTTTCTGTTTCCGAGTGTTTCATTCACGACTTGTATAATGTTATGAATTGGATCAGAAAATGATGTTAAAAACTGCTTCTAAAAGGAGCTAGAGCCCCTTAAAGGGAAACTCTGAAGATGGTTTTTTTGCAATATTTTCGAAACGGTTTATGCCAAAGTCGTGAAATTCAATAAGTTGGAATGGAAAAAACGTTTTTTGTATTAATAATTGAATATTTTAGTCAGGGGCGTCTCCTTGGTAAATTTTGCCATAACTTTTTTGTTTGTAATATTTTTAAAATTTTTTAAATCACATTGTTGAATTGCAAAGATTTTTAAGTAAAAAAGGTCCTTTTTTTTATCTCCTTTGGATAGACCGTTTTGGACCGAATTGACTTTTTCAAAATCGATGTACGATTACATGGATATCGAAATGCATCTTAATAATCTTAATAATTAAGTAGACACCTTTGTACGAAAATTTTTATTTAGTAACCAACAATAATAAGACCAATTACTATTAAGGGTTTAGCACTTATTTAAAACAGATGTTGAAAATGACCTACATTGTTGCTACATTGCACGTTGCTGCGATTCCTCTACAATGCCAATCGGGATAGCATAGACTATCTACTATGGGGAACGTGGTGGCCAAATTAGGCAGAGCCCCATCGTGCATAAAAAACATTCCATATCTGAACTGATATGGTACATCTTCGATTAGGTCCAGCAAATGGTTTTTCAAGATGTTCAAATACTTTTGTCCATTTAAGTGGCTGGGAAACACAAACGGTCGAATCAAAAAATTTCCTAATATGACTGCCCAGATATTAATAGAAAACTTGTCCGGATGCCCCAATTCGAAAAATTCATGTGGATTTTCTTCCTCCAACACATGAGTATTGTGAGAATTAAAAATTCCATTGCGTGTGAACATAGCTTCGCCTGCAAAGAGAATTTTCTGTAAAAAATTTTCATTTAAGTGCAATTGCTTCCTTAACCATTGACTAAACTGGATACTTTGTAGCATGTTATCAGGATTTAAGGCTTGGACTTTCTGCAAATGATATGGATAGAGTGCTTGCTCTCTAACAATTTCTGCACTATCGAACAGCAATTCGTCTGTCACTTATTCCTGGGTTTTATGCTATTTTATACCATTTTTTAAAACTCGCTCTTCATTTTATACTGTTTTGGTGCTCCAGCTTTTTCCACTGTCACGTTCGAAAGGCATGAAAGATCCCTTTTTGCTTAATGTTTCCGTATAAGGAAGTCTTCTTCCGGAAAAAGCCGTTGCATACAATCAAGCTTTATATGCGTTCCCATTCGCCTTCCCGTACATAAAATGTATAGTCGCTATTTCTTCGAAGGAATAATCAAAGACAAAGATTAACAGTGACAGCCGCCTACTTAATTAGTAAGATGCATTTCGATATCCATGTAATCGTGCATCGATATAGAAAAAGTCAGTTTTTTGGAAAACGGTCTATTCTAACAAGATGAAATAAGAGGACCTTTTTTACTTAAAAATTATTGGGATGAAATAATTTGATTTAAAAAATTAAAAAAAAAACAATACAAACAAAAAAGTTATGGCAGCATTTACCAAGAAGACGGCACTATGTGATGCCCCTGACTAGAATATTCAATTAATATCACAAAAAAAGTTTTTCCATTCCAACTTATTGAAGTATACTGAATTTCACGACTTAGCATAAACCGTTTCGAAAATATTGTGAAAAACCATCTTCAGAGTTCCCCCTTTAAGAAGTAATTTTTGGGGTATGTTTAAAAGAATTTTTTTAAGTTTTAATCCCTCGAGTCACCTCCCAAAATATTTCGACGTTATTTTTGGACTATATATATATATATATATATATATATATATATATATATATATATATATATATATATATATATATATATATATATATATTATAAGCGGATGAAGGTCCAGGAAGGCCTAGAAGGCTCAGAAGGATCCCAAATCATATAGCAACTGAAGGACAACTGCCGCGTTGAAAGTACAGTGCTGACACAAGTATATTGTTGCCTAACAAAGTGTATTGTTGCCAATGGCGCACATTTGATTAACATAATTTTCGAAAATAAATTAATATAAAATTTATAACATAAATTAATGCGAAATGAATGTATTATCGAAAAAATCTGTCCAGTTTCTTTTAAAAGTTGTAAATAATTAAAATAGTAGCGTAACACACTATATATTTATGGGATGAAAACTAAATTCAATTAATTATTCTGCGTTATTGCATTGCTCCTGTAGAAATAATATTTTTATGTGTTGGCGTTTGGAACAGACCAAAAGCATTTTCTCGATTTTTTCTGGGAATTAAATAGAAATAACAATATTCTTTTTATTTAAATAACATATCATTAATATTCCTAAGACTGACTACGGCTATTATAAAAAAAAAACAAATGGTAATAAAACATTTTGAAAAGTTTAAAATAACAAAGCAAACCCAACATTTTTTGAATAAAGATTTTTTAAAAATAATCTAAATCAGGTCAGAAGCGTGACAGTAATAGCTTTATTAATAAATTTAAAAATCAAATGCTTCGAAAATTTTAGATGCATCTCATAACTAACGGTATACAGTGGTATAAATCACCATTTTTAAATAATATAAATTAACGCTAATTTATTATCGGTATCAGTTTTTCTGATTTAATAAAAATAATATTTTTTCATATACAAAATATCAAATATTAAAGAATTTTTAATGCAATCGCATTAAAATTAAATTATAATTTATATAATTATAATTACATTTAAATTTATTGTAATATCATCTATTTGAAATTCGTAAATTTTTATACTTTATAGACCTACTCAAATTCATACGAGGATAAAGTGAAAAGTTAAATTCTTTCTTATAGATGGCGGTGCGATTAAAAAGGTGATTACATTTCTGAAAAGTAGCTTCCTTTTTAGTAATTCTCTATGAATTTCAATTTTGTATGACATTTGGTTTATGAGTTATAAGATATTTTTGATATAATAGAAAAAGCGAATTTCGTGTGTTGATTAAGCAAAACTTTTCACATGGAACAAACATTGAGCAAGCGGAAAAAAGTTGAAGAAATGTTATAGGGATTCTGCTCCTTCACATTTCTTGGTTTATAAGTGGTTTACTGAGTTTCGATGTGGTCGATTCAGAATGATGCGTTTAGGATTCCCCGTTGGGTTTAGTAAGAAATGATCAATAAAAACTCTGATATTGTGCTGGAAGACCGCAGTATGAAGGTTAGAGGGATTGCTAAGATGTTAAACATTTCGGTTGAATGCGTACGGAACATCCACACGAACATTTGGGTAGAAAAAAGCTGTCAGTGCTATGGGTGTCGTGTTTACTCATTGCAGACCAAAAACTGAATAGTGTTTAAACATGCACAAGCACAATCCGAAGCAGTTTCTTCTTCAGATGGGTAAAATGGCCAAAATTGCGGGTTTTATCCTGGCAAAAGTGCCTTGAAGAAGTTGAAATGGTCATGACCACTTATTTCTGTGATTGAAGATACATTAGCATTATTTGGAAATTAAATCATTATTGATTAAGTATGACAAAAAATTGACATTTGGCCAATAGAAATGTGCTGTTTCACCCCGGTAATGCAACCACTGATGCGATGCTTCCATTTCACTAGCGAAATTGGCCAATTTCCGCTACGAATTGAAGCCATATCAACTCTATTCTCCATATTTGACATGTTTCTCTTTTGAAACATGAAGAAACAACTTAAAAACGGCACTTCAAATGAAGAGACCATCGCCGAAACAGAGGATTATTTTATAGAGTTCGAAAAGTTGTACCTTCTGGAAGACATGAAAAAGTTGGAAAACCGTTGGGCAAATTGTATCGAGCTAAAAACAGAGTACGTTAAAATGTAAACCCATTTTAGATAAAAAAAATATATTTAACTGAGGTAGCTCATACCTGAAGTCCTCAGCGTAATAAAGGGGCACCGATAAATCCATGTCCTCGTCTTGTGCCGTGGGTCCTGCCTAAAAACCTGCCACTCCGCGCTTAATAACCGAAACCCATCCGCTAAAGTACAGTAACTCTTGCAGAAGTTTCACCTTGGAAAAGAATTGTTTCCTGGAAACCTGATGTGAGGAAACTCCTTTTTACCAGAAAATTAAATCTGCATGTTTTTATCTTTAATTTGCCTATTCTGGCTTTTTTTGGCAGTGTTGAGGTTGGAGTCTGCCATTCCTGGCTCTGACTCAAGACTCATCACTACTAATGACACGTTCCAGAAAATAAGAGAGTAAATAATTTTCACTCCACCGCAAAAAACCAAGACATGTTTTCCTCTCGTTGTTCTTTTGAGCAGCAACCATTGAGCAGATTTCTTCATACTCAATACATTTGTCAAAACCAGATGAATGGATGTGTGGGTTAAATTCACATCGTCTCCGATCATTCTGACCGTCAACTTTCATCACTTCCTGCAGTGGAAGGTTCTTATATTTGCTAGGTTTGTCTTCAATCGAGTTTCGGCTTTCTGAGAATGCTTTAAACTCCCTGATAATTGTGAACGTTTGACAAAACACTGTTTTTATAGGCCTGTTGAAACATGTTATGTTATGTAATAGGCCTGCCAAACTATATAATGATGATTAATTGACGACAGCTAATTAATGATATAAATCAACAGCATTGAAAATAAACTAATCTTAGCGATTTGCATGCATTTCCATTCGGTTCAACTTTCTCACTGAATTGATCTGAATGCCAATACCTGCTGTTCATCAAGTGTTCTGAACGAAAAACAAAGGCATTAAACTGGTTTAATATTATTGGGATAAACATAATATACAGTGTATGAAAGTGAGAAATACAGAATTTAGAGACTACTCTCTACTAAAACGTGAAATGAATATCAAATCAAATGAAATTTTCCTCAATATTCAGCAAAAAAGTAAGCGATTCGGTAAATGATACTTTCTTTATACTTAGGTGTTGTTGAGTTGCGAATTCTATTTTGCACGTTACAATTTCTGAATGTCTTTGTAATATTTAACCTTTATTTTCAATGTATTTGTTATGAATCCAAATACAAAACAAGACCTTTCTAGTGACATTTGGGATCAACACGTTTTAATCAGTTGCTGCAATATTTCAAAGATTGGTTCATAATTTGTTCATGCTTGTTGATAATATATTGCAACTGTTTCACTGAAGATAGTAAATTGTATAGGTATATAACGTATATTTCCGATCTAATATCTAATCTAAAACATTTTCAATAATATTACTTGGGTTCAATAAATTCATTCGCATTTTCCAGCTATTAAATAAAGCTCCATCGATAATATTTTAAATTCCAATCCATAATAAGGTTTAAATACACGTCACAAATCATAACAATTATTCATAGTAGCATTAGCAGTATCAGTAGTAGCATTAGTAGCTGTAGTAGTATCATCAACTGCAGTAATAGTAGTAGCAGCCGAAGCCGAAGTTACTACTACTAGTATTTACTAGTAGTAGGAGTTACTACAAACAGTAATAGCTATTACTAGTAGGTACTCCTACTAGTAGTACTTGTTCTTATAGTAGTAGTAGTAATAGTAGTTACTAGTAATAAACCAGAAGTAATTTGTATAGACACAGTTGATATTTGGTTGTTATGTTTTCAGTATAAAACAAAATATTATGGTAACATCCAGTGCAGACATAATACTTCGAAATTCTTCTATCTTCATCTTCCTCAATCTGTAGATTATGAAATATGTAAATAAAGTAAAAAATTAATATTTTTGATAAATTGATCATGATGGGTGATGGCTGTACGCTTAAATTAATCATGAATATTTGTTTTTAACACTAATAAAAGTGGTTTATTAAACTTGAATTTTTTTATTGAAACAAATAACAGTAATACGAAAAATAAACTGTTCACATTAAAAATAAAGTCGGAATTTTTCTTTAAGGATCTGATCCTTATACAGAACAAAGGGAAATTTTCACAGGTCATTTAATACGAAAATAAAAGGGTATTTTATGTTTCAATCATCCATATAAAATAATGAACTGTTGAAATTATATTGCCGAAAAAGTTACGAAAAGTAGAAAGATTTGCAGTAAAGAATTTTTATTTCAAATGGAAGTTCAGTATCTATAACATTGTAACTTATCGATTTGGAAAGTATTTTTTAGTTTGTTGGAAGGTTGCCGCTGAATTGTATTCTAAGTTTGTCAGTACTTTTTCATTCTAGAAGGGGCTTCTCACATGCTATTTTCACAATTATTTGTCTGTTATAGGATTAACATATTATTGCATTTTGTTTTTCTGTCCTGATTAAATTTTTTTATTATTTTGCCATATTAATCTATATTTGTGGTGTGGGCTGAATGGCCCTGATATTTAAAAGTTCTTTCCGAGATTTCTAGCTGTCCCTACATCCCGAAGAGGTATACAATGGTGAAAAGGGCAGCTAGGGGGCTCTAGGGGGCTCCCTCCCCCCTTCCCGCTTTTCTTCTCTCCACTCAGTCTTTTTAGTCTCAGTTGTCAGCTTCTCAGTAAGTCTCACTGCCCTTACCAACACTTGGTATAGTATAGAGTCGCGCATGGGTGCGCAAGTCCCAGTAGGACGATTGGGTTCCGGCTCTGATAAATCAGTTTGGCCTTTTGTTGTTTTCGGTAGTAAGTAGATTAATATATCTATATTTCTGGTCCAATTACAGCCCCAAGAGAGATTAGTATCAGTGGGCACACTGGCCCACCATATCGATTTAATTCGATTGTGGACGGTATTTGAGACTGATATCAGGGTACGTCAGCCGTTAACTGCCAATCCCCACCAGATGAGTACATATATTTAAAAATTGTATTAATTATATTTACTTCTATTTTGTGAGGGAATTGCGAGCCGGTATCGTAGGTCCATATTAATTACTGTTATGAAATAATTTTCTGCTAAGTACTCAACTGGCCATTAATCTTACATTTTATATTATTGTACGTCCTGGGTAAAATATATGTTTTTTGATACGTTTATTAAGAGTATTAGTACCAACCACCTCAAAAACACTCGTTGGTGCAATTTATAAGTTCACTCTTGTCCAGACTGCTTCCAACTTTGAGTCTGGACAAACCGACATCTACTGGGGGTCTGGAGGTCACCCACTGTGGGTCAACCAAATATAGTCTAATGTCTCTTTTAGGCAAAATAAGCATTTAGGTATAAATAGGCATTAGGCGAGAAATAAAGGTATTTCCTTATTGATACAGAAGAAATTATTACCGGCAGTTTAACGATGCTTTGGATCATAAATTCTGTTTTCCCTTGGGTCAATTTTTTTTATATTATCTATACCGTATCGATATTTTTTTTGTAAAAATACCTAAGGGAATACAATACCTCAGTGGAACCTGTCTAGTTCTATTATAATTTATTCTTTAAATCATGTAACTTTTCTTAACTATTTCGTAGCTTGGTCTTAAAAATATGCTTAAATTTCGAGAAATTTTAAAGAATATTTTTGACAATTTTTTTATATTTTTAAAGGACATATTATCCACACGACGACGGTAGTCTGAAAAGTTTCTTCTAGTTTCTATGAAGATGGCCTTACTCGTCAAAAATATTCTGGTGATATAATTATGTATGCGTTGAAAGATAACCTTGAACATTTCAGCTATATTAGATGCTCAGTTCTTGTTTAACAGTCGTTTAACGCCTGTCAATAGCCTACGCAAATTAAAGTCGAGGTGAATGCTATTTTCTTACAAATGCAAGAATTTAATGACGGCTCGATATTCGATTTTTTCCATCTTTACAGAAACATTAACATCAACTGACATAAATGACTGTTAAACAACTGATCATCTCATATAGCTGAAATTTACAAGGTTATCTTTCAAGGTATGCGCAATTATATTACTAGAATATTTTTGACGAGTAAGGCCATCTTTATGTTGAGGCTGGAAACTTTTCAGATCACCCTCGTATATATGAGAGAAATACAAAAATCTTATGTTGTCTAACATGCATTCGAGCATGAGTATAATATAGATATTAGTAAATAGGCTTTGGATGCGTTTGAAAGCATTCAAATAGAAAAACGCATGAAAATCATAAACCGGTATAAAGGACCTATTCCATTCAGCCAACTTTTTCAATTATTCAATGCAATGCTTAGTTAACTTCATTATTCATCAATTCTTCTATTGGAACCTTTAGTGTGAAACACTAAACTTGAAGAGATTTACCACTAAACACCAAAACACTTTTTTGAACTGCTCGACGCACGTTTCGCTAACCATGTTAGCATCATCAGGAGATGATTTAATCTGGTTAAATCATCTCCTGATTATCGAGCGGTTCAAAAAAGTGTTTTGGTGTTTAGTGGTAAATCTCTTCAAGTTCATTATTTATGTTGTTTTACCCGTTTCTTAAGTACCGTTGGCATATAAATAAATAAATAAATAAATAAATAAATAAATAAATAAATAAATAAATAAATAAATAAATAAAAAATAAATAAATAAATAAATAAATAAATAAATAAATAAATAAATAAATAAATAAATAAAAAATAAATAAATAAATAAATAAATAAATAAATAAATAAATCATTACTTTATTTAGCATATGCAGCTAATAGTAACAAAACAAAATCAATATACAAAAAACAAAAATAAAAGTAAGAAGAATTCTAAGAAATCTTAACAAAAGAAAATACAATCAAAAGGTAATAATTAACACTATTCGAATGATAAAACACTTTATTGTTTCAAATAATAATTTAACAGTCTATTAAATATATGCTCATTAGGAGCGGTCCCTATGTGGGCGGGCAAAGCATTGAAGAAGCCAACACCTTCCCAAAACAATGTCTTCTGGAGAACGGTAGATCTCACAATTGGTACATCATAATTATTAGAACGGATATCGTAAGAATGCATATTTACATTGCATGTATTTTATAAGTTTTATTTTATATATCAATCGAATGTTAGCCCCTTCAATGGTCCGCGCAACTGAAAACCAGTCCAAAGACCGCAATATTATCTTTATCGGTGTATGCCTATTACACTTCAATAGTACACGCATAGCCTTGTTCTGCTGTATTTGGAGTCTACCAGTACTCTCCTTATTACATAATATCAGCACAGACATACAATAACTAAAATGGAGTAACACTATAGTATTATATACAAGCCTCTTCGACCCGAGTGATAAATGTGACGATATACGACTAAAGAATCTTTTTCCCAATCTTTCTACATATATAATTGACATGATTACAAAATGTTATCTGAGGATCCAACAGTACTCCTAAGTATTTAATTTCATTTACTATTTGAATGTCCCAGTTGTTTATATTTATTTTTAACCCCAAATAATTAAATCTTTTGCAGTGTGTTTTAGACCCTATGAACCTTGTTTTCAGTTTGTTTAGTTTAAGTTTATTTTTACATAGCCATCTCAATAATATTGCCACTTCATTATTCAATGTTTCAACCATTTCAGGCAAATTATATCCAGACACAGATATGAGAGTATCATCTGCAAAAAGACTAATAAAGCATTTATTCATTATTGTAGAAATATCGTTCAAATATATCAAAAACAGCAACGGGCGCAAAACACTACCCCAAGGAGCTCCCCAAGCACTTTCCCTCTTTGCCGACACTTTTTCCTCAACCCTCGTTCTATGATGTCTGTTTGTTAAGTAATTCTTGATCCATTTCAAGGCTTTTGATCTTACACCATAACTTAATAATTTTTTACACAGTATATCCTAGTTAATAGTTTCGAATGCTCCCGTACTTCGATTTTTTAAGCTAAACACAACTTTTCTTAATTTGTTTAGTGTAACATGTTTAAACCCAGAAAAATCCTGAGTTTTGCATACTTTGACATCACTGCTCCAGTCCCGCTCTTCGATACTCTGTTCTACTTCATTCAAACTATCGAAGTAAAAGTTATTGAAGTTCTCCTCCGTAGGTCCGTAGTGGCCGTCAAAGTCGATTCGAGAAAAATCGGCAGGTCCCTTACCATAGCCCAGTAAATTTTTTATTGTTCTCCACATCTTCCTCCTTTCCCCACAAGCATCGATATTATTATTGAGGAATTTTTTCCTCTCAAGTCGCATCATGGACAGTAAAATATTTCTTTTCTGTTTATAAATTCTCCAATCTTGTTCATTCTTTGTGAAAGAAAACTTTCTATACGTCCTATCTCTCTCAATTTGAACATTTCTTAGCTCTTTGCCCATCCAAAGGAACTTTCTAGGTTTTACTAATTTTAAGGGAGCTGCCCTATCAATACCATCATGTAAATTTTGCATTAAATCAAAATAAAATTTATTAACATCAACGGAATTGTAATCCCAATCATTCTCTATCGACTTTGAAATCAGCCTCGAGACTGCTTGTTTATTCAGATTCCGAGCATACGTGTGTCGAGGTGTTTGACATACAATACCCTGAAGTTTTAACTCGGTACCAATAATCTCGTGATCACTTATCATCGGAAAATCTCTAACAAGCTCCACAGCTCCAAAGCATTGGTAACTATGTGATCAATTAGTGTTTGTGAGACACCATTATAGCGGGTTTCTCTAGTAACAATCTATGTGAAACCTACTCCCTTGATAATGTCTTTCAACCTTCTAGACTCGTTGCTGTTCTTCAATAAATCGATATTTATATCACCCAGAAGAAAGGTTTTTTTTCTTTGAAATATATTGTCCTTTAGATTGTTTTCCAAATAGTTGAAAAAGTCACTTACAGAGGCGTTAGGCGATCTATAGCAGGCCGCAACTAAGAAAAACCGCTTATTTATCTGTATCTTAACCGTTACGACCCAATAACTGGATAGAACTGTCTCGACAGAAACCACCCAATATTTCAAGCTATATTTAATATAAATAATAGCACTCACCGTATAATGACTATTCGAATAACAGGCAACAGCCGTATATCCAGTTATATTAATTTCATTCTCTTTCACATCTCGTGTTACATGTGTTTCAGTACAAACATAATTTCAAATAGAAAATAGTTTTAGAATTATCCTGATGATGCCAACATGGTTAGCAAAAAGCGCGCCTAGAACTTTAAAAATGCGACTTTGCAATTTTTGATTTACTTAATAGAGGAAAACAGATATCATTTAGTCTGAGTTAAGCATCATGTAAAAATTAGGGAGCATCGTGTAAAAATTGTTGAGGATTACTAAAATCAGTAGTCACAATTCACACAATTAATTGTAAAAATCGTAAAATTAGTTTGTTTAACTATATGACAAATTTAACAAATTTTAAAAACTATTTAATTTTTTTCGCTGGAAAAAACTTTTAACTTGTTGCTAATACTCTTCTTTTAATTTCTATTTTAGATGCAATGTGTCTATAACAAAAAGACAATATTCAAAACCAAGGAAATTTTTCTGTGTTCCACGCAAAAATTTCCCCATTTCTTCAGTCGCTATCAAATGTCAGCAAGCGCCTCCAGGAACCGGTTTCTAGCCTTAAGCCATCATTAGTTGAAATGTTTGAAAGCAATTGCAGGAATGACCAAGGAAACGACCATATACATCGGCCATGTCGATACAGTATTACTGTGTGCGAAATCGTCCGTGGCCCGGCCCAGGCCCTATCTAGGTGCCAGGTATGCATAAAAAGTTGTATACTGGGCTAATTTAAAAATATTTAAAACAAAAGGGAATTTTTCCGTGTCCCACGAAAAAATTTACCCACTCTTTGGTTTTGATTTTTTTTAATGTCCTTGTAGTCATTATGTAGTTACTTAACCGCACACAAACCGCACACAAACACGAACGCGAGCGAAATCTGCCAAACCGATTTTTTTCGCTGAAAAGAAATGAGCTTTCATTTCCAAAGCGGATGGTAACTGATACTAACGCACATCGAAAAAAAAATCATAAGGTTTGCCAGGGTCGGTGGTTTTACTAATTCTCGTTTAAAACTTCGCGAAAGACTGCCTTCATCCATAGAACATTATTTTTTGCATTTGGCGGGATTCGAAGGGAACTCCGACCTTTATTGTCCACAATTAAATAGGCCGATAGTAGCAATTAAAGAAAACTGGACATAATTAACAAACCAGAAATGTTTCATCATGACAAAGCACGGCCATAGTTGAGACCAATTTTTGACATCGCATCCTCGGTCTACCATCTATTCTGTTCTCTCCAAAATTCTGGAGAGAATGGGAAATCTTTTAAAACAGAGAAAGAAGAACGGAAGAAACATTTTTTCCTAAATAAATATTTACATAAACTATTTACATTTTCCTTTATCTTAAGAAAATCCCTACGAACTTTTCGGACAATCCAATACATTGAGGAACTTCAGTTTGAATTGAATATAAATCCGTATATTTATCTTCATAATAATTAAAAATTATCTATCGCGGAGCTATGATTTGATTGACTAGGTTATAATACTGTAGCTAATTTACCTTTGGTTTGTAAATTAGGCGTTTGTATCAAAGTTATCAAACGCTTGGTAATATTCAAAAAGCCTTCAGAGCAATAACCTTTACGTTCAGAATTATTGAATGTATTCACAACTCTATTAAACTGTTTTATGGTGGTCAGGCTGGTGATTGATGATAGTGTTATTTGCTTGTAGAATGGGTTTAGCCATTCTGAAGCATTTTTCGAAGATATTGTATTAGAATGGTAGAAAGGTCATTCGTGTATAAGTTAAGGCTGATGAATACAGTGATTGAATTAATTCTATTGTTCATATATTTCAAGCTTGTATTGTCAGACCAAAAGAAATATTTATTTCTCCTGATTAGCAGTATCAAATTTAATACTATATAGCCTGTTATAAAATAAAGGGTTTTATAATAAGGGTATCAGAAATTTTAAAATAAGGCACAATGATAATTAGAAGTGATTATTCGGTAATTTTTATTCTATCTTGAAGAATAAATAACGGCATTGTGTTTAGAAAATAATGGCTTTCAAATTAGCCATATGAAACCATGTCACTTGACGTCCTGTCATTATTCACTAAAGCCTATTCACCGAAGAAAGACAATCGTCGTATAAACAATGACCAACGCGTGATCAGCATGTGATATTTTAGCCAGAAACGCAGAGCTGAGCTGAGCCCCTGCTTTTGGCGGGAATTGGTCGAGCCGATTTAAACCACCAATGAAAACCCAGATAATAGGCAGGTTGCCGTTCGACAGAAACACGGGATTGGCGGCAGTAACTCATACACTGTCCTGGGTTTTTTTCATTTATTGAATTGTATTCGATTTATTAATAATTGTATTTTGTTTCTATAAAATATTTGATACAGACACAGCTGATGAAGTTGTCGATATTAGCTATACCCCGCTCAAAAAAAAGGACTTTTCTTAGTGCAGTTCCTAGTGTAACGTATTCCATAGTGTAACGATCACGTGCAATATACGTGAATATGTTTGGGTTTAGTTTTTTTCTTCATAAATAGGCTATAATATCCCACGGGTATAGTAATAAGTATAGTAACAAAAATGGCATTCACTTACCAATAACACAAAAATTCGTAAGTGAATTGTAAGGTAAAACAAACATATAGTTTAGAAATGGGAAATTATTTATCACCACCTTGTTTGGATCTGGTCATGCAGGATATTCAAGAACAATGTATAAAATTGTTGCCATTTAGATTTTCTTTTTATTTAGAAATACCGGAAGTAAAAATGGATTGAAAATTGGATGTAGAAATATTAATTATTCATTCGAAAAAATGGAGCAGTTAGAATATTTGGGAGTGACACTTGCGACAAAAGGAAACGAAGAAAAATGAATATTCAGTAAGTAAAGAAGCAGGAATAATGACAAAGACATTAAGAGCAAAAATATATATTTAGAGCAACCAAAATGAGAATATACGACGCGATATTACGACCAACAGAGCTAAAGAAAAACGACCCCTTATACTGATAGGCAGATTGTTCGAATTTGAAAAAAAAACCCATTTAAATTGTCTACAGAAATTAAGTATAGCAGCCAGAAAAGCCCCTTTGTGATTCGCCAAGAACGTAAAACGACGTTTAAAGTTTGCCCAAGATCAGTTAAATTGAATGGTGAACAGGGAATTAAGAAACGATGCAATATTTTATGGAGCAATGAAACAAAAATAAATTTAATAGGTTTTGATGGTAGGCGATATGTTCGAAGACCACCCAATTAAGAATGATTACCAAAACGTACTATTAAAACTGTAAAGCATGCAAGCGGTAACATAAAGCTGTAGGCAGCTTTTTTTACGATATGGTGTACTATCAATTTACTGAATTAAAAAAAAATCATGGACCAAAACGAGTACATACACATTCTTCAGGGAGTGCCTTCTTTGCATTTTGCAGAAGAAAATATGGTGCTGGTATGGAAATATTAACAGGATAATGAATCCAAACATACTGCTAGGAAAATGAAACCATTTCTTAGTGACAATAAAGTTGATTTACTGCCGTGGCTTTCCCAGTTACCGGACCTTAATCCCATTGAGAACTTGTGGACTTACCTCAAGAAAGGTATAGGTAAACATAAAACGAGAAAAAAGCTTGAACGTTGGGAGTTGATTAAAAAAGACTGGGAAGCTATACCATTAGAAATGTGTCAAAGACTTTTAAACTCTATACTCAAAAGATGCGTCGAAATAATAAAACACAAAGGTCATAAAAAACTGTTCAAAAAATGTTTATGTGTTTATTTAGTACTTCTGTTAACTGTTGTTTGTTTATTTCGTTGGCTCTCTTTTTATGACCACATTTTCATGTACTTTTTTAAAAATTTTTGTTAAATATTATGTTTATAGTATTTTTTTAAACTAAGTTTGTTTAATGTTTTCCTTTTTTTTGTTATATGTTTATATTATACAGTTATTGTACTAATTACGTATGCTATTACAACTTTATTTGCCAAACAGTGTCTTTTATTGAAACGGTTCTATTTCTATGGCCTCCCCTATAAGTCACTTATTAGAGAAAATTAAAAAAGAGGTTCCCAAACTTTAAAACTTCTAAAGAAAATAAAATTAAAAATGTATTAAGGAGTTTAACTGAATAACTAATAATAGAAAAATAACAAAACAAAACAACAAAAATAACAAAAAAAAATGTAATATTCTATGCTATGTTCTTCTATGCTATATATTTTATATAATATATATATATATATATATATATATATATATATATATATATATATATATATATATATATATATATATATATATATATATATATATATTTTTTTTTTTTTTTCGGAAAGGCTTCCGCGGTCGTTAATATTTGAATTATTAGGTTCTCGGGTAGAACCGCGTTTTAGATTTGTAAAATCTCGACCTTTCGACTTCCACTTTGAAGCCATTATCAAGAGAAACTAGTTGATTTACTCCGAGGCCTCAATCTACCTAATCAGCAGAGTTCGCAACTAGAAAAGAACTAGAGAACGAGAACCTACTAATTTTATATATTTATAATATACCACGTTAAGGCACGTGTTATTTTCGTTAAAAAAAACCCCCTATTTTTTCACCAAAAAGAAGGTTCTTTTCGGGCGTCGAAAAAAAATTGAAGATTTTTTTTTTAAGAAAAATAACACGTGCCTCAAGACGATCTAAGTTAATTTTTTGATAAAATCGTAGTTCTTTGTAAGTATCTCTTAAAGTATACGGATTTGAGAAAAAGATATAGAAGCAATTTTGTAAATTCTCTACAAAAAAAGTCCTCTCCATATTCTTCATAAAATTCAAATTTATGGAGATATTCTCAATAATAATTTATTGACTCCATATAGTCAATATTTGAACACCTACTAACGTCATTTGGAAATATAAATAACTTCGTAAATCTATAACAAATTCTAGTTATTTTTGGTATTATTGATAATAACCCGTTTAAGTTATCAGTAAATAACATTTATTTTTCAATGACTTCCATAAGAAATACTTCTATTGTTAAGTTATCTGGGGTTAATTTACAGTGTTATCTATATTTTACGTATATTTTTCTATATTTTTATTTTATATTTTACTAAATTATCTTAATTTATAATAATTTACTAAATTCTACTTAAGTTACAAAATCTTTTATATTTCAGAAAAAATGACGTTTGTAGGTCTTAAAATGTTGGTTATATGGAGTTAATGAATTTATTATCGAGAAAATCTCCATAAATATGAATTTTATGAAGAAAATGAAAAGGACCTTTTTAGTAGAGAATTTAATTTCCTACAAAATTGTTATATCTTTTTCTCAAATCCGTATACTTTAAGAGATACTTACAAAAAAACGATTTATCAAAAAATAAACTTAAATCGTCTTGAGGCACGTGTTTTTTCATTAACAGGAAGGTTTTTTTGGGGGGTGGTAAACAAATTAATTTTTAACAATCACCCTAATATATATATATATATATATATATATATATATATATATATATATATATATATATATATATATATATATATATATATATAAGGTATCTTCTGACAAAAACTAAAAGAACATAAAATCGATTACATGAATTATTTTTAAAGAGCCATCCTACAGGTTTAATAAAACAGAAAATTTAATCTGGCCATAAGTTTGACGTCAACAAAGTTATAATTTTAACATTTCAAACTAATTGTAAAAAGCGATTATTTGGAGACATGATCGAAATACAAAAATGCAAAAATGGTGTTAATAAGACAACATATATATAAAATATAAATACGGCTTATTTCAATATAATGGAAAAATCAAAAAGTAATACTATTAGTTGCCCGTTATCTTTGGTATATTTATAAATATATTACATTTTTTTTTATCCGCTAAAATATTTAAAATACCGATAAAACGTATGCATTCATTCTGTGAGAGTACCGTCCGATCGAAGTATATGTTTTTAAGTGTTTTTAAACGTGCGTTTCCAGTGCATTTTTTATTTTAATATTGTACCAGGTGTGTTAATGAAACTTGTAACAATTACGTACTGTTTAACAAATGAAAATTACAAACACAGTGTAAACTGAATGTAAGTACTAATTTATAGTTAAAAAAGGGCCATCGAACATTAAACTTGGTTTATGATTTGCTCTGCAAGGTGTCCCGAATTATACGGACCAAACTTTATCATCGTGTTCTACAGGTAAAAATAATGGTACTTTGTCATATAAATCTTAGTCGAATAATGCGCCCTAATGGAGCTACCGCCTAAATATTTCCAAAACCGTTAACATTAAAATTATAAAATTTGGTGAGTGTTTAAACGAATTATGAATTTTAAATATAAAAAATTCAACCAATGGCGTAGCGCAATTATTAAATATTTTCGAGTAAATCGCTTTTAAACTTTTCGTGAGCAACGCTATAAAGCGCATCCAAATAAAAAAAGAAGAAATTAAAAAAAAATGTTATTAATTTAAAATCCCATATATTTTTATTAGAGAATATATTTAATTTTTAAGATGATTTACAAAGTATAAGTATTGTTTAAAGTGCATTCCTTTAATTGTAACATATTTCTGACACCCCCGCACAACAGATTGTGTGGCGTTGCGAATAAAATTTGGATTAGACCGCAAATCTTCAAACGCGTTTTGAAATCTTTGGATCAACTCCTCTCTGGTATTTACAGGGGTTACATAGACTTTATCCTTTAAATACCACCAGACTAAAAAATTAAGAGGAGTCAGGTCCGGTGAACGTGGTGGCCATGGTCCTGGTTCTAACCGACTGATCCATTCTGCGGGAAAATTATTATTTAGTTGCATACGACTTTCGGCATCATAATGTGCTGGAGCATCATCCATTTGAAACCAGCATTTATTCCTTAAATTAAGCGGAATATATTCGAGATATTCGAAAAAATTGTCATTTAAAAAATCATTAAATAATGCTCCATTTAATTATGATGGACAAATGTAAGGTCCACAAAAGGGTCCCGTTAATGACATCACACCACACATTAACAGCGACCACACATTCACTTATAGGGCGGATTATGTAAGGATTCTTATGAGCCCTGGTTTTTAAATTTTGAAAGTATACCGATTCAATGCGGGGAAATGTAGCTTGGCCAGTCCAAGTAATTTTATTTTCAAATTAGGATCTTCCTCCATAGCATTTAAAAATCAGTTACAAAAATTCATTCGCCTTTCAGATCACCTGGTTGAAAATTTTGGATTGACTGCATATGAAAAGGTTTCCTGTGGTTCTTTAAATCTAGGAAAACTTTAATTTTATAAACTTGAATAGCTTGACCGCGCAGCTGTTGAGCGGCTCTTCTGATACTTAATTATTAATTGTTAAATTCAGCCAAAATTAGGTTTTTAAATTTATCATTTTGCTGATTCCTTTTAAGTCCAAAGTTTCTAAAGTTCTGGTGAGTTCGAATAAAAACTAATTTCCAAGGTAATCTTCTATTATGAAATCGTCTGTGATTCGCCCACTGCGGCACTTTCATTACGATATCTATAGATAAAATGAATCTCGGTGTATTCCAAATTACTAAATATAAACATGATAATATCTCACTAATCTTTGTTTTCCTTGATATAAAGGAAATTTAAGGAATTTTAAGGAATTTAATTTTAAGGAATTTCCTAAATTTTGGAATGGGGATAGAGAAATGCGTCGCAACTAAAAATTTTACATTTCATCATACACACACTTCGCTGAGTAGAAATACGAGTGTAACTGTCAGACATCAAATTTTCAAATAAGTACCTAGATAATAACATTTTGCTAAACTCACTATAGGACCATGACCATTAAATCTGTTTGTAGATGAAGTCCATCCTCCTAAATTTTTGAGCAGCAAAGGGGTCGATGACTTGATTATTAAAATTTGAAATTGACTTCACAAGTTGTTTTTTTCAATAGATAGCATTGCTAACGCGCACAGCCAGTCCTGGCCGATAGTGTTTCTTAGAAATGTTTTGATTCGTTTGAGGGTAGAGAAACATCTTTCGCTTTCCACAGTCGTCATAGGGACAGTACACAAAACAGGCATCAATTCCACATATTCACTAAATATTGATGTTAAATTGTTTTGGATAAACATTTGTAACAGCGGCACAGCCTCACTGTGTTTCATAAAATCGCCCCGTGCGTACATTACCGAAATTTTTCAGTTTCAAATAAATTTGCAACGGGGCCGCACGGGGTAGACGCTTTTTCACGACGCTGTGCAGAACAGTTGTCCTTTTGGATGATTGAGAAAAGAAAGCGGAAAATGCAGACAGATTTGCAAAAAAACACCTTTACACCTTTTTCTATTGTACAACACCTGTCAAGTATTAGATTTCATTGGTCATTTTTGATGACAATATGGTCTTCAAATGTTAATGTGACATTATTTCTATTTATATATTGCATTGAATTCATCTTCATTATTGCAATCATTTAAAACATTCACTTTGCAACCACTCGAAAAGTCGAAAAACGCGATGACGAAATATACCTGACTATTGATTCTGGGGCAGCGCCCAAGATATGATATTATAAATGCGTTTAATCTCCGGGTTACAAGCAAAGCGGTGCATTGCTGTCTTTGTTTTTCGCACGCGATAGTAAGGAAAACAGTAGCGGCACAAACTTTTCTGTGCCCAAAGCACGTGTTCTTTAATCGGTGCGCTTCGGCAACCCATAATCTATATCGTTACCGCGAATGACATTATGGATGTTAGACTGTAAAAGTCGCTAGAAGCGTGTTCATAGACAGAACAGAGAATAAATTAATATAAAATCTGAAATTATTTTTTTCACTTCATTTTTTAATTTTTTAGATAGGGCACGTATCCACGTGTCCTATGGACCAATCGCCACTGCCAATGAGAGAAATGTGGAAAAAAATAAATGGCATTTTAGCATGGAATACTAAAGTTTTATTGTTTGAAACATTACAATCATGGCACACTTATGCTATAAACACTGAGGTTTATTGTGTTGACCACGAAAAGAACTGCGACAAGAAAGGCAAATTAAGAGTACCTCTTTTACATAAAAAACTAGAGTTTTCATAATCTGTAATTAAAATTAAAAAAACAAAAATACGAACAAAAAATGGGACCTTTCTTACCTTGGACCTCTCATTATGTTACGCTCCTGAATGAAATTTTAAAATTTGAAATATACGATTCGTCTCGGCGCCAAACACCAAATTTTATCAAAATTTTTTGAAAATATTTAGGAAAATCCGTCATATCGATGGCCCATCGGGGGGTAAATTTTTATTTTTAACCTTAAAACACGTTGGACTGTTTTTTGTTAAATTATAAATTGCTTTATTTTGATTTGCGTAAATTAAAAAATAAACAAAACAAGAATATATTGTCTTGAATAATTGTATGTGCCTTGTATGCGGAGACATAGTTGTAAATGTCGATGTCCTGAAGAAGAAATACATTTTGCGAAACGTAGACAATTTCAAATTCCTGACTTCTAATATTCTGTTATCTGTTATCCCGACTTTTCCATTAATATTAAAGTCCAGGTCCAAATGCACCGTAAACTCCCTAGCCGAACTCTCCGTAAATGACATAAATCTCGTTTTTTGTTTGGACACTCTTCTTTTTGAAATAAAAAAGCATCACGTGGTGTAAATGTAAGTTATCGATCGACAATTTCAATTTGATTCAACTTGACTAACTAAAAGCAAATCAAAGTGTATGTAAATAAACATTACCAATCCAGGACAGGTTTTTGTTTACAAGTGCCAAAGCAACTAATGGGAAATTCTTGCGAATTTTCCGAACAACCTGATACAATGTTCAGGTGAAGGAAAAATGAGGCTTTATAGGAATACCTGCGAGTGGAGGAATACCTGCGAGTGCGGTCGAAAAACTCGTGGTGAAAAGGTGAACTAGATTTCAAAAGCAAGTGACACAATTTTTTGAAAAAAAATATAAATTAAATGCCAGCACAGAATGTGAAAATACAATATTGCAAGCTAAAGATGACACTAGATTGTAAATAGTTCTTAATAGTAGTGAAGTGAAGTCGAAAAATATCAGTAATAAAAAACCACATTTTGTAAATATACATTAAAATATACGTATTAGGTCCTCAATTCTATTGTCGGCCTTTTTGACTACCTTTGGTATTTAGATTTGAAAAAATTACTTCTAAACTTTGACACTATGACAAATACCAAATATTTGTCATATATTTAGAATAATTAGTTATATTTAACTGAGGTAGCCGATACTTGATTGGAAATTGATTTTAAATAAATAAGCAAAGATTAATATCTAAAAATCTCAATTATATCTAAAATTGTATGTATAACAATTATTTCAACACGCAGTGCCTTTTTCAAACACAAACGATATTAAATAAACTAACAGTGAGAAAAGTAATTACAAACTAAAATGTCCATCGATCTAATATAACATCCATAAAACATAAACGTATTTTTTGTCAACCTTTAGGAGCGCAATAGAAGTCCTCTAGGGGGGCAATATATAACTATGATGAACCATTCAATTCTAGCTAGTCATTTAACAAAATATCCAAATGTTTTCTTTTATAAATTTCTTGGTTCTCTAAAAGGGCGTTCTCTGCGCCCTTGATTTTTATTCATCCTGTTCCCAATTCAGATTACGAAATACTTCTTCAACGAAGAAGAGAAAATAATATGTAATATTTATTGCGCTTTAAATTGATTTTAACTGCGAGATCATCCATGTGAACTGTCGTTGTAGCTTCATTATATATGGATTCATGTAGGTTCACACAGGCTCTGTCTACCTCTTGGTTAAGCAATTTATCCATTATGGCTTGCTTTGAGATTGGGTGAGTCAAGTGCTTTTTTGTAGTCAATAAAACCCACGCACAGTTGCATAGGGTATTGATTATGGCCTGTTGATACAATACAATATTGAATACAATATTAAATCCTGCTTGTCTCCCCTCGAATAATTTTTTTTATAGTTGCGATTCTCAACGTACTCGATCCTATCAAAACTCCCTGCAGACTCTCTGCATTCCTCATTGTCCATCGTTCTCTCATTAAAGTAATAGTATTATTGGATATTTTTGACTATTTGAAACATTTTTCTGATGGTGCCTTTGAAGCAGTTGTTTTGAGCCTATTGTAGATGATTTCATCGGTTTGACAATGCCATCTCAAAATCGCTGCTCCTCCGCAGGAGCTTCCCAGAATCCACTTTTCCTTCATGGACTTTACCACCTTTCGCGTTTTCTCCGACAATTTATCTTAACCTTTGCTTGTACCATTCTATGGTCACTCCCAACATTTATATTGTTTTATCGTCTGGTGTAGTCAATTTTACTTGTGAGTCCAGATGGACTTTTCTATGTCCATTTTTTGCTGATTTTTTATTATAAAACGAATTCATAATATAAAGTTCTTGTCATTCAGCAAAAATCAACTAATCTGACACCTCTATTGTCCCTCTCACCACTTCCATATATACTAGTTACAATTTCACCAGTTCTTGCATTCCCAATTCTTGTATTAAAGTTAGGAATCAGGATTTTGTGTCTAGATTACTAGGCACTTATTCATATATCCTTGTCAAGAAGCTGGGCCACACCATCATAAAATTCCACAATTTCCTCATCTCTATAGCATCTAGTTGGTGTATAGGCTTGAACCATTTGAAGTATAACCTTTTTATTCAGCTGAATGAAACATTGAACTAGTCGACCAGATATGCTTTCAAATTTTACGACTCTATCCATCGCCTTTCTTTTGACGAGGAATCTAATTCTACCACATCGGCTACTCTCCATTCATCGAGTGTAGAGTACGTGACCAGTTGTATATAGTTTAATTAGCTCTTCGTCCTTTCTGCGGGTTTCACATAGCTTTATGATATTAATATGTTAATATATCGAGATACTAGGATGATGTTGTATGTTGAAGACTTTTTTCTGGGTGTATATCTGTTGATAAAATCAATCAACCTCGAGGGAAGTAATGATCACCGTGGTTCAGAGCCCACGTTACTAACCCACTAATCCTGAATTCTTATCATACCTTTGTATATACTACTATAAACTAATAAGTCATTTAATTACCATTACCATAATTACTATTCCATTACCAATTTAAAAAATAATTGGGAAATTCTACTTGGTTCATATTTTAGTGGCACATTGCTAAACCCAATTTATTACAAAGTTTCTTGATTGATTATAAGGTAACAAATTAGGATCCCTTTAAATCATCTAAAATTTATCGTTTGTTATGGCACGAATGCATCGGCAAATTCTGAATGTAACCGCCACAGTGCCTTTGTTCAAACTGCGTAATTTATAACAATAATTGTATCTTAGGGGTGCTAAAATTGTATCAATGGTATGCAACTCCTGTTGGTTTATTTATAAAGCATCAAACTTCGACTTATGCGTTAAGTCAGCTTTACATTAAAAAAGACGTGGTAAACGGGTACAATACGTATACGGGTTATCAATGATAATTTTAAAATGTTACTTAAGAGAATACCAACAAATTTAATCTTTTAGAGAGCCAAGAAATTTATAAAAGAAAACATTTGGATATTTTGTTAAATGACCAGCTAGAATTGAATGTTTCAGCATAGTTATATATTGCCCCCCTAAAGGACTTATACTGCTCTCCTAAAGGTTGACAAACAATACGTTTAAGTATTATGGATGTTATATTAGATCGATGGACATTTTAGTTTGTAATTACTTTTCTGACTGTTAGTTTATTTAACATCGTTTGTATTTGAAAAAGGCATTGTGTGTTGAAATAATTGTTACACATACAATTTTAGATATAATTGAAATTTTTAGATATTAATCTTTGCTTATTTATTTGAAATCAATTTCCATCAAGTATCGGCTACCTCAGTTAAATTTAACTAATTATTATAAATCTATGACAAATATTTGGTATTCCAATTTTTAAAAAGTTAGTACAGTAGTTACTCTTACTTACTTAGTAGAGTCGAGAAACTTACTAGAGTGCAACAATAGTATTGTTAAATAAAGCATTGAACTTCAGTCCTCAGGCTGCGTTGAGTTTTTTGTCTCCAAAGACTCATCGAGGAATTGAAACGAAATAGAGTTATTGGCTAAAAGATGGGTTGAGGTAATCGAAAACAATGGCCTGGATATCGAGAAATAACCTCCAGGTATAAATTTTTTAAACCGTGAATAACTAAGTTGCTCAAAAATGAGAATATTTTTGGTTACATCCTGGTATATTTTTAATATTTCGCAGCATCGCCTAATGGTTTGAGGCTTCGAAAAACAGAAATAAAGATATTATGACATCTTAGAATTTTCTGATCTATCGAATATGGATGTATAAACATAAATTAAAAAATATACAACTGAAAATAAGCCATTTGATATTTTCAGATTTCTAAAAATATAAAAAGCTTACATTATCGATTTCAAAAAAACTTAGTAAATATAAAAGGTATATCATTCCATAAATAATATTGTTTCAAAGTTCCATTAATGCTTGTTTACGTTTCCGTTGGCAATCCAAATGAGATGTGTGGAATGTGGTCTACACTATCGGTTGTTTGGATCATTTTGTTTGAAAATGTCATGAAAATAGATTATACATATTTTTCAAACAATACAAAAGCTTTCTGATATTGAGATTTAGACATTTTCGTCTACTATATAGATAAATTATTATGTATTATCTACGTTTAACATCAAGTATTAAAAATAAACGAAGAGTTAATAATAAAATAAAAAAATTTGCACATATAACATAATATTTCAAATGAAATATTTCGAGTCTCCAAACTAATGTCCTAAATATATCACTGGTTAAATTTATATCTAGTTGAAAATCTGTTTGACATGATAGTAGTTACTGAACAAGGTGAATCCTGAAACCTGCGACGAATATTAAAAAACTTAAACTTAGACTAGACTATACTTATTTATATTATTAAATAAAATTAATTTGTCTTTAGGAACTTTGAGAATTTTTCTATCTTAGGTTGAATTAATATATCGGGTTGTCCGGGATGTTCGTAGGGGATTTCTCAAGACAAAGAGAAACGAAAATAAATTATGTACATATTTATTTAGTTTCTTATGTAATTACCATTATTATTTTACAACTTTGTTATACCTTCCATTAGTATGTTATATATTATTATATTTTTCTTCTTCTTTTCCTTCTTCTCTTTGATTTGACAATCCAACCAGGGCTTTTGCCTCCCCTAGGGATTTCTAGCTTTATGTTTTTTTTCTAGTGGAATGGTGACCTCCCGTTTTTATAACTTCTATAATAATCTAGTTATAGAGGAGGAGTGACGCCTTTTGTATCAATGATTTCTTGCGTCTTCCGTTATCCTTGCCCAGTTCTTTCTATCTCTCGCTCCTCGTTATTCCCATCTCCTGCAGGTTTTTCCTCACTCCCTCCTGCCAACTCTTCCTTGTTAATCCCTTCGGTCTCGACCCCTTTAAACTATTTCCCAATATTGCCATGGCCAGTTTTTTTTGCTGTCCTTCCTCTCGATATGGCCCCACAAACTCAGCCGTTTGCTCTTGATTTCGATCACTAAATCTGGACTATTTATAACTGTTGTTAGTTCTTCATTCATTCGAATTCTCCAAGCCTCCTTCGTTTGAACGGGACCTTTCGTCAGTATTTTTATCTCCCAAGTACTCAACAATAGTTCGTTTTTCTTTGTTAGAGTCCACGTTACTGACCCGTATAACACTATTGGTCTAATTATTGCAAAATCTTTATTTTTGTATTCGTCGATATTGATTTTAATTTTAAGATTTTTTTTAGAGTGAAAAACACTTTTGTTTCCTGTTCATTGTGCATCGTAATTACTGAGCTTGGATATTTAAAACTATACATTTTTTTAAACCGTCTTCTCTTTATTACTGGATTAATACCCACATATTCCTTTCTTTATTTTGTTAACCTCATGTATTTGTGTTTTTTTTTAATTTTTGTTCTTAGATCCAGTCTTAGATCCAAAAGTTCTCAAACTTTTCAAATATCTGTTTCTTTCTTCTTTCTACACATCATGTCAATGTCAGATTTGAATACTGTCCAGTAAAAATTAGTTCCTTAGAATTTATTTCTATTCTTCTTATTATTTCTTCTAGTGCATTGTTTCTCAACCTTTTTAGTGTCGCGACTTACTAAATAGCCAAAAAGTTAAGTAAACAACGTTGCCACACCCCCATTATAATATATTAATTTGAGGTTTATCAAAGTTTTACATCGGCCGGTTACCACGGCGACGATTCTTACTTTTTTCAGTATTATCAGTATTTTTCAGTATTATTTGTATGTATTCAGTATTATTCCTGATTTATGAATAACCTTTTTTATTTTTAAATGGCTTATAAACTTCTACGAGCGTGTTTGTATTAAATGACCAATCATCAATGACAAATATATGTGTAAATTGGCGGTTACACTTATATCGAAATACCGCACACACCCACAGATATCGAACTACAAGACTTGTCTAACTCCTTGTTTTTATATTACTTTTATCAATTCGAATCTATGCCCTACACTAGCAAACACTTGTAAAATGTCCCGCATGTGCATGGGAGACGGATCTTAGGCAGGTTCGTACAAGCTATGCGCTTTAGTAGTTTAGATTTTCATTGTTTTTACGTTTTTACGTTTTACGTTTTTACGAAAACAAGTACTAGTATTTCTTCTCTAACATAGATTTAAATATGACTTCTTTATCTCAGTGTTAAATAAATCAATAACAGTGTGGTAATACAAATTGATAATATTAAATAAAATGGCCAAATTTGTGACAAAACGAAATGGACCGTCTACATCTGGTGAAAGAGTGAAGAAAAAGACCCGCTTGTACAATGAAATATATTTAAAATATGGATTCATTGCCTTAATGACAAGCCGCAATATGTTGCTTGTTATCAAGTTCGGTCTGCGGAAAGCATGAAGTCTTCAAAATTAGTTCGACATCTGGAAACAAAACACCTGTTTTTACAAAATAAACCATTAGAATTTTTCGAGCGTTAAATAAAATGCTGTCAACAAATCAAACAGTAATGAGACCGCAGCACTTCAAGCATTCTATTTAGTAGCATTAAGAGTGACCAGGGAGTCTAAGCCCCACACGATTGGGGAAAAGCTCATTTTACCCACTGCCATTGATATGGTCAATGTGATGATAAGTCCGGAAGAAGAAAAAAAGTTGAAAACTATACCATTTTCAAATGATACAATATCGAGACGTATTAATGAAATGATCAATGATGCTCACGATCAAATAATTAAGTTTTAATAAATAAGTTAAATCAAGTGGATTTTTTGCTATTCAGTTCGACGAGTCAACACACGTGTCGAACTTGGCGCAATGTTTGTGTTTTGTCCGATAGGAATACGAGGGGTCAATTAAAGAAAATCTGTTATTTTGCAAATCAATCCCTGATAGTGCAATTGGCGAAAAACTCTTTAAAGTTTTTATTGATGCAACACAAAACGAAAAATTCAACTAGTACTTCGAATAAATGCATTGTACTATATACTGACGATTCGAAAACGATATAGGGAAGAACAATGATGTGATAGTCAAACTAAAAGATATTATGCCACATAGGGACTGGCACAGTCTGACTGTTGCGACCGTTTAGCGCAGAATGGCGTGGCTGCATGTGATTGCAGCCTCCATTCGACATGGCCAATTTAAATGGTCAGGGCTTTAATCGTTCGTTCATCCGCTTTTCATGTGTCCAACTGATGACAGCTTAAGGCCAGAAACCGGTCTTGAGAGACGCTTGCTGGCGCTTTGGATGGCGGATGAAGGAATGGTAAAGCACGACGTGGAGCACGGGTGAACACTTTATCAGGTACGTAGTACGTTTCGTTGATAGTAGGTTAGCAATTAGGGTTCCCATATAAATATAACATAGTTTAGTTTTAGAATTAGAGTAAATTATCTCCTGATGATCCTAACATGGTTAGCGAAACGTGCGTCGAGAAGTTTAAAAAAAGTGATTTGGTATTTAGTGGTAAATCTCTTCGAGTTCAGTCCACTTTTTGGTCAACAGTTTTGATGACAATTTGGCATAACAATGCCTGTATCTCACCAATGACTCAAATAGCTTCATCCTTTAGTTCAGAAATCAATTGTGGATTATTCTTATAGACCCGACTTTTCACGTAACCCCAAAGAAAATAGTCCAACGGTGTCAATTCACATGATCTTGATGGCCAATTAACACCACCTTTCTTTTTTTTCTCTCAATAAATCTATTGTTACATTAGCAAAGTGTAGAGCCATCCTGTCCGTAACTACATATTCTCCAGATCAATATTATTATTAAATTCAGCCCACAAAAATCCACGTTATCGAACACCATTCACGTTACAGCTTCACCAGCAGTATTCTGAAAGAAATACGTCCCAACTACATCTCCTGACCATAATGCACACTAAACAGTAACTCGTTTAGGATGTATAGGTTTATCATGACCCAATCGTGGATTTTCCTCACCCCCAAATGCGGGGTGTTATTTTTTGTTTATTAACTTAGCTACCGATTTAATTTTCAAAATGTGTTTAATGTATTATATAACATATAAATTGAACAAAAAAACAGATATTTTTCTAAATTATTAGGATGTTTTTATGATAAACTCATGACAGTTTTTACAAATTTATTTTAAGGAAAAAACATTAAATATTAACGTTGGATTGTTGATATTGGCTCAAAACAAAAACATTATTAAGAATACCAAACTGAAATATAGCGGTGATGTGTGCAACTATATTTGTTGCCATGTTGCCAAATTGTGAATGCCAAACTCATATTGCCAAATTGTGAATGCTAAACTCATATTGCCAAATTGTTCTCAAGCTTAATTGAATTCTGCATATAATACGATAAGAGAATATATATATATATATATATATATATATATATATATATATATATATATATATATATATATATATATATATATATATATATATATATAAATTGCGCGAACCGAATGAGTTTCCATAAATCACGACTCTTTTGTAAAGAAGTAAGTAAAGAGAAGAGAGTAAAGAAGAATACAAAGAAAGAGAGGGTAAACTTTTGATACAGTAAAATATGGTATAGGATTTTAGCTATACTTGATCTGCTTGATGATTGTTTGTTGGGTATATTTTGGACTTAAAATGTGGTTTTTGGTATGTTTGAGGTAGTCATATTGATCCTATGATTATTCTTGGAAAGGATATTCCACAATAGCAGTTAGGGGATACTGTGAGGTTAGAGTGAAAAGACAAATACTGCTTAAATGAGACATTGTTTTATTGATCGAAAATAGATTTATATTTTTTTGTGCCTTCGAAACATTATAACTTGTCAATTTCTGCAAAATAGGCCTCTGTTTCGATTATCTCTTTATTTGATGTGCATTTGTTACCAGCCAGTCTTTTCTTTTTGATTGGAAAGAGAAAGAAGTCGGAGGGGGCCAAGTCTGAAGATTAAAGCGAAAGCGTTATGAATCCGTAGGGCAAATTGGCCAATTTTGCTTTTACAATGACAGTCGAATGGGCTGGTGAGTGCGGATTTTTATCAATTCTTTGTGAAATTTGATTAATAATGCATCATATTAGTCTCCCACGACCAATAGTTGCAAAAACTATTTTGACATTATTTTGAGCATTCCTCACTATTCTGAGTTACTATTTTGAGTATTCCTTCGTTTCTTTGGTGTAGTGATAAATTTAAATTTTATCAACAGTAAAGATAACAGTAAACACACAGTAACAACAGTAAAGTGGTCAACAGTAAAGTAAACAACAGTAAAGTGGTCATTGCATTCCGTTTTTTATTCGTGCAAACGTGGCACCCACTATGCTGATAGCTCATGCTTAAATGTTTGTGTGAAATGTTCTGTACGAATTTGCCCAAGATGTTTAACGTTTCAATAATTTTTATTACGGATTTGGTTGACCATTTCCTCAGTAGTGACCTCGATGAAAAGTCTTAAATGCGCAGTCTCAATTGCAGTTTTGACAAAATCGAAACTCGACAACCGGATGTA
This sequence comes from Cosmopolites sordidus, assembly GCA_031761425.1. NCBI lineage: Eukaryota > Metazoa > Arthropoda > Insecta > Coleoptera > Curculionidae > Cosmopolites > Cosmopolites sordidus. Next base: position 188,229 of record JARFXV010001010.1, read on the forward strand.
CTCCCGGAAAAAAACCTACATGTTTTTCCATCCGTGAAAGAGTACGCACAAACGTATAAACATATATAAGTGAAAGCTTATTTATGGTTCCGTTATTCGGGTTTCCAGTATTCGCGGATTGAAAAATTGTGACCACTTATTGTATTGTGATACATATTGTATTTTTAGAATAATATTAATTTATTTACCAGTTACCTTTTAAAACAAACAAGTATCAAAGTATTTATAAACAAACTAGTCTTATTGCTGTTTGGCCAAAAGTTCTTTCAAATAAGTCGTCGCCGCCATACGCACCGTCGGTTTACTCGTGGTGCTATGGTTTTTGATAAAAATCGCCTTCGTACAGTCGGTGCCGAATATTTTGTTTTATTGCTTGGACTTGTCATTCGACGCAATAATTTCTAGTGAATAACACGTGTCTCTTCTGCTTTGCTTGCGATTTATAATGTCGAGTAAAAGCAAAGGAAAATTAGTTCCTATACAGAAAAAGTCATGTTGCCGCCTAGTTGTTGCTGCCCTTATCGAGTCGTTTGGATCCATATTACGTTTTTTTTAATGTCAATAAATCAACTGTACGATTAATCAAGAAATCAGAAGACAAAATAAAAAAATCTATTGGTGAGTGTTGTCGGTGGGAGTCTACTGATATGTCCATAGAATTTCAATCTTCTTTTTCTTATGTCCGCCGCTACGTTGGACGTTCTCTCTGTGATCATTCTAGAATGTAGTCTGTATCCTTCCTCTGTTAGTTTTGGGCCGAGAATTTTCTTCATAATGTTGCGTTCTTCTTTTAGTATGTTTTCTATGCCGCTTTTTGTATGGAGTGTAAGTGACTCGCTTGCGTATAGTACCTCTGATTTGATTACTGTGTTGTAGTGTCTTATTTTTGCGTGTGTGGATAGGCATTTCTTATTGTAGATATTGTCTGTTTTGCCGAATGTCCTCTTCATCTTCTGTAATCGACTCTTCTGTGCTATCTTCTCTCCTCCTGTGGGTTCGACGATCTCGCCCAGGTATTGGGTGTGAAGTGAGTGAACCTATTTATTTTGCCGTATTTGGTGTTCACATTTTGGACATTTAATTTTGAGCAGAATAATTCGGTTTTTTGAAAAGATATTTGTAGGCACTTTCTCTGCACATTCCTTGAATACTTCGATCTGTTTGGTTGCCCTTTTTTTCATTATCTGCGAGTATGGTTAGGTCGTCTGCAAAGGCTAGGCATGATATTTCTATGTTGTTTTTGGATCGTCCGAGTCATATTGGTTTCCAGTGTCCTTGATTTTTTAGTTCATGTTCCAATTCCCTTATAACTTTGTCCAGAACCAGGTTGAAGAGGAGTGGGAATAACCCATCTCCTTGGCGTGCTCCAGTTTTAATCAGGAAAGGTTCGGAAATTTCTCCCATAAATTTTACTTTAGAGGTTGTGTCAGATAGTGTCTGCTTTATCAATCGTAGTGTTTTGGGGCCGAGTCCTTGTTCTTCTAGGATGTTGAACAAAGATTTTCGGTTGATGCAGTCGTATGCTTTCTTGAAGTCCACGAACGTGCAGATGATTGGGGCGTTCCTGATAGCTTTGTATTTCAGTATAGTTTTTAGGTTACATTTTCTTGTGCAGCGGGTGGATAAGAGCACATTTCCATTCATCTGGTAATTTTTCTGTTTGCCAAATGTTCGTGATAATTTGCGTAAGTTCCTGCATGGAATTTGGTCCTAGGTTTTTCAATAGTTCCGCGGTGATACCATCTTCATCGGATGACCTGTTATTCTTTAGTTTGCGTATGTGCCTGTGGATTTCTTCCTGTGTTGGTGGTGGTGATTCTGAGTGGGTATGGATACAATTTTCCTTGGGGAATCTTGTGTCGCGTTCAGGGCAATGGATGAGATCAGAGAAATAGTGTGCCAGTTCCTGACAATTCTCCTGATTGGTTAGCGCTAATCTCCCATTCCGCTTTCTGAAGCCAATATTTTGTGGTGCGTATCCACGGATTTATTTATTTATTACTTAGTTTGCCTGATAACCTTTGCCGTCTGTTTTCTAGTCACGTCAAAAAGCTGTTGACTTTCTGGAGATTTTTTAGGGTTTCTTTTTTTAGTGATTTTGTTGTGTAATCTTTTTTGTGGAATTTTTTCCATGTATCTGCCTGTTCCTTTTTCCATTCCTCTGTTATGTTGGATTCTTTGATCCTTTTTGTGTCGAATTTCTGTAGATGTACTTTGTTGTGATGAATTCTCCTTGGGGTGAGTTTGACTTCGATATGTGTTAGGTAGTGGTCTGAGTCAATGTTCGCGCCCCTGCGGACTTGGACCTCTCTTTTTTGTGGGTATGAGATCGCAACGTGGTCTATCTGGAATTCTCCAATCTGTTGAATAGACGATCTCCATGTCTTCTGTTTTCGGGGAGATTTTCTTAGGGATATTGGCATTATCTTAAGGTTATTCTGTTGGCATAGTTCGATGAGTCTTGTGCCGTTCTTATTGGTAAATTGTGACCGGGGAATTTGCCTACTGTTTTCTGATTGATTTTATTCTCTACCGATTTGTGCCCTAAAGTCGCCCAGTAAAATTTTAACGTCATCCTTTGGGACCTTTGCCATTATCTTCTCTAATGTTGCCCAGAATTTCTCAGTAGACTTGGGGTTTTTCTTGTCGTCTCCGTTTCTGGGGGTATGTACTTTGATCATGGTGAATTTTTTATTGGCGCACTGTATGCGCATTGTCATTAGTCTATTGTTTATGGGCGTAATTTGCTTAATAGAGTTAACTATCCCTTTATGTACCACAAAGGGATATTCTTATTGGTAAATTGTGACCGGGGAATTTGCCTACTGTTTTCTGATTGATTTTATTCTCTACCGATTTGTGCCCTAAAGTCGCCCAGTAAAATTTTGACGTCATCCTTTGGGACCTTTGCCATTATCTTCTCTAATGTTGCCCAGAATTTCTCAGTAGACTTGGGGTTTTTCTTGTCGTCTCCGTTTCTGGGGGTATGTACTTTGATCATGGTAAATTTTTTATTGGCGCACTGTATGCGCATTGTCATTAGTCTATTGTTTATGGGCGTAATTTGCTTAATAGAGTTAACTATCCCTTTATGTACCACAAAGGCCATGCCCAGAAGCGGAGCGCCTCTGGCAACTCGTCTGACGTTCCTGCTTTTGAATATGCGATAGTTCCCATAGTCTACCGTGTCCTCATTCGTGATGCGTGTTTCTTGTAGGGTAAGCACAAGTAGATAACTACAGGCAAACTTGACAGGCAAAAGATTTTGCCTGTCAAGTTTTGAAGTTAGGTTGTGAAGTTTTCCTGTTTGGATCAGCGTGTTGATATTGAAGGTGCCAATATATGTAGGTGTTTTATGTGGAAATTTGCCGGAAAGCTCCGGTTGCCGTCTGTCGACGGGTGGATTGGTTTCCACCTGAGGTATCATTGTTATTACTTGCATGAGTCATGGTTGCTTATAAGCTTATGGGTCCAGTGTTTCCACTGGGAGTTTAAAACCAGGGATTGGTAGTTCCTGGTGCGTGGTGTATAGCCGCAACCTCCGGGTGCGGCCGTACACCACATGGAACAGACGCCGACCAGGTTACCAGTGGTTACAACTGCAGCCGCGACCTGGGTTTTTTTTCTGCCAGAGCCCTGTCAGCCGCCGGTTCCTGAAATAAACGTTCGGGTTCAGCCATTGTCCGCCTCCTGCCACGTGGACGAAGGGTTGAAGCTTTAGGAATATATATATATATATATATATATATATATATATATATATATATATATATATATATATATATATATATATATTCCTTCCTTACTATCTACCGGACTTTGCACCCTTCGACTACCATTTATTTAAATCGCTTTAAACCAGCTTAGATGGTAAAAACCACCTTGATAAGTTCTTCAGTCAGAAATCTCAGAATTTTTATAAGCGCAAAATTAAACACCTACCGGAGAGATGAAAAAGTGTCTTCGAATAGAACGGCAGATACTACAACATCTCACGGAAAACAAGACTTTTAGAAAATAGCTGTTTCTTGTAGGGCTATCTATGATTGGGGTTTTGACTGGAGATGTTGGAAAGATGCATCCTTCTCAAGTTATCTCGCTTAAAACGTTAGTATGTTTATACCATCGGTCGAAAAATGAACATCAAACAAGGAGCGAATATTAGCTTTATTTTAACCATGGTAAAACCTTCACCGAAACGTTTCAATAAATAAAACAAGTGTATGGTGAAGATTGTTTATCCTGTGGCAAAATCCACGAGTAGTTCGATTCGTGGTGAAGAAGGTCGTGAGGACATCAAGGAAGACGAACATCCTCGTCTGAAAAATTCTGTAGTGATATTGAAATTGTGCGTGAATTTATATAAAATCAGTTAAAATCTTTGTTGCGATGCATGGAAATACAATTAAACATGCCCAAAGATTCAATTGATCGCATTTTGACTGATCATCATTGTATTGTTTTACACAAATTGACGGACTACCAAAAATTGCTCCGAATCCAACATTGCAAGGGCTTGATCAAAGAGTCGAAATAGGATGAAAATTTAAGTACAGCATTGTTACTGGTGATAAGACGTGGTGTTTTCAATATCAATCAGAAACATACCGCCAAAGTGCCGAATGGATGGACCTGAGCGAGCTAAATCTGAAGAAAAGCCGTCTCCAGCAGTTAAAAATCAAAACTATGTCGATTTGTTTCTATGATTCGGAGGGAATTGTTCATAAGTTCCACTTGGCCAAACGGTCAATGCTGTATTTTATCATGGTGTTAAGAAGCGTCAGATGTTGCGTATTCGTCGTGTGCGGCGACAGTAGCGTCTAAGTAATGTTTGAATGATTGTGGCGTGTTTATATATTTTTTTTTATTTGAGTTTTAGATCATGGCTAAAAACCCAAAAAAATACACAGTAACCTGAACAAGGTAGCTGGCGCTTGTTGCACGATAATGCGCCGTCCCATTGCTCGACGTTGATCACTGATTTCTTGACCAAAAATGGCATTTTTACCATCAATCATTCACCATACGTGCTTGATTTGGGTCCATGTGACTTCTCCCTCTTCGAAAAACTATATTTGCCGATAAAATGACAGTGTTATTCCAACATTGAAGCCATTCAAAAGGCGTCGACCGCCATTCTGAAGGACATATGTGTCTGAGCTCTAAAATTCATTCGTCAACCTAATTGACTATGCAAAACGTAGTATTGGTGCGCAAGGCAACCATTTTGAATAAAAATAATAATTCTTGCCGAAAAAATTAATACTTGTGTTTTTTTTAAAGTTCTGTTTTCCGTGAAATGCATCTTGTATATTGATTAAATGTAATTTTTGGAAAATAAAATTTTAGTTCCATATTTGTCAAAAAAAATGGGACAAATTTTTGCATCAACCCAGTGCAATAAGTACATTATCTAGATGATTCTTTAACAATTGTTAGTTGTTTACTTTGTTGGTTTCTCTTATGTGTGTTTATATATATATATATATATATATATATATATATATATATATATATATATATATTTATATATATCTATATATATATATATATATATATATATATATATATATATATATATATATATATATATATATATATATATATATATATATATATCTATATATATATATATATATATATATATATATATATATATATATATATATATATATATATATATATATATATTTATATATATATATATATATATATCTCTGTTAGTACAGATTATTATTGAGATGTGATAATTAATCATTCAAATATACTAGACTTAAAGGAAATGAATGAATAAGATTGTGTTAATTGACAAGGAAGAAATAAATCTACTTGTTCGTTTAACTCTTAGTGGGAGGTACCACGTTATCACAAAGACACCAAATCCGAAAATGTAATGCGGTAATTAATAATTAAAAAAACTCAACCGATAAAAGAAAATGTGCCGTCATGGGCATGCCGGCAGATGCGGTCCACATGTTTACATCGAGCTCAGTATTCGAAATTAATGTCTCATAATCTTATAAAAAAATGTCTGGCTAACTTTCGGGTATACGAACGCGTACCGGGAAATTAATTAGGAAAAAAACTACCGGAGGAAAAATGATTTGTTGGATCTGGGAACAACATCCACCGTAATTGCTGTCATCAATCAATTAAGTGAAAATTCGATGATGGGAACGTTATTTCGGTGCATCGATGTTAAATGTGAATATATATAAATGTTGTCAAAATAATGTAATATTTATAACTAACTTTGACATTTATAAAACAATACGTTAAATTAAAATTGTTTTTATTGGTGAGGTTTTTGCCAACACACTTGTTTCAGAAAAGCGCTTAAATATATTTGTAATACGGAAAAACGTCTTTTTGTTAAGACTTTTCGAATAAGAGTGTCAGAACTTTCAAACGTAATAGCGGTAACACTGATAGAAATGTAAATGTCGCTTACAGACTCTTGTGTGCAGTACATTTTGTAAATTCACCATAAGAATATACGCCATTCCACAGTGCGTAGAAATTAGAAGTTGGAAGACGACTCCCACTTTGGGAAAAACTAATATTTTCCGACGAAGCGCACATTCATCCTCAGTAAGTTACTGGTTGGTTGGTGATATTGTGTTAGTGATAATGGTGAATGTTATAGGAATATCTAACAGAATATCTTTTACCTAGAACTGATAAATGTGGATATAAGTTATTTTTGAAGTGAGAACTTCTTTAGCCGCGTTCAGCGATTTTCGGTAAGGGCAAAACTTATGGGTTCTCGTCACTGACATGCTAGTGACGTGTCGCGCCATCAAGACTGGGGACATCAATTGTGTTTTAAATGGGTTTTAAGTTAAATTGTGTTTTAGATTATGAATATTTTAATTGTTTAATTGTAGAATCACTGTGCAGTACAAGAGTGGGTACTTAATATGCTAATATTTTTATGAAGAAAAATGCATAACAAAAACAAAGCATTTATTTTCGAATATTTCCAATATTGGTAACAATATTTGCGTTCAAAAATTTATTTTTCTAATATTTAATCTAATATTTCTAATATTTAATCTCTGCAATACATCGTGCAATGAACATTTCATAGTGGCTTGGGAGTTATCTTACTAGCGTGGTAAAACAGATTTCTAGTTGTTCGGTAGTAATTTTGTAGCGGAAAAATTTAATTTCTCAAAATTATTGTTTATTGGTTTAAATTGTCAGAAATAAAATACGTTTTGTTATTTTTTCCAAATGATTATTTATAAACTTATATTATTCAATTTCACCATTAGAACTTTACAAAAAACTATTGTAATAGAATTAGTTTTTCTTAATGTCCATTTTCTATATTTGTTTAGATCATCGATCCTTTGTGAAAAAAAAGTATACCTGTCTAAATTATACATTTAAAGAATAATTAATTCATAAATTTAAAAAAAACACAGTTATTCCAGAGTTTCAAGTTTTCACTTCTGTCGGCAATTCCTATGACTGTCTACCTTTTTTTTTTTAAAACAAAATCGACCAAGCGACTTGTCACATATATTAAGTGACATAGAAAAAAGAGCACCCAGTAAAAGTTTTTGTATTCTAATTATATTTTGTGTACATGTTTCTAGTGACCTTAGAAATAAATTACCAAAATTTCAGTCATAGCAATGAAGCACCTGTTCATATAAAAAAGGTTTTTGGCACTGGTACTTTTTCCTTAAATATACATCATTTGAGTACTTTTGAGTACTTTTACGATTTGACAGTGATTTGTTATAGGGTAATTTTTTTTTAAGTTATTATGCCTAGAGTGCGAAGACGTGCAAATTATCGCCAGTTGACACACTTTGAAAGTGGCTACATTGTAGGTAGACATGCCGGAAGAATAATGAATAGCACTGTTCAGACAGTGTTGAGAACTTGGCGAGCGTAGGCCGAAGAAGATCGACAACAAGTTAGAGACACAGGACGCCCCCCAACCACGACAGAACTTCAGGAGCGCTGTCTTCGGCTTTTGACCATAAGAGAGCGTTTTTCAATTAGTCAATTGCTAATTAGTGATACGAAGAGCATGGCAGGTTAATTGGAATGCGAACAATCTACCACGAAATCAGATCTTTTTGGCTCGTTTCTTACAGTCCATATCTGGATTTACCTTTAACGGCGGAACATCTGCGTTAAGGGCTGGAGTGATGCAGAGAAATGCATTAGTGGGACGTGGAATGAAATCGTGTTGTTATAGTGACGAGTCCCGCTTCTGTATAGGTAGTCGTGGCGGTCATGCTCGTGTAAGAAGATATCGCGGAGAACGACGAAATCCGGAGTTCTTCATGGAGAGACACGTACATCGCGCAGTGGGCGTTCAATTAACATTACACTATACCTCAAGAGGAAATTGACCACCTAATTGGATCAATGCCTAGACGCCTCCATGAATGTATATAAAGTGGAGGTTGATCCACCCATTACTGATTGTAGTCCCTAACTCGTAGTAATTAGATCTTCAAATTTTAATCAGTTGTACTGTTTAACAATAATAATAAATCTATAAAATAGTTTTTAAAATTTTATCATTATTTTTTGGTGTCCCTCTTTCTACGTCACTTGGTATATTTCACTGGATAATCGATTTGTTGCAAGAATAGATCTTTCGCGAATTGCTAATGTTAACTGGCCACCAAGGTCATGCGATATTTAGATTACTTTTGTGGGTTTATGTTAAATCTTTGGTCTATAGAAATAAATCCCGAGCAATTCTTGCCCTAATGTAAAACTTTCAGACCATCAATAAAAATATACCTCGCGATATGTACGACAAAGTAATTGATAATTGGGTCTCCAGAAGCATGCCACTAGACGAAGCCTATTCTTTGTTCTTTGCGATAAGATAAAAATTGTGGGATTATCATGTGTAGTTTATCCATTCTGCCTCTTAAAATTCTAACATTCTTATTGGGCAACCATTTATAACCAAGCTTACTTATTACGATGAGATATCTGTTGATATTTTCTCTAATAAAGCAAGGGATGATATATTGTTATAACTATTGAGAAACTTATTCTCAGCTTTAGATGAAGCTTTTACCCATCCTGCATTTCTAAAGAAAATATTTTATTTATATATAATAAAATAATAGAACAAAATTATTTTTCTTTAATTTGGAACCAGTATGTAGGGATTCCTCTTTCGAAATATGGCAATCCTTCTTCATTTTCTGACCTTCGTATTATTAACATACTTCCAGTTTCTAAGATTTTTGAGAAAATTCGTCTTCAATAAAATAATCTCCGATTCGCAGTGTGGCTGTAGAACTGGTTTTCAACGTCTCACAGCTCTGGCTTTTGTGACCAGTTATTTATTTAACAGCTATGGCAGGGGCTAGCGTGCTTGTATTACTGGATTTTTCTAAGGCGTTGGATACATTAAACCATAACCTTTTATGCGCAAAATTGTCATATTATGACTTTGACGAATCATCCGTTAATCTAATGGAATCGTTTCTAGATTGTAGAACAGAATTTATTACCGTCAATCATGTAAACTCATCTAAAATGAATGTTCCTTCTTGTGCGGAACAGGGATCAATGTTAGGTCCATTGTTCTTTATTGTATGTACATATGAAATGTTGCATTCTGTTCAGAACATGGTGCAGACTTATGCTGATGATACACAATTATATTTCAGTTTTCCCCCACATGAATACTCTTGAGCCAATAATAAAATTAATAAACAGTTAAACAAGTTTAAAAGGCTCTTATTAGCACATAATCTGAAATTAAATTGTTCTAAATCTAAAGTTATGCTATTTTATACTAAATCTAAGTATATATTTCTAAAAACAAGCCTTTCCGAATCTGGTGACAGAGATAAGCTTGGTTTTGTAGATTGTGTATTTGTTTAAAGATCACGTATCTAAGTTAATTCGTAAATCATTTAAGCACCTTAAATTACTTTATGCTAATAGGCACATATTAAATCAAGCTTTAAGAAAGTTATTATCAGAGTCGTTGGTATTTTCTCAGTTTACTTACTGTAACTTCATTTATTTTCCATGTCTCGATTCTATGGATAGAGGCCGAATACAATGGGTGTAGAATGCTTGTTGTCGTCTTATGTTTGGACTTCGAAAATGAAATCATATCTCCCAAAATATTAATCAGCTTAAGTGGCTTATTTTGGATTATAGATGGCAACTTTATATGGTTAATATCACGTATAAGGTTATCAATGCTGACAATAACTCTGAAGCCCTTAAAAATATGTTTGTAGCTAGTTCAGCCAGTTATTCTGTGAATGACTGGCTGAACTAGTCAGCCTAGGTTTAAAGACAAATTTACAATACCACATTATAAGATATCATGTTTATTTATATATATGTATATATATATATATATATATATATATATATATATATATATATATATATATATATATTTTATATATTTTGTATTGTACATTCATTGAAACACATTGAAACTGTATTGAGACTTTCACAAAATATTTACAACAAAAAATGCATATCTAAAAATACAAAACTGAGACATTACAACACAGTTATTAAGCCAGAATGTCTATATAGCGCAGAAACGCTCATTTTGAATAGAAATTTTGAAAATAGAAAAGAAAGAAAGAAAAATCATAAGAAAATATCTTTGGTCCCAAACAAATAAATAGCACAACATAATGACTTTGAGAAAACCAAGAAATCAAATAATACCCAGATATACATAGCGATATGAGAAAAAGAAGATGTTGAATTTTATGAAAATAGGCGTAGAGCTAAAACAGAAATAATTAAATGGAATGATGCAATTAAAGATGACCTAAGATCAGCAAATATTACACAAAGTGAAATTCAGGATAGCAACCCTTTGGGAGATTGGCGAGAAATGTAGGAAGACTGAAACAACTTGGTCTGACGAAAGAAAAAAAGCTCATAGTGAAAGAATGAAATCAGTATGGGCGCAAATGAAGGCTAACAATAACAAACGCTTCTGACTGTGCTTCGCGTGGTCGACTAGGGCCCATACGTGATACAAAGTCACGGTATTTCTATTCTTTCAACAGCTATAACAATATTTATTGATACTTTTTAAAATTGATTATCGTTCAATGGGAATTTGAGGTTCTGGCGGTGATCGGATGGGTGTGTAATAATATTTATTAGAGTATATGTGTGAGACATGGGAGGAAATGTTTATAATTTTATATGTGTATAAAGATATACTATAGAGAGATCAGTGGAAAAGATATATGCAAAAAAGATATATGAAAAAATTAAATGTAATAAAGGAAAGGGCCTATAAGGCTAACTTAAAAACCAGACTAATAAAATGGAATGGAAACTATAATAAAAGACAACCATTGTGGATGTGGGAGTAATAGAGAAATGCAGGATAAGGAAAAATCTTGAAAATTGCAATAAAAATCAAGAATAATCAGATACATATAATATAATAACCGGATACTAATAATTAGATACATTGATTACAAGTTTAAATCTTTGAAAAACTAGAAAATTGTTGAATGTTGGTATTTACTACTTATAGGTACACTCCTATAAGGGCATACAGGTGTGGGTACACTCCTAGCTTAATACATTTAAATTTCTATCCAATATCGCGACCGTATATCGCTTAATTTTTATACAGAGGTTATACTGACTATTAATAATTCACTAGTATTTTCAGTTATCGTTTGCTATTTAGATATTTCACCAATATATATTCCATGAGCATGAAATAACGCAATGAAAATAATATAATAATACAAATACTAGATATATTAAAAATAACAGTTAATTAGCTGATAAACTGGACATCTTTGCTATTATATTATACCTGGAAAATATACTATTGACATTAAGTAAACTCAAATCATACCAAACTGATTGCCAAATTTAGGGCACATTATACTCTTTAGGAAGCTGTATTTTTTATAATATATTGAATTTGGTTGAAATTTTATTGTAAATTTCGTCTATTATGTCTAATTTTAGATTATATATGTTTTGTTTAAATGTAATCGTGGTATTGATGTTCAATCAATATATCCTCCATTTAGTTTTATTATCATAGTAGCAGTTTAGGTGAATATGGTGGGTACAATACTACGTCCCGTAACAATTAATTTAGTATTGTTTTGGTGGGACAATTTTTTTTCACTACTCTGTATCTTTTGTTGGGTTGATGCAACCCAAATTCGTCTCATACATGTGTGAAGTAGATAACATATCAAGCGCCAAAAATGGGACGAATTTTTGTATCAATCCAATAGATTGAATCAAACGGAGTAAGGGATTGGTATTAGCCATCATATCAGTATATTTTTTAATTAATTAAATTAACATAACATGTAAAAATTGTGGTTCAAACTGTATGATTCTTCTTATTAATTACAAAATAATCGAGTTTTAGTGTTATAATGTTCATAATAGATTATAAAAAGTCAAAACAAATTTGAAGTATTTGAATAACAACTATTTATTACAACTTCAAACCAATTCGAACTAATGGGGAATTGATTTGATGAACATATGCATATTTTTTAGTGATCATTAATTCATTAAAATTGGGTAACATTATTTTTGTATCTCAAAATTAGATGCGAATTTGTACGCTGTAAAATAAATTCATAATTATAATTAGACAAAACATTTGGAAACAATGTCATTATTTTAATTGGTAAACATTGCCAAATTATATAAATCATCTAAATCAAGGAGATTATAAATATATATATATATATATATATATATATATATATATATATATATATATATATATATATATATATATATATATATATATATAATATAATATATATATAATATTTGAGTCATATAAACAATTAAACTACATACAGGGTATTATGAAGGTCGATGCAAGGCAATTAATAATAGCAAATTAATAGAAGATTATTTGAAATACATTAAATCCTTAAAAAAATACATAAAATATGGTTTAGTACAAAGTCTTATGGTTTTCGAGTTTTTTTTTGCGATTTTCAACATTTCTTGTAAATATCCAAAATTTTGATATTTACACTCTATTAACTCATAAATGGAAAGTTACATGTTTATTCATATATTTTTTTCTTATCCTTGTAACATGTATCTGCTTTTTCTTATCGTCATTAACAAACATATACAGCAACATAAACGTTGTATAATGGCGTTTCGGTTAGGTGAAAATATTTATCTAGAAGTAAATTGTGGATTTTAGAATGTTTCATTTATAAAATAAAGTAGTTTCAGATATTCAAATAGTTTTAAAAACATCTCTGTTTGATGCCCTTTCGAATGATGTATCACACTTGTAAACAACTTGTACTCTTGGAGCTAATGTAAAAACTAGCAACACGTATATAAGTAAACAGTAGTTGATTCCAAACAAAAGACTGTCAAGAACAACGCCGTTTATGAAATCGGCACCTTTATTCATAGTACGGCTGGTTACATGTTGAGACGTATTTCTTGAGTTCTTTTAATCGGGTTCTACTTCTCAATTAAATTTCTTCCGATTGCACCCGCCCGTTACGTTACTTGAACATTTTCGCTGAAAAGATACTTGTATTTTCTAATGCGAATTATCTGTTTTGTTTATCCATTCATGCAGATTGTGAAAGTTCATAAGTCCTTCCTTACACAGTGTCGATAACTCGGACCATAAGATACTTTTTAGGAACTATCCGTCTTCAATATCCCTATTTAACAATAAACGATAAAATCTTATTCTACACATAGGATCACACAATATATATTTGCCTAGTATGCATGGTGTTCCAAACCTTCCATATCGACAAGCCATACAAGCTAGTGCTTTGATGCTGGTAGTGGGATTTTGTTCAAAGGCTTCCAGGATTTGCTTATCGTTTGCTGTACTATATGTCCCAGGATTAGTGCAAAGGTCATTATGACGCACATGTCCAATTATATATATATATATATATATATATATATATATATATATATATATATATATATATATATATATATATATATATATCATCATCAGCCTGTATCGATCCACTGCAGGATGAAGGCCTCTTCAGCATGCTTCCAACTTTCACGGTGTTGGGCTTTCCTCTGCCACTCGGGTCCAATAAACTTAACGATGTTATCAATCCATCGTGCTTTCGGTCTTCTTCGTGGACGTTTGCGATCAAACGGTATCCACTCCAGGATTGCCTTGGTCGATCTGTCGTCCCATCGCCTCGCTATATGGCCTGCCCATCTCCATTTCAATTGCTTTACTCTTCCAATGATGTCACAGACTTTTGTTTGTTCCCTGATCCATGCGCAGGACTTTCTGCCTCGTCTTGTAATGCCAAGCATACATCTTTCCATTCCCCTCTGTTCCACCCAAAGTTTTTGAATTGATTGCGATGTGAGTGTCTAGGTTTCACTTCCGTATGTCATAACGGGTAGAACGCACTGATCGAAGACTTTTCTTTTCAGGCAAAGTGGGAGTCTCTTAAACACTATGTTGAGCCTACCAAATGCCTGCCAGCCACATTTAACACGCCGTTCCACCTCCCGGGCGGTATTCCTCTCCATTGAAATCCTCTGCCCAAAATAAATAAAGCTGTCCACAATCTCCAAATCCCTCCCTAAAACTGAAATTCTTCTGTCCTGAGCGAAGTTATTGAAGATAACCTGACTCTTTTTCAGGTTTATTTTCAAGCCAAATGGTTCGCCAGCCCTTTGCCGTTCTTGCGTCTTTGCAGCTCCGCTGGGTCTTGTGAAATGAGAATAATATTATCTGCAAATCTAAGATGGTTTAAGTTTGCACCATTGATTTTTACACCATCTTGTTCCCAATCCAGTTTACGGAATACTTCTTCAAGGCCAGCCGAGAAAAGAATAGGCGATATTGCGTCACCCTGCCGTACACCTCATTCTATATTAATTCCCACTTCAAGATCATCAAGGTGAATTGTGGCTGTAGCTCCATCATATATCGATTCTAATAGGTTTATATAGGCTCTCTCTACACCTTGGCTAAGCAGTGCATCCATTATCGCATGCTTTGAGATGGAATCAAATGCTTTTTCGTAGTCGATAAAAGCCAAGCACAGTGGTATGGTGTATTCGTTGTGCCTTTCTATGACCTGCTGTACAACCTGAATGTGATCCATTTTACTGAACCCACTTCTGAATCCTGCTTGTTCTCTTGGTTGTGCGTCATTCAGTTTTTTTAATATTCTTTTAGAAATTATCTTAGTGAAAACTTTGTACATTACTGATAGGAGGCTTATTGGACGGTAGTTCTTTAAATCTTCCTGTGCTCCTTTTTTTTTATGGAAAAGGATCACTTCTGCATTTTTCCATAAGTCAGGTACTTTATGTTCTTTGAGGCATTTTGAGTATAATTTTGCCAGTGTTTTATGTAACGTTCGACCATCAGCTTTTAGCATTTCGACAGTTTTTTGCTGGAGCCTTGCCGTTTTTCATCGATTCTATAGCATTTGTTACTTCCTCCACTAGGATATCTGGCATTTGTTCTTCCGTGGGTATTGTTGTCTTTGATTGGTTCTGATCTTCATATAACAGGGAATAAAATTTTCTGACAATCTCTAACATTGAGGTACGCGCCCTGCACACTGTGCCATCCTCACGCTTTAAAGCATATATTTGCGTTCTTTTGTTTCTCAGCTTCTGTTTAGCTTTGTTAATTCCTTTGTATTGTTCCAGGGTTTTTTGCACTAGAATATTGCATTTTGCATATTGCATACTGCATATTGAATCGGCGCGTGTCCTCTCTGATACGTTTTCTTATAGTTTTGCAGAGCTCAGTGTACTCGACCCTGCCAAAATGACTACCTGCATTTCTTATTGCTCGCCGTTTCTTCATTAAATCAGTGGCCTCAATGGAGATTTTTGTTTGTTTGAGACATTTTTCTGGTGCTATTGAAGCAGCCCTTTAAAGTATATTGTTGGCGATTTCTTCCTATTGAACTGATATTTCCACCTCCTCTGGATCTTGTAACGCAGCAAACCGGTTTGACAAAGCAATCTCAAAATCGCTTCCTCTCTCCAGCAGTTTTCCAGAATCCACCTTGCCCTTCTTTGATCTTATCATTCTTTCACGTTCTTTTCGACAGTCAATCCGAACCCTTTCTCGTACCATTCGGTGGTCACTTCCAACATTAAAATTGTTAAGGACAGTACAATTGGTAAATATTGTTTTATCGTTGGTCATGATGTAGTCAATTTCGCTTGTGAGTCCAGATGGACTTTTCCATGTCCATTTTCTGCTGATATTTTACTTATAGAATGAATTCATAATATATAGTTCTTGTCCTTCAACAAAATCAACCAATCTGTCACCTCTATTGTCGCGCTCACCAGTTCCATATGGGCCAGTTGCATTTTCGTCTGTTCTTGTTGTTCCAATTCTGGCATTAAAATCACCCATCAGGATTTTGTACCTACATTTCTCCTTGTATAAAAGCTGGGCCACATCATCATAAAATTCCTCATCCCTACGGCTTAGAGTTGGTGCATAAGCTTGGACGATTTGGAGCCTAAACTTTTTATTATTCAGCTGAATGACGCATTGGGCTAGTCGGTCGGAGGTACTTTCAAGTTTTACTACACTGTCCTATATATATATATATATATATATATATATATATATATATATATATATATATATATATATATATATATATATATATATATATATTCCAGTATACCTCGCCTAAGGTACTGCACGGGTCACGGGTGGTGGATAGTGAAAGTTCCATTAGATATTAATAGACAGCTGCGAATATCTCAAAATAAGCAGCCCCGAACCAAGGCAAAAAAAAAACTAAATCCACTTAGCGTCTGACTTGTATCAAGCGGTTGAGTGGTCAGCGTCTGTTCGTCAGTGGTGCGGCTGATATTTAAATTCTGGAACTAACCCCTCCAGTCTTAACCTCTGAACCGTCATGGTTCAAACCTTTAATTCAAAGTACAAGATGAAGAGTTCTAGTAATTACAAAATTACCCCAGGAGGTAGACAATCCTCTGCCAGCTTTGCTGGTACAACCGGACTTTCGGATTCTGGGGCGTCCGGGCTTAAACGCAAAATCTTTCAGAGGGAGTCGGAGACCTCTGACCAACGTCTGAAACCAAAAACAAAAACTTTCTTTGAAACGGTAAATATCAATTATCTCCTGCGTCCAGGAAAACTACACGAATTGGGGCGAACATTAAAGCAGCAAAAAATCCAAATTTTAGCTTTGCAAGAAATTAGATTGACAGATGATAACACCTTGATATTCGGCAACTACAGACTTTTTAAAAGTAAAACGGACAAAAGAATACTCAAAAATACACCACATCTCGGTGTTGCTTTCGCTGTCTCAAGAAACATTCTTGGTTCTATAACAAATGTCCAGCCAGTAAATAATTGACTTATGACACTATCCCTCAAGTGTGCTAACAAAAACTATACATTAATCAATGCACACCTCCCAGTTAACGAAGAAAATAAATCTAATCCTGAAAAAGTAAATAAGTCCTGGGAAATTCTGGAAAAGACTACCTCTAAAATTCCCTCTAACCATGTAAAAATCCTATTGGGTGATTTCAACGCCCAACTAGGGAAAGAAAAAAGTACAGGAAAACAGTCGGCAGTTTTCTCGCTCCTAAATGGACTAACAATAATGGTAGAAGATTGATTGAACTATGTTCGCAGTTTAATCTAAAAATAATGTCAACCCATTTTAAGAAGAAAATAACAAAACAAAAGACCTGGAGGTGCCCAAACACATACATGGGTGAATTTCAAATTGACCATGTTGCCATTTCGTACTCCAATTATAAAGAGATTTTGAATGTTCAAGTCAGGAAAGGAGCAAATATAGACACGGATCACTACTTGACTAGAATCAAACAAGAATTACAAAGTAGAATCAAACAAGCAAGAATTGAAACAAAAAATGATTAAAACAGCCTTAAAGTTGATACCTTTACAAAAACGTAGAAAACATCCGTGGTGGGATGAAGTTTGCGAGCAAGCAGTATTAAGCCGAAGTAAAGCATTCAAAGATTGGAACACTCAAAAAACAGCAATAAACTATAACATATTTTGGAAGTAAGAAAATAAACATCGAAGCTAATTAGACAAACTAAAAGAAAATATGAAAACAATTAACTTCATGAAATAGAAAAAGATTTCCAAAAAAATAACACCCGAAACTTTTACAAAACATTTAAAACTAAATTAACAGGCAATCAACCACAAAGTCTTTGCTTCCAAAAGGAAAACGGACAATTAGCTGTAAATAACCAAGTCAACTGCAAAGAACTTGCGAAATATTTTGAACAAATACTGAACTGTCCTGAGCCCTTAAACAAATTACCAACACTAAACACTAAACAAACAAACGCAGGTTCATTACCACCGAATGAAGATGAAATAATTAGGCAAATCAAGCGGCTTAAAAATGACAAAGCTTCTGGTGAAGATGGAATCACTGCTGAACTTTTCAAATCCGCTGGTCCAGGTACAATCAAGGAAATAACCAAAATTCTACAAAAAGTTTGGCGAACCGAACGGATTCCGGATGATTGGAAAGATGCTCTATTCCATCCACTACACAAGAAAGGAGATAGAACGGATGTAAACAACTACAGAGGGATATCTCTTCTCCCAGTTTGTTACAAGATTTTATCTCAATGTCTACTAGACAGAGCACAGGGACAGTTAGAACCTAACATTGGTGAATATCAAGCAGGTTTTCGACCGGGCAGATCCTGCCCTGAACAGATCCTGAATCTAAAGTTGATTCTAAGACATCAAAAACTGTACAATAAAAATCTCGTTTGTACATTTGTGGATTTCAAAAAAGCATATGATTCTACTGACCGCCAATCTTTATTCCGAATCTTGAAAGAACAAGGACTAGATCTGAAAACGCTGGCAATTATTAAAGCAACGTTAACTAACACAAAGTCAAAAGTTAAATTCATGGGTGACATCTCAGAGCCCTTCGAAATTAAAACTGGAGTGAGGCAAGGGGATGGACTCTCGCCACTTTTATTTAACTGTGTTCTAGAAAAAGTAATACACTAGTGACGTGAAAAAAAGTCGGCACTGAATATTGACCAGCCTATTAAACTGGGGAGAACTAACATCAAAATTGATTGTCTGGCATTTGCTGATGATCTAGCAATTTTAGCTCAAGATGTATTAA
This sequence comes from Cosmopolites sordidus, assembly GCA_031761425.1. Lineage (NCBI taxonomy): Eukaryota > Metazoa > Arthropoda > Insecta > Coleoptera > Curculionidae > Cosmopolites > Cosmopolites sordidus. The sequence continues at coordinate 207,395 of JARFXV010001010.1, forward strand.
CGGCAGATTAAAATCCTAAAAGAAACAGCAGAAAAGGTAGGACTCCAAATTTCCTTTGAAAATACACAATACATGACCTGCAACAGACTAAGAACACAATTTCTAAAAACAAAATATGGTAACATCGGATGAGTCTCTCAATTCAAATATTTGGGTGAAATAATCATGGAAAATGGGTTGGAAAAAGCGGCCAATAAGGGTAGATGTCAAAAAATGGAAACGGCATTGAGACTTACACAAAATATTTACAACAAAAAATGTCTATCTAAAAACACAAAACTGAGACATTACAACACAGTTATTAAGCCAGAATGTCTATATGCTGCAGAAACGCTGATTTTGAATAGAAATAGGGACATCGAGGACATTGAAACGAAAGAAAGAAAAATCATAAGAAAAATCCTAGGCCCCAAACAAATAAATAGCACAACATACCGACTTCGAGAAAACCAAGAAATCAAACAATACACAGATATACATAGCAATATGAGAAAAAGAAGATTTAAGTTTTACGGGCACATCAAACGGATGAATCCGAGTAGGCTAACTAGACAAATAATCGAATTTTATGAAAATAGGAGTAGAGCTAAAGTAGAAATAATTCAATGGATTGCTGCAATTAAAGAGGACCTAAGATCAGCAAATATTACACAAAGTGAAATTCAGGATAGAGGCTGTTTCAGACACAAGGTTAACGTTTGGAAGGTTGGCCAGAGAAAAAAATATAGGAAGACTGGAACAACTTGGTCTGACGAAAGGAAAAAAGCTCATAGCGAAAGAATGAAATTAGTATGGGCGCAAAGGAAGGCTAACAACAACAAACGCCTCTAATTGTACTTCGCGTGGTCCACCAGGGCCCAAACAAAAACAAGTGTGCGTTCCGAAGAAAATATCGCCGCTGCTGTTTGCAGTATTGATGAAGATCCAAATTTATTAATTTGTCGGTGTTCGCAGGCAGTTGGACTTTTTTTTTGGACTACGTGGAAAATTTTCAATGGTATTGATCTAGAGATGTAGTTCGAACAGGACGGCTCCACATGTCATACAGTCAACCCAACAATCACAAGGTCATGTGATTTAATGGCTTTAGATTATTTTCTTTGAAGTTATGTTAAATCTTCGGTCTATGCCGAAGCAACTGTTAACTGCTTAGAAACCAACATATTTCGGACGCGGCTCCTTCTTATGTCCGAAATTGTTTTCTATTGAATGTTATTTCACATAAGATAAATAGTATCAAAGATAACATGGTTAATTTAAAAGTTCATGATTTTTACAATGTTACTCATTACTTACATTACTTACGTTATTATCAAGGAAAGTAGTTTGCTTCTAGAATTAGACTGAATCCTGATGTTGCTAACATGGTTAGCGAAACGGACGCCGATGCGTTAAAAAGTCGAGATTTGGTGGTCAGTGAAAACTCTCTTTGAGTTTAATAACGTATATCATTTTATTAATCTTCTATCATTTTATTATTACATATACTGTCGATATATGTACTATAGCAATAGTATAGTAGCGGCATCAAATTTGATTTTTTGTAGTATCTATTTAACTTAAGATTAATTGTTTTTAAGTTCTGGTCGTATGCTGTTTATTTCTCAATTTAATGAAATCTGTGATGGTATGTAGGGGTATATGATGTTTACGATTATTTAAAGTTAAACCCGTCATACGACTGCAACAACACTTTAGGCATTACGGCCGGTAACCATATTATTCACTGAATATTTGTTATTATCATGAATAATACAAGATTTATATATTTGTATAAATATAAGATTACAGAATTTTTAGCCATCGACAAAATGTGCAATAGAATATTCAAACACGAATATCTCGTAAACGCCGTGAGATATCGATATTAACCAAGGGTACCTTTTTTACGCGGGAATTATGACTTCTCTCTATTTTGAAGTCAAAATATTCTCAGCTTTATAGGGTAAAAAAATATAAGCGAGTTAATTTCCCACATAGCAGGTAGCAAACGCCTTCTAGGAACTAAGCTTAGTACAAAATTGGCATTTTTGTCACCTTTGAAAACTTTCCTTTTCAGACAAAGTAGTAGTTTGCTCTTAAACACTATGTTGAACCTGCCAAATGCCTGCCAGCCACATTTAACGCGTCGTTCCACCTCCCGGACGGTCTCCCCTACCATTGAAACCCTTTGCCCAAGATATATATAGTGATCCACAACTTCCAACTCCGTTCCTAAGATAGAAATCCTTTTGTCCTCAGCAAATTTATTGGACATGACCTGACCCTTCTTCTGGTTTATTTTCAAGCTAAATGTTTCCCCAGCCCTTTGCAATTCTTGTAAGTGTCTTTGCAGCTCATCTGGGTCTTGTGAAAGAAGAACGATATCATCTGCGAATCTAATATGATTTAAGTACGTACCATTAATCCTTATTCCATCTTGTTCCCAATCCAGCTTACGGAACACTTCTTCCAGGCAGGCTGAGAAACGAAGAGGCGATATTGCGTCCCCCTGCCGTACGCCCCGCTCTATATTTATTCCCACCTCACGATCGTCAAGGTGGACTGACTCTGTAGCTTCATCATATATCGATCCTAGCAGGTTTACATAGGCTTTCTCTACACCAATGTACTGAATCCACTTCTGAATCCTGCTTGCTCCCTTAGTTGTGCGTCATTAAGTTTTCTTAGTATTCTTTTGGATATTATCTTGGTGAAAACTTTGTACACCACTGATAGGAGGCTTATTGGGCGGTAGTTCTTTAAATCTTCCCGTGCTCCTTTCTTATGTAAAAGAATCACTTCTGCATTTTTCCATAAGCTGGGTACTTCTCGTTGTTTGAGGCATTTTGTGTATAATCTTGTCAGTGTTTTATATAAGGTCCGACCACCAGCTTTTAACATCTCCACCGTTATACTATCGTCTCCTCGAGCCTTGCCATTTTTCATCGAGTCTATAGCTTTAGTCACTTCCTTCACCAGAATATCCGGCATTTGTTCTTCAGTAGGCATTGCTGTTCTTGTCTGATTCTGGTCCTCATATAACTTTGAATAAAATCTTGGGACAACCTCTAACATTTCCGTCCGTTTCCTGCATATTGTATCATCCTCACGCATTAAGGAAAACATTTGTGTCCTTTTCCTTCTCAGTTTCTGCTTAGCTTTGTTAATTCCCCTGTTTTATTCCAGAGTTTTTTGCACTAGCTGCATGTTGAATCGGCGCGTGTCCTCTCTGATACGTTTTCTTATAGTTTTGCAAAGCTCAACGTACTCGACCGACCTGACCGACCCTGCCAAAAGGACTGTCTGCATTCTTCATTATATGGCGTTTTTTCATTAAATTAATGGTCTCATTGTAAATTTTTTACTCTTTAAAACATTTATCTTCTGGTGCTATGGAAGCCGCCTTTTTAAGCACATTGTTGGCGATTTCTTTATATTGGTCTATAATTTCCATCTCCTCTGGGTCTTGTAACACAGCAAAGCGGTTCGACAAAGTAATTTCAAAATCTCTGCCCCTGTCCAGTAGCTTCCCAGAATCCACTTTGCCACCTTTTGATCTTATATATATATATATATATATATATATATATATATATATATATATATATATATATATATATATATATATATACATATTTATTAATTTTTACGTCTTGTGTAAGGAAAAATAATAATAATTACTAATATAAAAGACCCTTTCTAATGAGTTAAGCTATTGTGGTATTTTTCCTCTAAAAAAATTGCGAAATTAACTTTTGGAACATGGTAGCTGAAATCATAAAAAGGGAAAATCCATCTGTACATTTTCTTCCTGACACATTTATATAGCAGAATACATTTTTATATTCTCGTTAATTTACATTTTTAATTTTACTGCTTGAAAGCTGGTGGCTTTCAGCAGCATTAGATACATTTCCAGGCACCCTTTTTTTTTGTGGCGCTAATTAAAAATGCCAAAGGGGCGTTTTTGTGTGAGGACATTTTTGTTAATTCCTGTTTTGCTTACCACATTTAATGGGAATTACTTCAAGCAATAGTCCATTTACCATAATATAATCAATTATACGAACCTCAATATATAACACATTAACTAATTAGTTTGTTGGTATATATTCCACCTTATTTTTTATTATTGAAATGTACTGCTACTACACTACACTACAGGAATTGTACCGTCAGTATGGTTAACATAAACTTTTATTATAATTCCCAAAAACATAATGCTAAGAAATGTAAAAATCACAGAATTTTATGTCACATATTAAATTTTTTTGTCAAAGTATTTATTCAATTGCTATGTAAAGGGCTTTTCAAATTAAGTGTTTTTTTTTTAATTATTGACCAAAATACAGAATTTGCGTTGATTTCAAAAAACTTTTTATTGATAATTGAAGTTTAGTTATGGCATTTGACGAAGTATAATGTCTACCAAATGCTGTATCTTTTGCAGCCCCACACACGTTCAATCTTTTGTCAAAATTGTGGATGCTCTTTTAGCATAACCGTGGCTCTATCTCATCAATTACTCGAATAATTTCATCCTTTAGTTCAGGAACTGATTGTTGATTGTTCTTATAGACCTGGCTGTTTAAGCAACCCCAAAGGTAATAATCCAATGGTCGATTCTGGTGGCTAATTAACATCACCGTTTCTAGCAATAACTCATTCAGGAAATTTTTCTCTCAATGAATTAATTGTTTCATTAGTAGAATGAGGTGTAGCTTCAGATCAATATTATTCAATTCAGCCCATAAAAATTTACTTATCATCTCATCATATCGAACACCATTCACAGTTACAATTTTACCAGCAGCATACTGAAAGAAATACGGCCTAATTACACCTCCTGACAATAATGCACACCAAACAGTCACTCTCTTAGGATGTAAATTTTTCTCATGAATTAATTGTGGATTTTTCTTACCCCAAATACGGGGGTACTACAATTAGTACCGGTAATACAATACCGGTAATACAATTTTGTTTTTTAACATAGTTTTTTAACATTTTTTTGAGAAAAATCATTAGTTTGTTCTTTGATCCAATTTAACGCCGAAACCGTAAACATCACGTAATTTTCTAACAAGATTTTTCACTGAACGCCCATTTTTATAAGATAATTCAACAATTTTATCGCGTTGTTGGATTGTCTACAACATTTTTATAAATGTCATATATTACACTTCTGAAATGAGACTAGATCTATGCAAATTCCTAACGCTATCTGTGTTTTATTCAAGAATTAAAAAAAAACGCTTAGTTTGAAAGATTCATTATTTGAGCACGCTTGCGTTTGTGTGTTTAAGTTATTATTGTAAATGGGAAAGATCACCTAGAATGTTTAAAGTGAAAGCCTTGAGAAAAATCCAAGAAATAGGAACTGGAACTGAATTCACAGGAAACTAAATACCTCGCCTTGGGACTAGAAACACTTAACATTCAACTACACAGCCCCATTTTACCTCGAAGCCGTCTGGTCTATAAATGTGAACAACCATTACTACAAATTGGTAATGATTAACATGAAATCACTAATTTTCTTAAACTACGCTATACGATAATTGTTTTATTTTTTCAGGTTTTAGAAATAATCTTTTTTTTAATTATATGCACGATTTAACATTAATAATGAAAATTAAGATAGCAAGACCAGTCCTATATTATTTCGAATCTAAAGTTAAAATAAGTGAATCGGAGCAGATATTATGGAACGAAAAAAGAAGAGAAGCGCATGGAAACAAAGAATTTGTTTAAGTAATCAAAGTAATCAAATGTTTAAGTAAGTAATCAAATGTTTTTAAGAGAAGCTTTTAAATTTGTTTCGTTGCTAAGAAGCACATAAACTAATAAATATCATGGCGAAGAAATCTCGTTGACAGAACTAGGGGAAATTTTAATAATATTTTTGGTGACAACTGATATCATCTTTAAACAATTCAACATAAAAAACGTTCCGAAGTTCAAATAAATCACTAGTCGCGCGGGCTACAGGACTAAATGAAGGCTCTGTAGATATTGAGGAAATAAAGTTCTGCTGCAAATATACGAGTATACGTATTTAAGAATGGTATTTAGATAAAATAAGAAAAGATGACAGGGAGGTCAAAAACAGAGAATAATACAAGCTAGAAAAACTATATGGTGTCCAAATGGAATATTCTGGAGTGGATATATAGGGAAACAACATAAATATAACCTATACGAAAGCTTTGTTAAAAGCAAGATTATCTTTAGTTCAGAAATGTTGAGAATTGTAGAAAATTAGAGGAAAAAAACATGAAGCGACCAAAATGAATGTGTTTGCATGAGCAGGAGAAATATCCAGAAGAGATAAAATCCAAAATTACTACATCAGACATTGCATAAGAGTTGATGGCTCTCTGACAGATTATGTTGAAAGAAGGCAATTGATGTGGTGCGGCCATATTCACAGATCGATGCAAGTTTGTTAGTCTTAGATATTATTATTATATAGTTTTTTTTAAGTTAAAAATAACTCCACAGTATGAATATTATAGTTGCTGAAGTTAATTTTGGAAGATATCCGAACAAAAATTATTCACAGCGCATATAATAAATACATAATATACAGGGTCGCTATTATGTATGTAAACGGTTAAATATCTCGAGAAAGCTTTAAAATTTAACAAAATTTTGTACACAAACATCAGGAAATGTTTGCCACTTTTTGGGTATATTTTCATTTTTTTTTCTTGTCGCATATTTGAAATCCAAGCCTAACTTGATTTTTTTAATGACAAAACTGTACTTGAATTTGGCATTGTTGGAAAAAGCATTTTCTTAATTGAACGAGATAAATATTGTATGGTTTTTTTCAAAATAGATTTTCAAAAATTGACTAAAAGATGTCGCTATTATGTATGTAAACGGTCAAACATCTCGAGAAAGCTGTCAAATTTAATGAAATTTTGTACACAAACATCAAGAAATGTTTGCCACTTTTTGGGTATATTTTCATTTTTTTTCTTGAAGCATATTTGAAATCCAAGGCTAACTTGATTTTTTTAATGACAGTAGAAGGAAAGAGCATTTTCTTAATTGAACGAGATAAATATTGTATGGTTTTTATATTACGTTAATTTGTGAATATCAAATTTCATTCAATTTTTATATGGAATTAATATATATTTAACTGAAAGAGAAATAATTAAAATACTAACATTTGTTGAATACGGTGAAAGAAAACGCATTTATGCTGAAGTTTGTCGAGTATTTAATGAAGCACATTCGAATAAAAACATCACTAAATCAATAGTTTCAAAAACGGTGAAAAGATTTAGTGATACAGGTAGCATTAAAAGTCGGTCAAAATTAGGAACACCAAGAACATAAACTAATGACGAAAATTCCTTGAATGTTTTAATAATTTATGGTGGCAAGTTAAAACTATCTTATACTACTATGATCAAAAAGTAAGGTGACTTTTGTTTTGAAAATTCGTGCGCCTTACATATTAATCGAAGCATTTGTTTTTTAAGTTAGTAACATTGTTTTTAACATCTGAGAGAAGCTTATCATGTCACTTGTTAAATTAAAGTAAAAGTAAAGTGTTTGGGTTAGAGGCGCATCAGCAACTAGGCTATTTAGCGACTGGACCTACAGCTTAACGTGGGTTCCGAACCACGGTCATCAGCTTCCGACAAACCCAGGCCAGCACCCCCCTCGGGCTATAAACCCTTGGTTATGTGCCTACCCATAAGTCTATCAGGAAACCTACCGACTGGCGAGTGACCAACGTAGAACACTTCTCAGAAGGCATCCGGCCTTACCCAGCCTTTAACTGGCGTGACTGAGGGGTAATTCGTAGTCGGACTTACACTCTTGCCTAGAAACAATCACAAACATCTAGGAAAGATAAACGGACAGAAGAAAGAAAAATAACCATCCGAGCGCTGGAATCGAACCAGCTATCGCTCCAGCGCGGATTCGCTCTTACCGCCGCACCAACGCGACCGGCTCACTTGTTAAATTAGAAATTATAGCGTCTTTTATATCATAATTGTTAAAAAAAATTATGGGCGACTTTTTAAAATGGATAAATTTATCCAGCAAAGAATTTGCAGTTAATTTTGTCTAAAAAAATGATTTTTTTTTTGCTGATGCACTAAAAATATTAAGAAAACGTTACTTAAACAATAATAAATTTACAAGGACTTTAGCGATGGTAGAGAAGTAGTTGAAGATGAGCCTTGTTGACGAAGATCTTTCACGTCAATCGATGAAGATAACGTTACCACATTCAATGATCTTGTATTTAATAATTGCCTTATCATTTGCATAATTCCATTTTAAAAAACGTTTAGTTTTGTGATAAAACAATTTATGGTATTTGCATCTAACACACAATTGTATACCACAATAATTATTCATCAATTTTTGCCTAACAATCAAACAAGTACCATTCCACAAGCACCATATTCTCCTGATATTCGAACCACCACTTCGTGGACGTCATTTTGAGTCCATAAAAATCATTCCAGTATAATAATAATCATTCCAGTATAAAAACTGATTCGAAGGCTGGAAAAAAGGTTGGAATACGTTTATTGCAGTAAGAGGAGATTATTTTGAAGAAAGCAAAATAAATTTGGATGAATACTTTGAATAATAAATAAATATATACTTTATATTTTATTTTAAAAGCCATGTTAGTTTTGGATCATATGCATGTGTATTATAAAAAACATATATTTCAATAATATTGCTTAACGTATACATGAATACATATCCTTGCAAAGGCCGACCGCGGTGGTCTGGTGGGTTAGTCGCCCGCCTGGCAATCCAATGGTCCCGGGTTCGAATCCTGGTGCGGACACGGATGTTTGTGTGCGTATTTGTATGTGTTTGTCGGTGTTGGTAAGTCACTAAATAACGCCTTTGAGCGTTGACGTGACTTAAATTAAAATTAAAAAAAAAAATATCCTTGCAAAACACTTTTACCGTGAAACATTTCTCTGTATCTTTTTGTTAAAAGGGAAAAATTTATTCTTGTGTGGATAATTTGAGCAAACGGAAGACGAGAAAGTATAAATCTCCATTTATTTATGCAGAAAATAATTCGCTACTATAAAGCATCTGTTGGCAGCCCGAACCAGGTATACATTTTTCGACAATTAACACCGAGAGAAATCCATCTTCACTGAATTTAATTCGGAATACGTGTTTCGTTCTCCTTCTTACTAACTCTGTTCCACCGGTGTAAGAATGTCTCCACGAAAAGACCGATGTGACATTATGGCTTGCAAACGGTATATATTTTAGGATAAGTTAATAAATTCTAATTGTTAGCATAAGTTGCCTGACAGGATTGCCTTACCAGGCAAAGAGCACTGCATTTTTGATCTGTTAATGAATTGTATAAGACCATCTGCGAGGGTTGTATGATAAGTATCTGGCCTTGACAAGAAAAATATTTTTATACGTACAATTTATTTTATTTTTTAACATAGTCTCTTTTGAATTCGATAAATTTAGTCAAACGTTTTCTTTTTATCATCTTTAAAAACTACGATTGCTCCAACCCTTTAAAATTTGTGTTTCGTTGAATGTTCGTGACTGTCCTTTGGTCTCTGGTGTACTGTGATGGATGCATGTTTCATCAACAGTTATAAGCCAAGGCCAAAAATCATTCCGATTGCGTTTTAATATCGACAAACATTCTTTTGAAATTGACACACGTGTGTGTTTATTGTCAGTTGACAGCAATCGCAGCACCAATCTTGCCGAACGCTTTTTTATATCCAAATGAATTATTAAAATATTCTGTACCCGTTCAATTGAGATGCCCACAGTCTAAGCAATCTGATTATTTATGGTCGATAACGAAAGTGCGGAGTCCCCATGAACTTCGCTTAGCTTTGTTTTAATATCATTATTTGTTTCCTTTTTCGTAGTATTGTATTGTAAAATTGTATAATATTGTAAAATACTTCTAAAGTACTTTATTACTGATTGATATTCAATTTTTTTCATTGTTGGCAACTAAACCACGCAGCGACTTGACAGTTTGACAGATATATCCAATGACTTATAGTTAAATGACTGCTACTAGGGTAAGACACGTGATTCCAATTCAAAATTCTATATTATGGCCAGTTAACCAATATGATATAATTGAAACAGTAAGGAAACTAAAGAATAGAAATTCTGTGGGACTAGATAATATTCCTTCAGTTGCACTGAAGAAGTCTATCAACTCATTAATAATACTATAAATATATCTAGTGAATTGGTTCCTGGAAACTAGTATTTTACCGAGGGTATTAAAAACATCAACAGTAGTTTCTGTCTTTAAGAGAGGTGACCGGCTCTCCCTCTTCAACTATAGACCAATAGCTATTTTACCCACGTTATCTAAACTCTTGGAGCGTGTAGTGTATGAGCAGATTATGTCTTTTCTTGTGCGCTTTAATATTATAAAATCATCACAGCACGGGTTTCGTGGTCAATCTACACATTCAGCAATCTATGAATTTTTAAATAATAAATATGAAAACATAAACGATAATGCAAATGTGTTGGTCTGTTAATGGATAACAGGATAACATGATTAAGGCTTTCGATCTGGTAGAGCTACGGTATAGCTATGGTAGAGCTATAGATCTGGTATGACTATGGCTTGAGGGATCGAGTAAGAGAATGGTCGCAATCTTACTTGATTGACCGACACCAAGTTGTACAGATTGATAAAGCAACATCTGAAAGATTAAACATTATTTCTGGAGTGCCCCAAGGATCTGTTTTGGGTCCACTATTATTCTTAATTTTTATTAAGAATCTGTGAAATGTTTGCAGTAGCGGAAATTTGATAATGTTTGCTGATGATAGCAGCTATTTAACAGTAAATAAAAACATGCAGGGAGCCATTAAAACCACACAGAAAATGTTTAATAAATATTATAGTTGGTTTACGAATAAACGAATAATAAGTTATCCCTTAATGTAGACAAAAGCAGTTTTATTGCTTTTACTCCTCGAACACACACTATAATGGAGTTATATTTACTAAAAATTAAATCTATACAGCAAACATCCTGTACTAGATTTCTGGGTGTTCATCTTGATAACAGACTTTGCTGTGATGACCACATAGCTGAACTATGCAAGAAATTAGCCGCAATCTCATATGCTGTTTATAGGTTAAAACGGGTTAGTACCACGGATATCGTGCTTTCATATTACTATGCAGAGTTTTACAGTTGCGTTAGGTAAGGTTTGATATTTTGGGGTGGGTCGCCTCATCTGATGCGTGTTTTTAAAATACAAAAAAAAAAAGATAATTCGAATGGTAGGTAGGGTGTCACTACTGGCAGCATGTCGACCAATTTTTAAACAATGTAGAATTTTATCTTTGTTAGGCGAAATTTTGTAGCATTCGTGAAAAATAGTGATTTTTATCACTATGACACACGAGGCTCTGATGAACTTGTTTTACCAATATATTCATGTAAAATAGTTGAACATAATGTTTACTAAAGGGGTGTAAAGGTGTATAATAATTTGCCATAACGATTTAAGCATGTTCAGAGTGACAACGAATTTAAAAAATTATTCCAGGAAAGTCAAAGTTTTTATAGTTTAAAATAATGTATATCTTATCAATAATTAGATTCAATACTTATTTATGTATGCAATGTTTATTTGTGTAAGATTATCATATCATGAATTGTTTCTGAGGTCGTGTCTTTGAACATTCTGTCAATTCTCTCAATCCGACTTAATCATAGATATTTTGTATTGTTGTGGCGAATGAAATAAATACATGATTAAATTATAAAATTATATACCTTATCAAGAATAAAATATTTATATGTAGGTTTAATTGTTATGTGTTATTTGTATGCACAGTAATGTGGCCTGTGCATGCTCTTGTTTTGACTTAATCCATGCATATTTATATTGTCTTGAGGATTTAATAAATTGTTCATCCACTGCAGAATAAAGACCTCTTCAGCATGATGCATACGCAGGTTCCTGAGCTTTTCTTTGCCATTTGTGTCCACTATACTTGATTAATGTCATCAGTTCATCTTCAATTTGGTCTTCTTCGCGGCGGTGCTTCGTTTGTATTCAAGCGGTATCTATTTGCTTTGGGCCACCTGTCGTTACATCATCACCTCGCTGTGTAGCGTGCCCACCTCCATTTCAATTTATTTACTCTTTCAATGATGCCATATACTTTCCTTTGTTCTCTGATCTACGTGCAAGTCTTTCTGTCCTGCCTTGTAATATCAAACATACACCTTACCATTCCCCTCTGTGTCACTCGACGTTTTCGAATTGATTGTGATGTGAATGTTCAGGTTCCTCTTCCGTATTTCATAAATAACAGGACGCACTGATTAAACTTTTCTCTTCAGACAAAGTGGGAGTTAGTCCTTAACCACTATGTTGAGTTTACCAATTGTCCCCTACATAAAAATTCTCCATGATATATTTACTGATCCACCACATCCAAATCTTTTCATAAAATAGGAAATCTTCTGTTGTTAGCTAACTTATTATACAAGACCTGACTTTTTAGCTTTATTTTCAAGCCCAATTGTTCTCCACTCCTTTGCAATCTCTTGAATGTGTCCTTATAGCCCCTCTGGGTATTGTAAAAGGAGCATGATATCATTTGCGAATCTAAGATGGCTTAAGTAGGCACCATTGATCGTTACTTCATCCTATTTCCAATCCCTATTACGCCTCTTACGACCGATTACGCCTCTTCAAGGATAAAAGAACAAGCGATATTGCGCCACCTTGCCGAACACCCTGTTCTACATTAATTTTAGCTTCAAGATCATCAAGATGAACTGTCGATGTAGAGTCATCATATGTCGATCTCAATAGCATTACATGGACGCAATATCGCTTTTCATAATGGTCCAAGGACAAGAATAGTGATATGGTGTATTCGTTGTGCCTTTCTATAATCTGATGAACAATTTGGATGTGATCCATTGAACTGAATCCTGCTTGCTTCCTTGGTTGTGGCGTCATTCAGTTTTCTTAATATTCTATTAGCTATTATTTTTGTGAAAACTTTGTGTATTACTTATAAGAGGCTGGCAAGACAGAGGTTAGAAAAGTTACGAGAGAGATATGTTTTTAGCAGAACGACAGAAAGGTCAGGACTCAATATAGAATTAGCTAAAGAAAATTAAATTAGAAGAAAAATGATTCAACGCACCGACATATTGATACCTCACGGTAGTCACATATATACTTGCGTAAGACAGCAAGTTTTTAAGCTAAGTTTATATTCAGCAGTATAATTTCTAATTATAGAAGAAAGACAAGAGAGGTTTTCACGAACTGTTTTAAATCTGATATAAAGTTCTTCTGCCGTTAGATATTATAAACAATTTTATTAGAATATGGAATGCATACACAAATCACAATCAACTATTTTTGCTGGTGTTATCGGAAATGATGTACCAGATTTAAAATGGATTCCTTAGATATGGTTTGTGTTCTTAAATAATTTAGTTAAGTCAGATTATTTTTTAATCTTACGTAATTCATTAACGGATTAGAAATGCAGCAGTCTTTGCGTGGTAAGGTAATTTTACTTGGCAAAGTCTGCCAACAATTAGAATTTATTAATTTATCTTAAAATATATACCGTTTGCAAGCCATATTGTCTCATTGGTCTTTTCGCGGAGACATTCTAATACTCAGTCCAACAGAGTTAGTGAGACAGAGAACACGTATTCCGAATTAAATTCAGTGATGTTGGATTTCTGTCGGTGTTAAGTTTCGAAAAATTTATACCTGGTTAGGGCTGCCAACAGACACTTTATAGTCGCGAATTATTTCCTGCATAAATAAATGGAGATTTATATTTTCTCGTCTTCCGTTTGCTCAAATTATCCACACAAGGATAAATTTTTCCCTTTTAAAAAAAAGAAATAGAGAAATGTTTTACGGAAAAAATGTTTTGCAAGTATATATATTTATATATACGTCAAGCACTATTATTAAAATGTGTATTTTCTATTTGATATACACATATAGGGCGATTTTTTTAGTGAGTCCGAACTTTAAATTCAAATAAAACATCCAGATTAGATGAAAATAATTTCAGATAAATGTCCGCCTCGGCTACTCCTGACAAAGGGCAGTCAATCCGACTTCCGACCACTTTTTCAAGCAATTGGGGTCTTATGTTTATAACAGTCTGAGTTATGTGGATTTCCAAGGCGTCAATAGTTGCTGGCTTATCGGCATAGACGAAATTTTTAACATAACGTCAAATAAAATAATCTAAAGACGTTAAATTGCGTGCTCTTGGTAGCTAATTAACAGGTCCGTTTCTCGAAATAATTTTCTCACCAATTGTTTCCTGAATAAATCGATTGTTGCGTTTGGTGGATGACATATGGAGTTGTCCGGTTGGAACCACATCTACTCCAGATCGACACCATTTAAATTTGGAATTAAATGATCATTGATCATTGCTCTTTAATGATCTGCATTAACGATAATGTCATTTTCAGCTTGATTTTTAAAAAAAATACGGTACAACGTTGCCGCTGGCGTATAATCCGCTCCAAACGGTGCATTTTTCTGAATACAATAGTAATTTTTGGATTCTTTGTGGATTCTTTTTACTTCAAATGTGGCAATTTTGTTTATTAACGTAACTAGTTTTCCAAAAATGAGCTTTGTCATTGAACAAAACTTGGTGGTTAAATTTTGGGTCAAGTTGCAATTGATTTTGAGCCCATTTACCGAATGTACGACGCAAACGATGGTTTTGCGGTTTATGTTCTTGGAAAAGCTGGATTTTGTAAAGTACTAGACCAATATCTTTAAGCTATAAGTTTGCCCATAGAACACTGATTTTGATAATAAATGTGGATAATTTTCAAGCGTTGCTCTGATGTTAAGCTGATGATTGATTTGCCAGACCATACTGAATAATTTTGACGCTAGAGACGCGTAAACTCACAGTTCGTTTAACAGCAAAGTTCGGACACACTAAAAAAATCACCGGTTACAAACAAACCAGCATCAGTTGTTTGAATTGTACTAGTAACATGGGTAATGATGTTGCGAATTTAGAATAGACTCTTTAGACATTACCTTAAGACTATGTTTTAATCTTACATGTTATTACTTATAAAATTATTGTAGTTAAGTCAAATTGTTAATCTTATGCAATTCATTAACATATTAGAAATTCAGCGGTTTTTGCATGGTAAGGCAATACTACCAGGCAACGTCTGGTAAAAAATTAGAATTTGTTACTTTATCCTAAAAGAAACGAAGGTAGTTCCAGAACTGCCCGACTTAACAAAGAAAACACATTAAATTTGGGGGAGAAATATTTTTATTTCTCTACATAGTCTCCTTTTAACTCGATGCATTTTTCCCAGCGATGTTCAATAGCTTCGATTCCATGTTTATAGTGAGAATCGTCGAGCTCCTCAAAATAGCTATCAACCGCTTCATTGTTGGCAAATCTTTTACCACCGAGCCATTTTTTTAAGTTTACAGAAAGTTTTAAGTTTAAGTTAAGTTAAAAGTATTGTATCACAACAATGACCAATTTGTCTCAAACTTGAGCTTTATAAGGTTGGTACATAGTCATTTTTTTCAAACAACAACCGCCATTTATACGTCAGGTTGGGTACTTCTAGGACTACCCTCATATACAGATTGCAATCCATATTGTTTCATCGGCCTCTTCACTGAGACATTTTAATACTCTGTCTAACATAGTAAGTGAGACAGAGAACGAAACACGTATTCCGAATTAAATTCAGTGAATCTGGATTTCTGACAGTGTTAATTGTCGAAAAATTTATACCTGGTTCAGACTGCCAACAAATGCTTTATAGTCTCGAATTATTTAGGGTGAAATAAAACACCAACCAAATTAGACAACTGGAAACTATTTTATTTTATGTATAATAACATTAACAATCCAATTTTCGACCACTTTTTCAATCAATTGAGGCCTCGTTTCGCCAATTGTCGAAATTACATAGACATTATAAAGTTACTGGTTTATTGGCATAGACTAAAAATTTAACATAACTGGATTCTGAAAACTACATCCTCGAAGCGGTTTCTTTATTCAAGGGAAGAGGAAATGTCAGACGATGCCCTATCCGGTAAATATGGTGGGTGTAGAACGGTACGCGAACAATTGATGAATAATTTTTCGCGAACAATTGATGAATAACTAATGTGCGATGAACCCACAGTCACAATCTTATTTTTTTTTCGATTGGACTCACGTAAATGATGAGGCGATTACTCATTACTATATTCCCGATTTTGGTAACGTTTTCTTCATTGGTTGAAGTGTAAGGTCTTCCTGAACGAGGTTCATTTTCAACTACTTCTCTACCATCACTAAAGTCCTTGTACCACTTGTAATTTTTTTTAAGTTTCATCGCCGTAACATTTTTTAAAATATTTTATTGCCCAAGAAATTTCGTTTTATGCTTAAAATTTAATGAAAATTCTTTTCTCGATAAATTTATTATATTTTAAAAAATTGACGACAAAAATTTAATTTTATTAACAACTAAATGACCCAGTGAACTTTGTATCACCTACAATTTATTTGATTATAACTTTTGATCAGCGATTATCAATCCTAATCAATCCTTCCAAGTCCAATTCAGTGAGACTACTCGCTGCATCGTGTACGGATTGAATTTCGTTAGTTTATTAAATGAAACTTGCTTGTAATTCAAGTGAATTCAATGTCTTTTATTTACATGAAAGATAAATACAGTTATTCAGTGTAAAGCTTTTTGATAAACTACGTTTTTTGTTTTGATTTCCGGTGCATAAATATACAAAGATGATGGCTTTCCGACACGCGAACACGCTACATATAGTTGTCCATGCGCGAAACACGGAAACTTCAAGTTAATACCGCAAACTTCCAACGACAGGCATTGTAATTTGTTTATGGTCTTTGCAAAGGCCAGACGCACGGTTAAAATAGTTTAAATCGAATGGCAAGTCTGTTGGAAACATTGGGATGCGTGGAATCAAAACATCCTCTCCTTTGTATTTTCCCTTGATGATAGTTGCCTCGATGCCGTTATTCATTAGCTTTTTCACAGCCAGTCTCGTTCTGAGTGACTAAGCATATTTTTAGTTTCAAATTGTGAGGTGGTAGTCCAGGCAATTCCAGTGAATTCAAAAAGTTTATGGGATGGTTGACTACCTCAACCTGGTTGATAACTGTGTCGACTGATTTGAAAGAAAATAACTGTCCCGGAATGAAATGTTGGCTAAGAAATGGGTTGAATCACTACCCGTCACAGAAACTCCAACGCGCACAACACAATCAAGGAGATTCACTACCGTATTTCAACGCCTTACAATACGAACAAACGCCTGACATTTCTCCAATTGTTACTGATCTGTCCACACCGTAATCAACTTCCGGATCGTAATGGAATGCCGCTCGTTCCAGGTTCAGGTTAGCACTGCGTTGACGCAATCGCTCATGTTAAGTGTATCGTGCTCGCTGTTCTTGTGTTTGAAGTGCACAACTCGTTGCATTCTAAATCTGTCCACTTGTCGTTCATTTTCAGTCACTCTCGAACGCCTTTCGGACATACCAATGCGACTATTATCATTCTCACTCTCATTCTTAGTTGCTCGTTGGTCATCAGTGCGGTTTTCACATAAGGTAGCTCGTCGCCCTTGACTGACTTCGACGACCTATGTCAGCTCGTCTTCTCCTCGGCATTGTAATGAACAAGAATTATAAATTATTATAAAATAAGAATTATAAAATAAGAATTATAAAATATGAAAACCTCAAACTAAGTGTGGTTATGTCTAAATACAAAGATAATAGACGATAGGTCCGCCACGAACGCCATCTATTAAAAGTAATCCGAAGTGGTGATTCCCATACCAATTTTGAATTTTTCAATTTTTCAGCTGTTCTTTTGGGTTTTCCCTATTTTTTCATAAACCACCCGTGTATTAGAGCAAACAAAACAAAAAAATAAATATTTAAATCGGTCAAGCCTTTTTGAGTTTTAGCGAGACTAATGAACAACAATTGATTTTTATATATTAGGTAAAAAAAGGCTGTAATTTCTAGCTCAACAAACGAAGTGGAGTGATACTTCTCTCGCATTGTTTTGACTCAGATTTATTCGCGAGCTATCAGTTGATAATAAACGAATTATGTGATACAATTAAACCGACATGAGTCATAGACATTAAATTTATAAAATTCAAAAAGTAGATCAATTCTTCTTACTTTATCAATTCACTTTATTTCTGTTCTCGAATCACGTTTCGCTAATAATCATGTTAGCATCACCTGGAGATGATTCAATCTGGTTGAATCAATTCATTTCATCAATATTGAATCATCTCCTGATGATACTAACTTGAATAGCAAGACGCGCATCGAGAAGTTAAATATCGTGATTTGGTGTTCAGCTGTAAACCTCTTCGAGTTTATTCAAAAAGTACTTAATTTGAATAATTAGCATGCTTAAAACAGAAACTTGCAATTTATTTCTTTTGCAGAACAGTACAATTTATTTGCTTAAATTTAAGACTTTTACCTAGTTCATATCTGCTATGCCTAAGGGGTTTTTTGTTTTCTTGAGATTATCTGTGGCCTTGTTTGCTAACTCCTAGCGGATTAGTGTGGTTTTCAAGTCGTAATTTCGAACTCGCACTTACGTACTCTGTTTCTTCATGTACTATTCGCACTTAGAAGTCGTGATGTATTTCGAATGAAAACTTTGCAGGGTTTTAATATTTGAAACACTTGCAGATCCACACACTTCTCTACCGTACCTCTATATATTTTACATAATTTTATATAAATTGAGTTTATTATTATGGAAAAGACACGATTTTCGGCCAAGTAACAATGGAGCATGGTAAATTTTAATCCAAACTGTTTTCTTTTTGTAAAAATGTTTTGTAAAAAACGATCGAGGTACATCTCTATATATACTAAGTGACATAGAAAAAGGAACACCTAGTAAAAGGTTTCGGATTGTAATTATATTTTGTATACTTGTTTCTAGTGACCTTAGAAATACATTTTCAAAATTTCTTCCATAGCAACGAAGTACTTGTTCGTATAAAAAAGTTCTTGGCACTGGCACTTTTTGCTTAATTATCGTTTCGTAACTTGGAATCCTTTCAAAAATTTCTACGATTTGACAGTGATTTGTTTGACTGCAATTTAATTTCTTTAAAAAAGTTATCATGCCTAGAGTGCGAAGACGCGCAAATTTTCGCCAGTTGACACAATTTGAGAGGGGCCGCATTGTAGGTCTAAGAGAGGCCGGATTATCCTTTCAGGAAATTGGAAGAAGAATGAATAAGACTGTTTACACAGTTTTGAGAACTTGGCGAGCGTGGGTCGAAGAAGGTTGACAACAACGAACTAGAGGCACAGGACGCCGTCCAGCCACGACACAGACTGTTTTCAATTTCAAGGTCAATTGCTAACCAGTGATATGAAGTACATGGAAGGTTAATTGGAATGCGAGGAATGTACCACAGAATCAGATCTTTTGGGCTCGTTTCCTACAGACCATATCTGGCTTTACATTTAACGGCGGAACGTCGGCGTCAACAGCTGGAGTGGTGCAGAGAAAGACATCAGTGGGATGCGGTGATTGTGGGATGATTTTTAGTGACGAGTCTCGCTTCTGTATAGGTGGTAATAACGGCCGTACTCGTGTAAGAAGATATCGCGGAGAACGACTCTTTTTGGAGATGCTCGTATATCGCACAGTGGGTGTTATGGTTTGGGGTGTCATCGCACCAGGTAGTAGGTCACCCCTAGTTTTTGTCGGAGGTAGTGTGACGGCTCAGTGGTTTGTCAAAGAAATTGTGGGCCCCCATTTGTTATCCTACCTTCCAAAAACTGCAAGTCCACACGTTGCAAGTGTTACTTTACGTCATTTTGAAGGAGCCCAAATTAATTTAGTGCCTTGGCCACCGAGGTCGCCGGACCCCCTTCTGCAACAGAGTGTGTGGGATATCAAAGGGTAAAGTTCAAGTAGTATGGGGACACCATACCTCAAAAAGAAATTGACCACCTAATTAGATCAATGCCTAGCGCCTCCACGAATGTATACAAAGTAGAGGTCGATCTACCCATTACTGATTGTAACTCCCTAACTCGTAGTAATTAGATCTTCAAATTTTAATCAGGTGTACTATTTAACAATAACAATAAATCTATAAAATAGTTTTTTACATTTTATCATTATTTCTTAGTGTTCATTTTTCTATGTCCCTTAGTATATCTTGCGTTTTCTTTTTGTGGTATTTCTTGGTTATTCAATTTCACTAGCAAAAAACGCTGTTGCTTTAAAGTAAACGTGACCTGCGTAGATTTTTTCTCCATTTGCGTAGCCAAGTATCAGTATTATTTTGTGTGATTTGTAATTCAATAAATGCTATCGTGCGACTTAACTGCGACTATCGCAGTATCATCAGCAAAGTACCATAGGCAGTTTGTAGACAAAGTGTCTAGTTATTAGACAAAATTTTGTGCAATTAAATGAACAACAAATTTATCAATTTTCCAGGTGTCGATTCGTACATTCTGTGAAGAGTCACAACGTGTCGCCAAAATTTCAGTTGGCATTTTCAAGTGTTGTTCGCTTCGAGTGAAGAGTCTAACTCCATAATTTTGGAAAGTAATTAGAACTAAAAATTTCAAAATCGATGATGTCAGTTGAAGAATCTGATGCATTAACCAAATGACAATTGGCTGATATAGCTATTGCTAACTAATAAAGAATTTTTCACAAAATAATTGGAGGATTTTTTTTGATAATTTTTTTAATGAAATTCGGAAATCGGTATTCCGTGGTTTTCTACGTTATTCTTTGAATTGATTTTGCAATAATATACTGGATATTATTATCTAATAATTAATAATTAATTAATTAAAATTAACAATTAATATCCAATAATATATTGGATATTAATCTCATATATTCATTAAAAAGGGACGTCCGCAGGTCATATTGTTGCATTGGTCTTTTTAATACAGACATTTTGGCACCGATTCAACAAACTTTTCAGACCAGGATTAATAGACGAACGAAATATGTATTCTAAATTAAATTCTGTTAATCTGAATTTGTATCGGTATTAATGGCTTAAAAATTTATACCTGGTTCATGTAGCTTACAGATGCCTTATGTTGGCGAATTATTTTTCGTATAAAAACAATATAATTATAACAATATAATTTTTTTTTTAGTTAGTAGTGAGTTAGTAGTATTTATTAGTTAGTTATTTATTTACGGTGGCCGTTGAAGGAATGAAAAGTTAACATGGCCTCACCCTTTCGACTCGCGATTCTCTCTTGCTTTTCTTGCATTCGATTTGAGATCGGCTGAAAAGCTAGAAGCTGGTTTCGGGTGACATCTGTAGAAGCAATGGTTGCGGCTGAGCAGAGACGAATGGGGCACCACGTAGAATATGGGTGGAACAAAGGTCTTTGTAATTATTACTTTCCTCGGCCCCGCTATGCCATTGTGTGGATACACCTGTTACTAAATTCTAGGTTGCAGGCAGGATATTACGCACAGTATGGACTTCTGTTAACATGTAAGATGATGTGAGTTATGTTATTGCAACCGGCCATCAACATGGCCAGTTGATATGGCCTGGCTCTGATCATCTCTCTTTAGCTCCTTTTCTTGCGTTTATCTTGATCACAGCTGCAATGCCAGAAACCGGTCCCACTAGACTGTAGGTAATAGGGGCAGCTGAACAGAGACGAATGGGCCACCACGTAGAGTATGGGTAAAAGATAGTAATAATTAATAATCTGTATGTGTGTGTGCGTGTGTGCGTGTGTGCGTGTGTGCGTGTGTGCGTGTGTGCGTGTGTGCGTGTGTGCGTGTGTGCGTGTGTGCGTGTGTGCGTGTGTGCGCGTGTGCGCCTGTGCGCGTGTGCGCGTTTGCGTGTGCGCGTGTGCGCGTGTGCGCGTGTGCGCGTGTGCGTGTGTGCGTGTGTGCGTGTGTGCGTGTGTGTGTGTGTCATCATCATCATCATCATCATCATCATCAGCCCGTGTCGATCCACTGTAGGATGAAGACACCTTCAGCGTGCTTTCAACTTTTTCGGTCCTGGGCTTTCCTCTGCTGGGTCTTGTGAAAGGAGAACGATATCATCTGCAAATCTAAGATGGTTTAGTTTGCACCATTGATCTTTACACCATCCTGTTCCCAATCCAGATTACAGAATACTTCTTCAATGTAGGTTGAGAAAAGAATAAGCGATATTTCGCCAGCCTGCCGCACACCTCGCTCTATGTTAATTGCAACCTCAAGATCATCAAGGCGAATTGTCGTTGTATTTCAACCATATATCGGTCCTAATAGGTTAACATATGCTTTGCTTTCCTCCCTGACTAAACAATGCATCCATTATGTGGATAGACTTTGAGATTGAGTCAAATGCTTTTTCGTAGTCGATAAAAGCCAAGCTGAGTGGCATGGTGTATTCGTTGTGCCTTTCTATGGCCTGCTGAACAACCTGGATGTGATTCATTTTACTAAATCTACTTCGTAATCCTCAACGGATCTCGGCCAGGATACAAAAACATTACAACAAAAAAAAACCCACTTCTGCTCCGATCCAGCACCATCTACAAATAACACATAAAATCAGTTTTGAATGAGCCAATGAAATAGCATATATTGAAAACTATATGTTCCAAATAATTAGAGAGGGCCTTAAAATAAAGGAAAAAAGTGAGCTAAATACGCGAAATGACGCTCGCAATATTCTAAAAGAATTAGAATAATAATGATAAATAATAAAAAAACAAACATTGTATCGTGACAAATATGTATAATAAAAAAGAGAAAACATAATATCAAACTTAGTTTAAAAAAAATACTGTAAACATAATATTTAACAAAAATGTAGAAAAAATGTAGAAAAAAGAACAGGAAAATGTGGACAGAAATAAAGCCATAAAATTTATAAAGCAGTAAATATTGTTTCTTCACATTTTGCTGTTATTAAAAAATAAAATAAACTTGGCCAAATAATAATTTTGTTGGAAATGGGTCATAACGTTCATTGTACAGCTGCTGAAAGAGTGCACATTTTATCATTGCTGAAAGAAGCAAAGTCACTAAGGGAAATTGCAGGGATTGTCGATTATTCAAAAAAAAAATGGCGGAAAATGCTCTAAAAACCACCAATTCATGAAAACTGTGGAGCGAAAAGATAAACTACACCCCATACTACCAGGCAGATTGTACGAATTTCAAAAAACGACGCATATAAATCGTCTACCGAAATTAAAAGTGAACTTCTGTTAGAAATAAGTTCAAAAGCGATTCGAAGGAGGATTCAGGTAAATAACTATCACGGTAGAGCAACCAGAAAAGTCCCTTTGTTATCCAAGAATGTGAAACAAGGTTTGGTGCAACATTCAATGGAGATGGAGATGGAAGATATGGTGCAACATTTAATGGAGCAATGAAATAAAAATAAATAAAATAGGTTCTGATGGTAGGCGATATGTCAGAAGACAGCTGTGGAATACAGCTGTGGGCAGTTTTTTCATGGTATGGTGTAGGACCAATTTAGTGGATTAAAAAAAACATGGACCAAAATGAGTACATCCCCATTCTTGAATGAGTGATATTTTTGCAGAAGAAAATATGCCGCTGGTATGGAAATATCAACAGGATAACGCGAATTTATTGCTGTGACCTTCCCATCGCCGGACCTCAATCCCAACATAAAACAAGAAATAAGCTTAAATTCTGGAGCTGATTAAAAAAGAATGGGAAACTTTACCAATAGATATGTCCCAAAGACTTATAAATTCTATACCCAAAAGATGGGCTGAAATAATAAAACACGAAGGTCATAAAACCAAGTATTGAATGAAAAAATATATATTTATGTATTATTTAGTACTTTTGTTAACTGTTAAATAGTATGTATTGTGCTTGTTTCTTGGTTGGCTCTATTTTTATGACCAGATTTTTATGTATTTTTTTAATTTTTGTTAAATATCAGGTTTACAGTATTTTATCAACTAAGTTTGATAAAAGTTTTTCCTTTTTTGTGATATATTTATATAATACAATTATTGTACTAATTACTTATGTTACTACAATTTTATTTGCCAAACAGTGTCTTTTATTTTAACGGCTCTATCTCTCTAGCCATCACTGTATATATATATATTATTCATCACGTATGGACCCTGGTGGACCACACGAAGTATACTTAGAGGCGTTTGTTGTTGTTAGACTTCCTTTGCGTCCATACTGATTTCATTCTTTCGCTATGAGCTATTTTCCTTTCGTCAGACCAAGTTGTTCTAGCCTTCTTACATTTTTTTCTCTGGCGAATCTTCCAAACGTTAACCACGTGTCTGAAACAGCCTCTATCCTGAACTTCACTTTGTGTAATATTTGGTGATCTTAGGTCCTCTTTAATTGCAGCAATCTATTTAATTATTTCTACTTTAGCTCTACTCCTATTTTCATAAAATTCGACTATTTGTCTAGTTTGCCTACTCTGATTCATACGTTTTATGTGTCCGTAAAACTTAAGTCTTCTTTTACTCATGTCGCTGTGTATATCTGTGTATTGTTTTATTTCTTGGTTTTCTCGATGTCGGTATGTTGTGCTATGTATTTGTTTGGGTCCTAAGATTTGTCTTTCCTTCTTTTCAATCTCCTCGATGTCTTTCTTTCTATTCAAAATGAGCGTTTCTGCCCCATATAGACATTCTGGCTTAATTCCTGTGTTGTAATGTCTCAGTTTTGTGTTTTTAGATATGCATTTTTTGTTGTATCATTCCGATTTTACTTCCATTGGTGCGTTTTTTTGTGACAGTATTAAGATTTTCATGATGTTTCGGCGAGATCGCTCAAGTAATTTTCAAGTATTCAAGTTACAGGCTAAAGAGAACCTTTCTATACCGTATGATCCATAAGTTCATGTACTTGCCATCATCATCATTCCTTCCTTGTCACATCCACTGTAAACTGTAAAATAGACATAAGCCTCCTTTAATAAGTTAAATTATTAAAAAGGAATAAAACAATTTTTTACTTTGTTATCTATCACTTTTATTTTTAAACAAAATTTGTGTGACTATAGTTTCGTAAAACGACTTTACATTCTCCAACACTACTTTAAAACTTGAGAATGTAATCACACAAATTTTATTTAAAAATAAAAGTGATAGATAATACAGTAAAAAATTGTTTTATTTCTTTTTAAAAAATGAACTATCACAAAGTAAGGGACAAATTAATCAATAATGTTAAATTATTCATTACA
The DNA here is from genome assembly GCA_031761425.1 of Cosmopolites sordidus. NCBI lineage: Eukaryota > Metazoa > Arthropoda > Insecta > Coleoptera > Curculionidae > Cosmopolites > Cosmopolites sordidus. The sequence continues at coordinate 232,694 of JARFXV010001010.1, forward strand.
ATCCTGTGTGTCTCTAATTTAGTTGGAAGATGCAGGCCTATATCATCAGTCCATTTGGTAAACAGTCGTTCTCGGTTTTTATGACTTTACCTTATGATAAACAATAAGATTTGTCATCAATTTGGTCTTGAAGATGTTTATTTTTAGATCCATCCGATGCGATACTGTATTCAGCCTAGATAAGATCTTTGTTCCTTCATCGAAGTTATCTTTCCTGCTAGATGACAAAATTTATCCAGATTAAAACGAACTGTAGCTACTATTACAATATATACATACCCACGTCTTCGCCATTGATGCCAGTTCTAACAAATTAAAGCCGCTACTATATACTATGAAATTTATGATGTACAGTACTCTTTACCCAGGTTTCAAAAAATTCTAGAAAAATAATTGCGCTATTTTTTCATTGATGTTGGTAACATGTAATTTATTTAAATCATTTGGTTGGGGTTTATGGGTTTTGACAAACTATATTCTAAATACATACATGCTAATGAAAACTTACTTATATATTGCAAATTATATATTATAAGGAGCTTTGGTAGGTGCAAGTCGTTTAAATCGAGGTGGACGCTGCAGGTCATTTAGATCGATTAATTTTTGTAATAATCATTTTATGATTAACGTTTCGAGCTCAAATGTTACAATTTCGATACAAAATATACTTATAATCTATTTTCTGGTATTCGAATGTTTTAAAATATCATAAAAATAATATGTATAAAAGCAGGATACATTGATTAAATCTTTTTCAAAAGAATCCTACCTTTTTCTTTAGCAGGAAATTTTTATTAACTTAAATCAAAGCAGTGATATACAGTGCATTTAGGTGCTTCATCGCCAAAAGTCGAAATGAGTTAAAGAATGCATAGTTGTTAAGATTATACACGTCGAAAGTCGTAGTAAACCATCGTACGGAAATTCTCATGAGTTAATTACATTTTTTGTATGACAAAACGTTCTGAGTACGTATACAGTTAACAATATCAAACTTTACGATGTATATGTGAGATGGCGCCTAGCAACACCATATTAAATATAATAACAGTTGTTTTCAAGTTTAGAGTATCATTTATGTTCTCCCAATATTATTTCATTTAATCGTCAGACCTCAATTGAAATTCTTGTGCAAAAAAAAAGAAAAATATAAATGACCATGTATTTTTTCGGAAAATATCTCATGACCATAAGGCTTCCTTAAGCAGCTCCCAATCAACTATAAATTTTTCATTAATACTGACATAAATCCAGCTTCGAAGAATTTAATTTGGAGGACGTATTTCGTTCATGGCTTAATCCAAGACTGCGTCCGAGGAGTTTCTTAGACCGTAGCCAGAATATATACTCTAAAAGTACTAATTAGACAATGTAGCTTACAAACGATCCGTCTTTTTGGGTTAATTTATTATTTGCTTTTCCTTACTATAGTATCTGAGATGTATTTTGCTATGTGGGGGGAATGTAATTCTTTATCCTTTCATGAATACATGTGGTTATTCTTTGACTTGTACTAATCTTTTTAACGATTTTTTATTTAACAAAAACATATCCTAACGTCTAGACTAACTTTAACTTAGATTAACTGGATTTCTTCATCTGTGTTAAATCGTTTTTTTTATGTTCGACTAATTTAGGAAAGAAAAAGAAAATCAATTCCAGTCGTAGTTTGAAGCCAGCCCTTGATTATGTGAAGAGTCACGACGTTTCGCCAAAATCTCATTTGGCATTTTCAAGTGTTGCCCGTTTCAACTGAAGGCAGTTGGACTCTTATGAGATTTTGACGAAACGTCGCGACTCTTCACAGAATCAACGGATGGACAGCCGGAATGATTTAGAAATATATATATATATATATATATATATATATATATATATATATATATATATATATATATATATATATATATATATATATATAGGGTTCGTATAGGCTCTGTCTATCCCTTGGTTAAGCAATGCATCCATTATGGCTTGCGTTGAATCAGTGCCTTTTCATAGTCAATAAAAGCCAAGCACAGTGGCATGGTGTATTCATTGTGCCTTTCTATGGCCTGTTGGACAACCTGGATATGATCCATTGTACTGAATCTACTTCTGAATCCTGCCTGCTCTCTTGGTTGTGCGTCATTCAGTGTTCTTAATATTCTTTTAGATATTATCTTGGTAAAAACTTTGTACATTACTGATAAGAGGCTTATTGGGCGGTCGTTTTTTAAATCTTCCTGTGCTCTTCTCTTATGAAGAAAAATCACTACAGCATTTTTCCATAGACTGGGTGTTTTTTTATCTTTGAGGCATTTTGAGTACAATTTTGCCAGTATTTTATATAAAGTTCGATCACTTGTTTTTAACAGCCTTTTTATTCTTCATTGCTTCTATGGCATTTGTCACTTCTTCCATCCTTCCTTCTTCCTTCCAGAATATCTGGCATTTGCTCTTCCGTGGGCATTGCTGTCTTTGACTCGGTCTGATTTTCATATAACTCTGACTAAAATATTCTGAAAATGATTTTCTCATAGTGGTATGTTATTTCCATCTCTTCTGGGTCTTGCAACACACCAAAACGGTTCGACAAAGCAATCTCAAAATCGCTGCTCCTCTGCAGGAGCTTCTCAGTATTCACTTTGCCCTTCTTCGATCTTACCATTCTTGTACAGTTTATCCTAAATTTGCTCGTACAATTTCATGGTTATTTCCAACATTAAAACAGGTAAGGACAGCACAATTGCAAAATATTATTTTATCGTTTGACACGATGTAGTCAATTTCGCTTGTGAGACCAGATGGACTTTACCATGTCCATTTTCTGCTGATATTTTTCTTATAGAATGAGTTCATAATGTACAGTTCTTGCCCTTCAGCAAAATTCACCAGTCTGTCACCTCTATTGTCCCACTCACCACTTCCATATGGGCCAGTTGGTGTTTCACCAGTTCTAGCTTTTCCAATATCAGCATTAAAGTCACACATCAAGATTTTGTACCTGCATTTCTCGTTGTCTAAAAACTGGGCCACATCATCATAAAATATTTTGATTTCCTCATCACTATAGCTTAACTGGTGTATAGACTTGAACCTTACACCTTTTACTTAGCTGACTGACTCATTGGGCTAGTCGGTCAGATATACTTTCAAATTTTACGACACTATCCTTCAACTTTTTGTTAATGAGGAATCCAATTTCACCACATCATCAATTCTCCGTACCTCGAGTTTAAAGAACTTGACCAGTTGTTTCCAGTTTGATTAGCTCTTCGCCTTTTTTTCGGGTTTCACATAGCCCTATGATATCCCAATGTATATTGTCAAGCTCGATCAACAGTTCTTGTAGTCGTTCATCCGTTTTTATTATCCGAATATTTAGAATTGCAATGTCCAAAGTCTAATGGCAACATGATTTAACAATGTGTGTAGACATTTGTAAATGGTCGAGGCAGAGGGTCCTAAGAATCACCGGGATTCCTAGTACCCTCTGCCTCGACCATTTACAAATGTCTACACACATTGAAAAAGATCCAAAAGGAATGGAAATGGGTTCCATATGAATTCGAGGAAAAAGACATAGAAAGGTAAAAAGCCACTTATTAAATTCTGCTTGCCAGACAAGAAAAAGTGTTTTGCATGCAGTTGTGACAGGTGATAAAAAGTGGATCTATGTTGACAACAAAAGCGTAAAAAATTGTGGGTAGACCCAGGCCAGGTTTCAACATCACAACCAGTGCGCAATATATATGGAAAGAAAGGTTTGCTGTGTACTTGGTGGTATAGTAAGGGAACTGTGTATCACGAACTGCTGAAACCTGATGAATCGATTACTGGCCATCGATACCGACAATTGATAAAATTAAATCGAGCAAAGGAAAAACGAACAGGATATGCCCAAAGACACGATAAAGTCATTTTGCAGCACGTCAATGCTCGGCCCCATGTTGCAAAATGCCTAAAAAATATTTGGAAAACGTTCATTAAATGATAAATAATATAAATATAAAACATAAATATGGGAAACAGTAATAGCTAACAATGGCCAATAATTTTATTATTAAGGTATTTTATTTTTGTTATGTAAATTATATATCTTAAGTAAACTCAAATGCAGTGTGATGTTACAGGTACATGTTGCAGACATGAGTCTTGATGTTAGTGGGAGATCAGGAATAATTCATCCTAGTATAAAAAATATAATTCCGATCAATAACGATAAACAATAATTTAAAGCTAAAACGAGACAATAAAATAAGAATAAGTGTGGAAAAGCCTTATTAATATATTTAATTTAAACTCACTTTTACTTTGCTTCTTAGACAATATTAATTTTCCAGAATGAATTTACCGAGCATTTAAAAAGAATACATGGTATTAGCCTGAATATAAACAATTACTTTATTCATAATTTTACGTTGATGAGATATTTTAGACAAAACTATTTGGTCAAAAAAATAAGAGTAATTTTTATTACAAATTTGTAGCATGGCTCTTATTATTTATTAGTGTTTTTGAAAGGTTTTGTGAATTTTGAAAGGTTTTGAATCGAATTTAGATTCGGGAACTGTAAAGACCACTCCAACACTTTAATACGTTTCTTCTCAAACCACTGTTTCACCACATGAGTCGTATGTTTGGGATCATTGTTTTGTTGATAGATCCACTGTAAAGGTGTATTTTCTTCTGCGTAAGGTAGCATAATTGTCTCTGAGATTCCTAAGAAAATGTCTTTTGCCATATTTTCTTTTATTTAAAATATTAGACCTACTCCTTTATATGAAAACACTATACTTTGATGTTACCGTCATCATGCTTCACTGTACCCAAAGTGTTACGTGGATTGAACTCTTAATTAATACGTCTTCTCATATACAATCTACCAGCAGAACCAAAACAAATAACTTTGGTTGTATTTCTAAAACGATTTTTTTTCCAGTTACGTTGGAAACACGGGCGTAGCCAGGGGGGGGGGAGTTTCAATATATATACCTAATATTATATATTAGCCAAATATTACCTAATATTATACCGAAAAAATACAAGGAGTGAAGAGAGTTAACGACATTAATTTAACCATTTCATTTAAAGTTAAGAACTTTATAAATATGTCGTAATTTTTCCGATGAATATATAGATATTAAATTTCATGTAAGTATATTTTTGTTGTTTTATTTACTTCAAACTAACCCCCAATCCTGGCTACGCCCGTGGTTGGAAATCTTCACTATAGTTTACTTTTGCTAATTTTAACAGTTGTTTTATATTCTGTTTCCTTAAAACTGAAACTTTCCCGTCTATTCTATCTTATAGGTTCTTATTTTGTAAACGTCATCTTCGGGTTCCGGTGCAGATACTTAGATCATTTTTTTGTGACAGACGTAGCGAAAGGATCCTTCAAAGCCTCAAGTACAACACGATTATCCATTTTTTACTCGTTTTTCTTGGATGGCCTGACATTTTTTTTTGTTGTTTTTGGGCACATGATAATTTTAAAACTTTATCAACTACACATAGTGGCCGTTTGATTGCATTCATAATAAATGCATAAGATTTGTTTTGGCTTTTCAATTGCAAAAATATACGCTTTTCTTCGGCAGTAGAGTATCTGACGGGCCCATTTTTACATTAATATAATGGGAAACAGGCTACTTTTTGCTGCATCATGTATTAGGGCCTAATTACAGAAGTATGGTCTTGCCAAGGTCTAAAACAAAATTTCAAATATTTTCAAATAATTTTAAACGGTTTGAAATATAAACTTGAAACTAGCAGGTGTAGTACTAGTTGCAACGAGGCATAATTTGGAGGGATTGCTAAAATTAAATAAAATAAACCGTGCCGGAAATAGAGGGTAGTGGTTCCGGATTTATAAATAAAAAATAATAATTCGGCGTTTTTTAAAGGACTCTAAAATTGTTGCAATGGTTTGTTGCCCATAAAATATACATTTTTAGTAGAGGGCACCTTTTTTTGAGATAGTTGCAATTTTCGATAACTTCGCAATATGGTACGCTAGCAAAACATTGCTGCATACATTTATTCGTGTGAAATAAATAATAGAGAAGTTATTTCCTGTTCAGTGTTCTCTCACAGTTTTCGAGATAAACAATAATAAATTAAATAAATGACACAAAATAGTAAGAAGAAATGGCTCTGTTATTGCTCCATATGCTCCATTTATTTCGGTTTTTCTCCACTATCTAAAACTCAAAAAATGTCAAAAATATCTGTTCTTATGTAAAGAAAGAATCACTGGTTAAAACAAAAAACCAAACGGAGACAAATTTCTCAGTGATTCTTTTTATGTAATAAATTTGCCTAACCAACAAAATTTTAAAGATATAACAATGTTATAAAAATTTTTATAAACTTTTAACGTTAACGTTTCGGGGGGACTCCGTTTTCAAAACTAAACTAAAAAATAAATTATATTAATTTGTAATATATAAAGTAACGAGTGAAAGTTAATATTTTTTTTTGTGTATGTCAAGGATACTTACATCGACTAAGTATCAATGTGATAATAATAATAATAGTTAATGTAAGTATCGTTGACATACACAAAAAAATATATTTACTTTCACTCGTTACTTTATATATTACAAATTAATATAATTTATTTTTTAGTTTAGTTTTGAAAACGTGTGGAGAGTATCCTCCGAAACGTTAACGTTAAAAGTTTGTAAAATTTTTTATAACATTTTTATATCTTTAAAATGTTGTTCTTTAGGCAAATTTATTACAAAAAAAGAATCACTGAGAAATTTGTCTCCTTTTGGTTTTTTGTTTTTAACCCAGTGATTCTTTCTTTACATAAGAACAGGTATTTTTGAAATTTTTTGAGTTTTAGATAGTGGCGAAAAACCCAAATAAAGCAAAAAAAATATATGAACACGCCAGAATCATTCAGACATTATTTTGTTTAATCTTATGTCTATTATCCACCGACTATTTTCAATAAGTAGAAATAACATAATAAAGTCTGTTTTAATATAACAAATTTTATATCAGAACCAGATGTTATTATGTTATTTCTCTCTATTAAAAATGGTCGGTGCAGAATGGATATAAGGCAGAAAATATGGAGCCAGTAATAGAGCCAAACTATATATATATATATATATATATATATATATATATATATATATATATATATATATATATATATATATATATATATATAATAGAGACAAACATTTCAATTTATTTATACAGGAAACATTTTACATCTTAAAGCTTTTGTAATCAGTAGGAACCAGGTATACATTTTTAGCCATTAACACCTGCATAAATCCAGTTTCGCAATTTTAATTTGGACGAAGTGTTTCTTTCACCAATTATTTCAGGATTCTCATCCAAGATGTCAATTGGACTGGTGCCAAAATGCATATGTAAAATGGACATATAAAAGAATGTTAGTTATAGTTACTCAGTCTTCGTGATTTAATTGTACAGAATGTGTCTCTTATGTTTATTGGACTACGCAGTGATCAGCTTAACTTTAAAGCTCATAATAAATGTTTAGGGTTAATCTCTAGTTGCTCAGTCTTGGCATATTTATTATAAAATAACATTTATTTGAATATGATATACACAGTTATAATTCACAAAAAGTATAAATCAAATAGCGATTTTGAAAGTTAATAATTAACGAAATCATAAAAATTTTGAGCATCATCTAGTTCAAACATTTCTCATTTTTAATTGATGATAAGTTAATTGATGATTTATTCAGAGTAGTCTTTCGCGTAAACGATCGAAGCAGATGCTCCGCAGACTATTCTATATGAAATAATATAATAGCTATATTAGTTATAACTCAAGAGATCTGCAATAGTTAATGCAACCAGCTCATTTCAATATCTTGTATCGACTGATTTGAAAAGTTATTTCTTCAGTTTTATATATTGATATTTCCAGTTAATTCTTTAAATATTAAATTGTATTCTAAAGTGCAAGATTATTCATTATTATGTTCATGGATTGTGATTTACAGATGATGCTGTATGTTGAAGAGTTTTTGCCGGGTATATATATATATATATATATATATATATATATATATATATATATATATATATATATATATATATATATATATATATATATATATATATATATTAGAGTGGTCGTTAATAATTAATTTTTTCCGATGCCCCCAAAAAAACCTTTCTTTTGATAAGAAAATACGGGACATTTTTTTTTAACAGAAATAACACGTGCCTCAAAACGATCTAAGTTCATTTTTTGATAAAATCGTAGTTTTTTTGTAAGTATCTCTTAAAGAATACGGATTTGAGAAAAAAATATAGAAGCAATTTTGTAGGAAATTAAATTCTGTACAAAAAAGGTTCTTTCCATTTTCTTCATAAAATTCATATTTATGAACAAATTACGTTTGTAGGTCTTAAAATGTTGGCTATGGAGATAATTTATTATTAACTATCTCCATAAATATAAATTTTACGAAGAAAATGGAAAGAACCTTTTTGTAGAGAATTTAATTTTCTACAAAATTGCTCCTATATCTTGAGGCACGCTATTTTTGTTAAAAAAAATCCTCTGTATTTTTTTATGAAAAGGAAGTTTTTTTGCGGCGTCGGAAAAAGATGGAGGAGATAAAAATATCAGTTCAATATGAAGAAATCGCCAACGATGTGCTTCAAATGGCTGTGCTTCAATGTCTCAATGGATGTGCTTCAATGTCTCAAACAGACAAAACTCTCCAATGAGACCATTGATTTAATGAAGAAACGATGGACAATGAGAAATGCAGGGAATCATTTTGGCAGGGCCGAGTATGCTGAGCTCCGCAAAAATATAAGAAAACAGATCAGAGAGGACACGCGCCGGTTCAACATGCAGCTAGTGCAAAAAAGCCCGGAGGAAAACAAAGGAATTAACAAGGCTAAGCAGAAGCTGAGAGGGAAAAGAACGCAAATTTATGCCTTAATGCGTGAGGATGGTACACTGTACAGGCGCGTACACAAAAGTTAGAGGTTGTCAGAAAATTTTATTCCCAGTTATATGAACATCAGAACCAATCAAAGACAACACTACCCACGGAAGAACAAATGCCAGATATTCTAGTGGAGAAAGTAACAAATGTTATAGAATTGCTGAAAAATGGCAAGGCTCTAGGAAAGGACCTTGTAAATGTTGAAATGCTGAAATCTGAGTATCGGACATTACATAAAACACTGGCAACATTATACTCAAAATGCCTAAAGGAACAAAAAGTACCTGCCTTATGGAAAAAATGCAGAAGTGATCCTTTTACGTAATAAAGAAGCACAGGGAGATTTAAAAAACTACCGTCCAATAAGCCTCCTATCAGTAATATACAAAGTTTTCACTAAGATAATATCTAAAAGAATATTAAGAAAATTGAATGACGCACAACCAAGAGAACAAGCAGGATTCAGTACATTGGATCATATCCAGGTTGTACAGCAGACCATATAGAAAATACAGAAAGGCACAATAAATACATCATGCTGCTGTGCTTGACTTTTATAGACAACGAAAAAGCATTTGATTCCATCTCAAAATATGCCATAATGGATGCCCTGCTTAGCCAGGGGGTAGACAAGGCATATGTAAACCTATTAGGATCGATATATGATGAAGCTATATATATATATATATATATATATATATATATATATATATATATATATATATATATATATATATATATATATATATATATATATATACTCTATAGTCAATAATGAGGAGACCTTATCCATAGTCAGCAATCCATACTTCCGCTGCTCTAAGCTCAATGCACAATGGTTTAAACGATTTAATATTGGTGATTTTGACATAAAAGACAAGGAGCGCCCGGGACAGCCGAAAAAGTTTGAAGCTGCAGATTTGCAAGCATTACTGGATGAAGACTCAACTCATACGTTGAAGCAATTGGCAGAAGCATTGAATGTTGCCCAATCCACGATTTCCGAAAGTTTACATGTAAGGGGAAAGATCCAGAAGAAAGGAAAATAGGTAACAGATGAAATGAAGGAAAGAGACATTGAAAGGTAAAAAACCACTTGTGAAATGTTATTTGCCAGACTGAAAAGAAAAGGTTAAATTACGGAAAACATTAAATGGGACAACCTACCTCACCCGGCGTAATTACCGGACTTAACATCTTCGGATTACCACATATTTCGATCGATGCACTCCGGACTTTCAGAATAACATTTACAATCTTACGATAAGTGAAAATTTGGCTTGATGAATGGATGGTGTGAAATCAATTTTTTCGCAGACAGATGGGAAAAAGTAATAGCTAACGATGGCCAATACTTTTATTATTAAGGTAATTTGTTTTATTATGGAAATAAACGCCTAAATTTTGCGAAAAAAATCGACATCGAGAAATACAACCCATTTTTTGCGATACCCGCATGAATGTGGTTTCCTAGAATTTAATTTGAACAACAATTTTGGTTCACCGGTTTATCCAATAATCGCATTCAAGATATGTACTGGATCAGTGCCAGCATGTTTAAACGAAAAGGCATATGAGGCAATGTGGCTTGCGGACGTTCAGTCTTCTGGGATTAATCTAATAATGTCTTATTGTTCAAACATAGTACATTACGTTTGTTGTGTTAAACAAAAAATAAATTATTTAATACATAATATATGAATTCCACAACGTTTTCAGTGGTTATCGAAGACGAATATCTTGGCAATTCTTATAAACTAATATAACTTTGATTTATTTCTTTGATTTACTATTAAAATCTGATTTTTATTGTGGTATAATTCATAGAACCGCAAAACTAATTTAAATGCAGGCATGCTAAGAATTAATATAACATCAAACAATAACACAGTATCCAAATGTAATAAAATGTGGAAGTAAAAATATGAATTCGATATTTGTAATAAAAGACCTAGTTTAGAAAGAGTTGTTAAATAAGGGTGTAAGAACTTTAAAATGAGGTGCAATGAAAACTACAAGTGATAATCCGGTAACTTTTTTATCTTGAAGAACAAATAATTGAATTATGTTTTGAAAATAATGTTGTTAAAATATCCCCCTCGGTTTCATTTGGTTGAATGCATTCTGGAGACCCAACTTTGTGGAAAAAATAATCTTTTCTGACTAAGTCCACTTCTGGTTTAATGTGTCTGTGAACAAATGCAAGGTGTTCTATAAGAAAGTTTATATTTCATTGGCTCACTGCGCAAACGCAACAACTGTAAGGGGCGCGGGGCGCATGCCAATCGATAGCCCCGCGTTTAGGAATTTAGTTGGTATGGAGCATTTCTCGGGAGCAGGCCATGCGTTGTGTTTATGCGAATTTTACAAAAATAATGATTCAGCTACTGTAACGCAGATAAAGTTCTGCAATCATAAAGTAACATTAAAAATGCGCCAAGTGTTCTTCTCATCAGGAAATGCGTTAAGAAGTATGAAGGTACCGGTTTAAGTACAAGTGTCGAAAATGTGGAAATAGTAAATCAGTCCACTGGTGACAATCTGGACCTTTCCATTCGTAAGCGAGCGCATGTTTTAAATGTACCTCGATTATCATTGCACCGCATTGTGCGACAGGACTTAAAACTGCACCCATACAAAATTCAACTGGTGCAGGAGTTAAAGCCCCAAGATTCCGTTAATCAGGTAACCGAGCGTTTTGCAACAATCAACAACATATTGTTTTCGGATGAGGCGTTTCATCTCAAGTAAATAAGCAGAACTGTCATTATTGGAGTGTAACGAATCCGAGACACAAGCATCAAAAACTCCTACATTCGTCTAAAGTCACTGTATGGGCTGCAATGTCAGCGCGAGGAATAATTGGCCCGCACTTTTTTGAAGATGGCAGGGGACGCGCAGTTACCGTCAATTCAGAGCGTTATGTGGAAATGTTGGACAATTTTTTGGTATCTCAACTGCAAAACTTTGTTGGTTATAATCAAAGAACATAGTTTCAGCAGGACGGAGCAACGTCACATACTATATTGTTCACATACACTATTTGTTCTTAAAGATAAAATATATATTGCTAGATTATCACCTGTACTTATCATTGTGCCTCATTAAGTTCTGGCACTCTTATTCGCCAATCCATTATTGACTTCTTTGTTAATAAATGCTCTAATTTTACCTTCCAATGTAAACTAGTAAATAATACTTTCCTTTGATGAATATTAAATTATTTTTAAATGCTGAAACCGTCGCTGAATGAAAAGCTTTCGAGTACTTGTTGGGATAAAATTTTCAGGCTGTGTATATATACTTAATGATGCAGGCTTTTCAAACGGTAAAATATGAAAATATATTAAATTAAAATGAAATTTATAACTGTGCTTTCATCTTTTTGATAATATTCGTTTTGACGTATAAATTTTAAATGCTTTTAGTTTATTGTGACTACTAACTGAATGTTTAAATAAATTAACAAAAAATTATTTTTCATCAAGTAATGTGTAAAATGTGTAAAATGAAGCGATTAATGAATGAATGATGAATAAGTGATTTTAATGGAAAGATCGAACAGAAGAAAAGTGAGGCGGAAAGTTTACTCGTTTGTTATGGTAATGGAGAGAGAAATGAGAGAGGTTGTAGATTGTTGAACTATCTACAACAACACAATTATTTCGCCCTTAATTCTTTCTTTATGAAAAAAACTACAAAATAAATGGATGTGGATAAGTCTCGATAGCCAAGAGCACGTACAGAAAGTGGGTATCACCTGAAAATGTGGAGTTTTACCAGAATAAAATATAAAAGAACTTGGAAGGAATAGGACCCTTGGAAAATGAAAGTTTAAGCATGGAAGCTGCTTATAGCTGAATGCATTTATAACAAATTCTATGAAACAGAACAGAGCCTGAAAAAATCAGCTGTTTCAGCAGGAAGAATAAGGACGAAAAGATAAGCTAAAACACTAAAGAGCTTATAAAGGAGAGAAACGATTTAAAGAAGAAATATGGAATAAACTGTCCATGACTACGAGAGTTAAATAAGGAAATAAACGAAAGCTGTGGGAAATGATATAAGAAAGTTTAACTCCGAGAATGTAAATAATATCATAGAGAATAATAAGAGCATAAAAATTCTCAGACTAAAACTTCTTCAGGACAAGAAAAACATATGTAAACTGGTGGACAAACAGGGCAATGTTTAAACCAACAGAGAAGAAATTCTTAGGCACTTTAGATAACCAAGTTACAATGTTTTCTTTAAAACGACGGTTTGACTTGCTAACCATCTCATCTCTCCAGACAACTGATTTATTGCAAGGAAAGGTTTCTGAATGCGATATTTCACGAAATAGTAATCTCAGGCCCTTGGATTACTTTTTAAGGCCACAACAGGCCGGTTAATTCCATATTTTTTTGTCGTTAATTAATCATTAACTCAGGATATTAAAACTATTTCAAATTGTGCTACAGATTAAAGGTATGTATTGTACATTAATCCACTGTAAAGTGGACCCTGTTTTCAACTTTTCTAGAAAATGTTGAGTGTTTTTAGTAAATTTTCTTATTTTTTTAACTGATGGTAAAATTAATACAAACAAAAAACATATTCACTTATTTTTACTTACCGCAAATTCGTTTCGATGCGCAGAATTTCTTTTATTTACATTGTCTTCGGAATTCTTCGAACCTTGAAGAATATCCTCTAGATATTCTATGTATTCTATGGCACTTCGAAGAATTTCTACTTTGGGCAGTCTTTGACCAGGATTATTGCACGTTCTACGTTTCAATAATTCAAAGGCTTCATTTACCTTAACAAAAATATACAATTAGATATCTTGTTATGTTACTTTATATAAATTATTATTAAAATTAAGTGTGTTCTGCAAATTGGTATAGAGTGCAGTAAAGAAATGGGCGATTTTCAATACCAAAATTTAAGTGCCCCTCTCAAGTAGGAGCCACTACCTCCATGTATGATCAGAACAGTATCACAGTCATGACTCACTGGAACGGTAAATATCATTCATTCGCTATTAAAACATATTACAAACAATATTCTTATTATATTGTGACAGCTCAAAGGTTATTTCCACACTGAACTGAAAGAGATTCATCACTAAACACAAAATAACTTTTGTTTAAACTTCTCGGTATGTCGTTTTTTGTCTGTTGTGGTGAGGTTGAAGTGAGCCATTCATTGTTGTGGCGCTTCGTTTGCGAGTCGTATACAAAAATCCGAGCCAATTCAAAGCCAATACCATTCTCGTCAATCGACGATCAGAATGGACACGATCCCGGATTATGCAGATATTTTCAGCACTTCTTGCAGTTGAAAGCTTTTTGCTTTTAGGTTTATCTTTAATCGTACCCCGGCCTACGGGTAATGTCTTAGACGATCTAAAAATCTGAGTCCACGACAAAAAATCGTTTCTATAGGCCTATTTAAGGGTTAAACATTTTTCCTTAATAATGTACCCAGGTTTTAATTGTCAAAAGTGGAAATTCTTATCACTAATTTGCAGAACGCACTAGAAAAATCTGGTTTACAAAGATAATTGTACGGACCACCAAGTGACTTTAGGAAGGGCAAACACGTATTGAAGATGCATCAGATGTGGGCCTACCACCCACATCAAACGCTTCGCTACCAGTCTCATTGCTTTGTTGTCAAGTATTGTACACAGCCTCATATTTGATTGGGATTTGATACAAAGAACCTGTTGGAGGCGAAGGTTGAGGGAAGTTAAGGCTCAGTCGCTTAGTTAACTTCACGGTTTATGATTTTTTACACGCCAGAATAAGAGTGAATCATTTTCTAATTATGTTAACATAGTTAACGAAACGCATCAAGAAGTTTAAAAAAAGTGGTTTTGTGTTAAATGGAAAATCTTTTCGAGTTTTTATTAATCATCTGTTTCTTTGCTGCACCCTGTACATGTCACGATAAAGTAATTTAACAGAATGTAAATTTTCTTGGAATAATTTCTCATATAGTTAAACATTTTTGAAAAAAAAATACATAGTGAAGTTTTTTTTTTATTTATTTACCAAAATAAATATAATATATTAATATAACCTTTTACCAAATGGTTCGCACTTTAGTGTTCAAAAAATAAGAGTACTAATTTTATACACATTATCACGTACAAATTCGGATAAAATATGTATTTATATTGTTGATACAGCTAAAGTTAATCCGTGTGTCACTGTTTTAAAGTAAATATGGACCAGGTCGCACCAGACACTGTAACGCTGAAGAAAGACATTTAATCTTGCAACTGAGCAACCAAAATAAATTTTAAGCATTTATTACGAATACAATTAACCTGTCGCCAACCATAATTGCTAAGGTTTTGAAAGAAACATATTTGACCCAAAAACAATCATAAAAGATAAAAAGGGGCCGTCCAAGAAAAACGAGTAAAAAATGAATAGTCGTATTGTACTCGAGGCTTTGAAGAATCCTTTTGTTGCCACAGTCGTTATAAAAAAATAGCTTGACCTATGTCAATAATCAGTACCAGCATCATAAGATGACATTTACAACAAAATAATCTATATGGTACAGTAGCCAAAAAAGTAATGTTTTAAGTAAACATAATATAAAAGAGCGATTAAAATTTGGAAAAAGAAGCTGTAGTGATTTTTTTGCGGTAAAACCAAAATTAATTTATTTGGTTCTAAAGACAATTTGTATGTGAGAAGGCGTAATAATGAATAATTCAATGCACATAAAACTTTGGGTACAGTGAAGCATGGTGGTGGTACATCAAAGTATGGGGGTGCTTTTCATATAACGGAGTAGATCCAATATATGGAATAAAAGAAAATATACGACGAAATAAATTTACTTAGAAATATTGCCTTTACCTATGCCTTTAAATGGGTCTAACAACAAGACAATGATCCTAAGGATACGACTCATGTGGTGATGTTAGGTCACAGTTCTCGGATCTAAATTCGATCGAAAACCTTTGTACAGAGTTGTATATTGTTCAAAACAATGGTAATTATGATTCAGTAATTGTTTATATTTAGATTAATACCACGGATGTCTTATAAATGCTCGGTCAATTTATTCTGGAAAATTAATATTGTCTAAGAAGCAACGTAAAAGTGAGTTTAAATAAAATATATTAATAAGGTTTCGCCAATCTTATTTTATTGGGCAGCACTGTACTTCAACTTCTTCACGAATTTGCATGTAAAGAGTTTTTATAAGAGTGTCAGAACTTTGAAACGTAATAGAGGCAACATTGTTGGAAATGTAAATGTCTCTCATAGAGTGCTCAGTCATTGTGTTAGTTCATCATGGGAAAATACACGATACAACAACGCATATAAATTGGAAGGTGGAATACGGTCTTCCACTTCGGCGAAAAATACTCTTTTTTGATGAAGTGGACTCCTGGTTTAATGGGTTCGTGAAAAAACATAACTACATGATTTTGGTCGATGAAGAACCTCTAGTTACTGAGAAGACACCCCTTTATCCTCAGAAAGTCACTGTTTGGTGCGGCTTTTGGGCTGAAGGAGTGATATGACCTTATTTTTTATAAGATGATGAAGGAAATTATGTTACTGTTAATGGTGAAGAGAATGTCTGTAATATGAACTGATAAATGTGGATATGAATAAAGTTTTCTTTCAACAATAACAACGATTTATTTTAAGAAACATTTCCAGGATGTGTCAATGTTAATTGGCCACCAAGATCATGCAATCTCATGACTTTGGCTTATTTTTTGTGGGGTTATGTTAAATCACAGGTGTACAGAAATAAGTCCCGAACAATTCTTGACCTTAAACGAAATATTCAAGCCACAATTCAGGTAAAAAAATGTACCACGTAGTTTATGTAGTATTAAAAAATGGGATCTCCAAAATGCATTCATACCACTGCCAAATTATAATGCCGTTAAATAAAAGAGAAGCAGAATTATGTCTACTCGATTGAAATAATTATCAATATACAATAATTTACTGTGTTATTAAATATAAGTGGTACCACTAGACGAATGTCTCGTTCGATTACTAGGAGGAAAAATTCATCCACATTTTAAGCTCGGTTTTGTTCTTTAAGAACTGACCATTCAAGTTCGAATGTCCGAGTCGGATGAACTCTGCTTCTCTTTTATTTAAACCTAGCCCTCAAAGGTGATGCTCTGTTGCAAGTTAGAGGTCGAAATATTCTCGTAGCACGCCGACCTCCAGGTGGCATTACCGTATATCGTTCACGTAAACTGTCCGATTATCTGAATTAAAGACGACTGGGTCTGGTTCGATTACTTCGAAAAGGGAGTCCATTTCCATATCGCAGAGAGATGACATATCTCTAATCACGTCCTCAAATTAAGATATGGTAAACGTTTAGCAAGCGTTTTGAGATTTTTAGTCGCGGTAGTATATTTTCGTGATGAGTGACCACGAATCCAACTGGGAAGATATCGAAATCTATGGGTATTGTTACGAGGACTTAAGTTTCGTTCCGACTGCATAGAAAGTCATTTAAAATGTACTGTCTAGCCAAAGTAATAAAATAATGCACCTTCAAGGTGATAACGCGACATTGCTTGCCGAAAATACCAACCCGTGAAAACAAATTAAGAAACTAAAAGCTCTTTCCAAACCTGAAACGTCAGCGACGCTGATGCTTTTCTTAAGCACCAGAGGTTGAAAGATAAAATGGAAAATACTCCACAAATCACATCACCAGTAACCGAGATCCATTAGGACAATGAAGGATATCAGCAAATATCCAGCAGGTCAAGAAGACCTGCACGAAGAAACGGTCCATGATTCAAGCGAAGAAGTACCTTCACCAACCACTGGCGCAAAATCTATATAAAAAAATGGTAAAAAGGTAAAGTGTTAGGGTTAGAGGCGCATCAGCAACTAGGCTATTTGGCGACTGGACCTACAGCTTAACGTGGGTTCCGAACCACGGTCATCCGCTTCCGACAAACCCAGGCCAGCACCCCCCTCGGGTTATAAATCCTTGGTTATGTGCCTACCCATAAGTCTATCAGGAAATCTGCCGACTGGCGAGTGACCAACGTAGAGCACTTCTCAGAAGGCATCCGGCCTTATTCAGCCTTTAACTGCCGTGACTGCGGAGCAATTTGAAGTCGGATTTTACACTCTTGCCTAGAAACAGTCACAAACATTTAGGAAGTAAACAGACAGAAGAAAGAAAGAAAAACAACCATCCGAGCGCTGGAATCGAACCAACTACCGCTCCAGTATGGTTTCGGCACAGCAGCTGCAGGCCGCTGTTCTTACCATCCGCACCAACCACCACCAACCAATTACCTCCGCATCCGCGACCGGCTCTAAATAAAAGCCGATTGTCTTGCGAGACAAGTTGGTATTCCAGGAAGCTATGCGCCACCTGAAGAAGTCCAATGTGGCTGTCAGGCCGGTCAACGCGAAATCAGACCGAGAAGCCATAATATAGTTTTTCAATGAAAAGGGATATTCTTATTACCCAGAAACAATCTCAAGCAGCAGATTCATTCGCGTCCTGATTAAAGGCGTGTTGAAATCGACCTCAACTGATGACGTAAAGACGAAACTCCACCACCTGTGGTTCCATCCGAAAAGCGTCACTAGATAGAAAATAAAAGCGAAGAAACTCATCGCAATGGTACAACTCACAGTACCACGCGGTGCGAAAACCATCCTTGAGGTGAAAGAAATTTGCTATCAGCCCGTAAGTGTAGAAGTAGAAGAAAACAACTGCTGACCGTAAATCAGCAGGTGGACAAGCTATGAAAAAAACCACTTTTACCACCTCAGCAGAAATGCAGGGAAAACTAGCAAAATCCTATCGACCAGACAGAACAAATTCTTTTGCAAGCCAAATTCATGGCTGAACTTGTGAGCAAGCTTTAAAGGGTTTTGGGCCTAATTCAAGTTGTTGATACCAAAATACAGCACTGATGTAACGCAATTTCCAACGTTTACCCAAACCAAGCCCCTTTCCACGTTCGCCCGACGTCAGAAAATCATCCATGTAAGCCCGAATTTTTCGTAACTGATCGCTGAAATCGACCAAGATTTCTTTTAAAAACCGATCAAGGAGGGTGGTCTCAGGAGGTCCGATTCTGGGCTCCTAAGAAACCCCCAGAACAACACAAAAACCCCAGCAAGACAGGGGTCAATCTCAAGCAAGGTGAGTAGGAGCCCCAGAGCTAAGTTCAAAGTTAAGTAAAGTCAAGATTACTTCAAGAGAGAAACATCCGAGCTTAACTGACGAATTCTGAATGAACGAAAAAGGTCTTCAGATGTGGATGAATTTTTCTTTCTAGTAATCGAACGAGACATAGTTCGTCTAAACCCAGCGAGATTACCACTAAACACCGAATCACTTTTTTTGATAATGTTAACATGGTTAGCGAAACATGCGTCGAGAACTAAAAAAAGTGATTCGGTGTTTAGTGGTAAATCTCTTTGAATTTAGTGTTTCACACCGAAGGTTCCAATAGAAGAATTGATAATTCGTCTAGCTAGTTAATTATTATAATACAGTTAATTATTATAATATATTGCCATTATTTGTTCTGCAAGGTATAATAAAAATTATCGAATTATCACTTGTAGCAATAATACAATAATTATGCTTCATTTTATATTTCTGACATTCCTATTGTCCAACTCTTTATATCAGCATTAACATAGATGGACATATTAAAGTTTTAAAACATGCTTTGTCATTGGAATAAATGCGTCATTAAAAATAGGCTCCGTAATTTTATTAAGTGGTCATTAGAATATTTACTAAATGAATAAGAAACTTCTTCAGTCATCGAGTTCATTAAAATAGATTTGGTAGAAAACAAATCTGTTTTATCACTATCACGCTGAATCTGGAAAATTCCTTATTTCTAAAATAAAATAATTAATGAATTGTGCTCTTTACTTTTCTCAGTCGTCTTCGTTCCCGTAAAGTGGCCGCTTTTCGTCGATCGATAGCGACCGTTTTCTTTTTGCACGCCTTACAAGCCCAAGCGAGACATTTTCTTGGGCCGTTTAATGAGCACCCTAAATATAAAAAAAGATAAAATATATACGGAAATTCAGGTCATCTTTTGTGTCTTTTTGCTTGCCTGAATTTTGTGGCTCTAAAATGTGGTTTAGCTCTTTTTCGTCCTCACTGTCGATAGAGCTTTCAGCACTAACATATCCAGTGTCTCCAACCAATCTGAAATAAATAATGTATTTTTTTAAAAACTATTTTAATAAGTAACTTAGCTTAAACGTTAACAAACAGTCGATAATCCACTTAAGGAAGGAAACTTGGTTAATTACACTAGTTTACACGGTTTTTATACTCTAGCTTAAAATTGTTAATTATTGTTTATTTAGGTAAAAGTTATCCAGAAAAAATAATAAACAAATTCTGTCACGTCTGCTTTTAGAAATATTTATTTACTTAAAAATGAAAAAAAAATCTTAGTATGAATAATAAAAAAAATAAAAATGGTTAATTTTCGCCTTTATTTTATAGTTTTTTGGATCGGTTTCTCTTATAATGGACCCACAGTAATCCCCTAACATGTTTTCATCCCAAAATCCTTGATGTTGTTCTTTTTAAAGCTTGGTGAAAACGTTCCCCCTGTTCGTTACTCATACTTCTTAAGTTTTCAGGGAAAAAAGTCAAATTATAGTTTTGATTTATTGCTTCAAAAAGTTCCGGGACATCAGTCCAATAACAATACTTCCATTGTCTTTTGAAAAATTCTGAGTAAACTTTGCTCTTGTTTCTGGACAACCTAACTTTCGTGTCTGCTGTTAATAAATTTCAGGCGAGAACCAAGAAGCTCTGCTTTAGATCTTGATAGTTGTAAATTATTCAATTCGGCTTGGTTAATTGCGAAATGTTTCCTTAAAGAGCGAAATTGTCACTTTCATTGTCATCTTCTAGTATATTTTGACTCGAAATACCGGGACAAATTGGATATGGAAGGTCTTTCAAATGTAAAATTGGTTTAATAACAGACGGAATTCCGGTTTATGTAATACTCGCCTAATTTTTTGTATTATATCCCATATTCTTCGTAACATAAAGGTAACAGCTATTTTCATGATTACTAGGTTCTCTCCAGAACATTGGTCAACCAGATGGAAGGTATACGTTATCTCTTGATGACCACTGGAGTAAAACGATTCTACAACTTTCACAAAACACATGAGGCGCCCACTTTTTATCTTGGTTCGCAACAAGAAATCCAAAATAATGAAGATATGCACTTTTTAATGAATCTACAATAAGTCTTATTTTTTTTGGAAAATATGAACTGTCCACAAACGTAGTAAAAACGATCAGAACTATGTTAACATTTTCTATTCGACATTTTAATTTGAATTGAAGATAATTTTGAACAAGAATAATTTGAAACAAGATAAACAGTGCTTTGAGACTCATTTTTATCTCAACGGCCATGTAAATAAGCAGCATTGTCGTTACTGCAGTGCAACGAACCTAAAACACAAGTATCAAAAAACCTTACATTCGCCTAAAGTCACTGTGTGGGCTGCAATCTCGGCGCGCGGAGCAATCGGCCTGTACTTTTTCGAAGATGGCAGGGGACGCACAGTTACAGTCAATTCAGAGCGTTATGTAAGAATGTTGTACAATTTTTGGTACCTGAACTACAGAACTTTGCTGGTTATAATCAAAGAACATGGTTTTAGCAGAACACACAGAAGCAATGCCACACATTTCCAACACGTCTCTGCCACGAGCTTGGGAAAATTTCCCAAACAAATTGATCTCCAGGAGAGGTGACATAAATTGGTCTCCATGTAGTCCTGATTTGAGCCCTATGGACTTTTTCTGTAGGGCTATCTTTAATCGAAATTGCTGCTATTCCAGAGAATATCTGCCGAGCCGACCTAAGGAATTTTATGTTCGTTTAGATGAGTGTCTTGAGCGTGAAGGTTTACCTTTAGATGATATTATTTTTAAAAAGTAATTTCCTAAAATATGTGTTTCAATAATTAATAATGCTTTGTTGAGGGACGTCTCTCTTTTATTTAGATCGTTATATCAAAATATATAAATACACATATGTCAAAAAGTTTGGAATATTTAGACATTTCACTTTTTTATTGACACTAATTTTTTCTCATTTTATTACAACTCTTCCTGGTATCAAATAAAATTCGACACCAAATGACCAATGTGTGTAAAATTTATTTTTATTATTTTGGAGTCAAAAAATTACAATGTACCAATTACCTTCAAAAGTAATTTAAAAATAAAAACAACTTTCAATGAAACTAATAAACAATTGTTTCTCCAGGGGTCAGTAGGCGATATCGCATGCTGTCGATGAAGTGATCAATTTGGACTTGTGGAATTCTCTCCCATTCTTCATGAACAGCATCTTTTAGATCTAGCTAGGTAATAGGAGGATTGTTTCGTTTCTTGATGCGTGTTTTCATAATGTCCCAAGCATGGTCAATAACATTCATGTTAGGGCAATTTGCTGGCCTCTCTAACTTGGTTATTCCTTGCTCTTCAAGAAAATTTTGTACTGCTGCTGTTCGATAAGGAGGTGCGTTGTCATTCATGAAAACAAATCCATCGCCCACTGTGCCTCGGGACAGATGCATGTACACAGCACCAGTGAGTCTTCTTTTCAGGTCTAGTATAGGTGTCCGTGGACCCCTCATAATACCACCACAAAACATTACGCTCCGACCTTCAATTGGAATACGTGGTTGAGCCGTTTCGAATCGGGCTTGTCAATCTGGAGCTCTTTAAACTAGTGTTTTTCGTGAATCAGAAACCAAGCCAATTCGCGTCTCATCGGAGAACATCACGTTATTCCAGTTAGGAATATGATCATACATTTTTCGAGCCCATATCAATCTTACATTTTTTTGCTGAAGGGTTAGTTTTGGGAACACAAAAATCTTTTACGGTGCGAAGTAACCACTTTCAATCTGCGTTTTATCGTTTGTCGCGAAACATTTAGTCCTAAAAGCCTTACAAGCTCCCTTGATATACCACCTGTCGATTTTAGACGATTTCTGCGAGCTATCATTGATATCTTGTGCATTCCGGTCCTGTGCAGCTGTTGTACATCATTTTCTATAACTTTTGAGGCGATCCTTTACATCATTTGTCTCTTGGAATTTTGTATGAGTGTTCGATACAGCACTTTGTAAAACACCTACAATTTCGGCGATATCACTTTGATTAAAGATCTGCTGTAACAAAGCAATTACTCTTGATCTGTTAAAATGAGATATCATGTTTCTAGGCATCTTTAAACGGATTGACTGAAAATTGAAAAAGAACTGAAATAATTTGTAAATACCAGTATTAACGGTATGGGCAAACATCGAAAAACCTGTGTTATCAGTAAAACAATACTTTTGTTATTTTCATTTAAACTCGGGCTAAAATAAATATCCATCACAATTTTTAGAGTATCATAGGCGTGGATATCCTATTTGTAAACGTTCCAAATTTTTGGATATATGTGTATATAAACATACAATACAAATAAATAATATAATATTATGTTGTATTATTTATGTTGTATTTGCTTTCTTCAATGTTATCGATAGTGATTACACTTTATGGCCATCACGAACGTTCATCGTCCATCAAGCTGGTACGACTACGTTTAAATTTAGCTGCCCAAAATTTCACGGTGGCAAATGGTGGTGCAGAGTTCCGGTAAACAACATCCATCTTAAACTTGAAGAGATTTACCACTAAACACCAAATCACTTTTTTTGAACTGCTCGACGCACGTTTCGCTAACCATGTTAGCATCATCAGGAGATGATTTAATCTTGTAGATTAAATGGTAATAATCTAGTAGATTAAATCTCCTCACCAAAGGTTCCAATTGAAGAATTGAACATCCATCTTGCTTTAATTTTCGTAGGCGTGTTGCCTTTCAAATTCAAGAATTTAATGACGGCTTTATATTCAATTTTTTCCATCTTTACAGAAACACTAACATCGACTGACATAAATGACAACTGAGCGAAAAATATGGCTGATATTTTCAAGGTTATCTTTCAACGCATGCGTAATTACTACCCTCGTAGCCAGCTGATGTAACAATAGTTATATTTTCATTGACATCTTTAAACAATTAAAGACCAATAACACTAAAAGATGATATTACATATCACACGATCGCTTTTGCGTGTGCAAGGGTTTCTGATGCAGTTGTTGATGACTTTCGCTAAATCAGTATCGACAATTTTATTTATTCCAAAAACTCGATAGATGAAAATGTGTTTCATTTGACACAAACAGATTGTGAATAATGTTTTCATCTTCATTCAAAAGAGCAGATAATTGATGACAACAATATGTGAGATTAACGTGACCTTGATCTTCTAGTGTATAAGCTACTGGGTGGAGCTTTAAATCTTGACGTAAAATGCGTCCTGAACCAACTAATTTGAAATAAATAAACGCATTTTTCGAAAAAAACTATTATAAGAACTAACTTAATTTAAGAGTTAACAAACAGTTGATAATCCACTTATTGAATTAAAAAGTATGGGGAATCGTTTATTTGCCTAATACATTTTGACCTTTGTAGTCATATATTGATTGAACAGCTAATAAAAACTTTATTACTAGGGTGTAACAAAATTATTAGCATTTCTTGACTCAAATAGTGATTCAAAGATAATTTAGCTTTTTGTAATAATACACATTAAGGGCAGGGCCTTTCTCAGGGTTATATTTGTAGAGGAGGTTTATATCTACAAGAGCTTCATAAGGATAGTTTTTACATTTTGTTTTACAGCAAGTAACTAAACACTGGTCTAAGTGTTTACAATCTACAAAGAAGAAACCTAGTTAATTACAATATCAAAAATGTCTCGATCATATGAACATAGCGAACGGATATAACAGTAGTTTTTTATTTATGTTCAAATGAGCAGATAATTGCTGACATAAATATATAGGATTAACGTGACCTTGATCACGCCAAGAGTTATGGACT
Organism: Cosmopolites sordidus; assembly: GCA_031761425.1. Lineage (NCBI taxonomy): Eukaryota > Metazoa > Arthropoda > Insecta > Coleoptera > Curculionidae > Cosmopolites > Cosmopolites sordidus. Next base: position 257,629 of record JARFXV010001010.1, read on the forward strand.
GCCGAGATAATGTATGAGCAGAACTTCAAATTTTGGCGCCAAATGGCTACATGACAAATAGCTCAAGATGTAGATTAAACCGAACAGTCTAACTCAACTACTCATTCTATGCATAGTTCGCACAGTTCCACCTGGACACTTCTTTATTGGATCATTACGCCTTAATGGTAAACTGAGTCATGATTTCTGATACCGTGATGTTGCAAATTCAGCGAAAGTAATCGGTTTTCTCTTACTGGAGCGATGCATGGGAAATTTGATATTAAAAATTGACGGTTTCTCTTCCACGCCCTGGCAGTGCTGAAAATAATTAGCAGCACAAATTGTGTCTTAAAAGAGACTCGTTGGGTGCTTAGCTTGTTGTCTAGTAAAATTCCATTAAGCAAACTACCAGAGGGGCAACATTGACAAAGATGTTGATGCTTGTTGAAACTTGCACTTATCACTGTGATTCATAGTCAAAAATGTAAAATATTGAATTTTATTGAAATTTTTGCTTACTTTTCCGGCAGCAAAATAATTAATAACATTGTTTTTTTTTAAGTTTGAAGGGGTTAGTATCTGAATATTTATTACGTGGACAAACCAATCGTTAGCCAATAATATGGGAAATTATATTTAAAATATATTAAAATATTATTCCTGGTTGTTGGTCGGGGTCAGCTTCAACTTCAGCTGACCAGGTCCGTATCAAATTGCGGTGGTGTTCCAGATTTCCTACCGTCGGAAAGATTGAAATCACCGTTCTTAAATTTTGTGCTGCGTGTGACATGTTCTACTATCCAAGGGGCCGGGATAAACATCATTAATGATATTTGTTGCATTAGTGACATTGATATGCTTCCGAAACTCATAAAGCATCAAATATCAAATATGGGGCTTTCCACACAGTGCTCTTCCATTCTTATAGGATTCACCGACTTTTTTTTTAATTTAACAAAAAAGGCTATCAATTTATCTTAACTAGAAAACATATTATGTAATAATTAAGTGAAGTGATAAGAGCAAGAAAACGAGAAATATTAAATCGCTCCTTTCAGCGAAAATTTTGAACAGATTTCCAATTTTCCAGATATCTTTCACATTAATTATTTTGTATTTGCTAAGTTAAATAATCAACTAGAGAACACATTTTTGTGACGAATAATAGTTCTTTATCATCAAGACAATAAAAATATTAACTTTTTGGAGACTATGTTTAGAAATAAAATTGTTCCAGATATCTTCGTGTGTGTGAAGACAAATAATTTTAAACAATCGGGGTTTTTTTAACGGCTAATTTAGTATATATTGAATAGCTATAAGGGACCGAACTTACGTAAATTAAACCAACGATTCTTTACATATTTTTAATTAAAAAGTTACCTTGTAACATGTATCCAAAATGTAATCATTTCCACAGAAAATAGGCCAGAAGGTTCATTTTAATCTTCTTAATAATGTGAACGTTGTGTTTATTTCGATCGAACCGTCTCATCATTTTGTTTATTTTAATTTATCGGAATTCAATTTTTGTTGCATTGGCATCGTAAGGTATTATTTGAATGTAAAATATAATATTTTTATTGCCCTTTATTCCATCCTTTCCACATAAATTTAGTTTATTTTGTTACAATACAAAAATAAAACTTACACATCATTTTCATTTAATGTCAAAGTTCAAATTACTATGAATGATTTACGTCACAATGAGAAACACATGCTCAATTGTTTTATAAAATTAACTGTTTAAAATATTCACAATCCCATTCTTCGTGAAAGATTTGCCAGTTGATAAAATATTGAATAAAAAATTTGGATTCCTTTGGTTTTGACCGATAAACCATTGACAATATATTTGCTTATGTGAAAAACCAGTAAGAATGTTTACACCCTTTATACATAACAACGGTAAAGTAATTGCTCTTTTAGTCTTCTATGTTCAATCCAAAAATGGTCATTTTAGTCATGGATAATTGAGATCTTTATTCTTGAATAAATATTCTTAAAATTGATTTCAAAAATTTTAGGTAGGCAATATTATATTGTGAATCGCTTTAAATGTGTAAATGTGTGAAAAATTAGTGCTAATAATTTCATCTTTGACATTAAACAAAAATATATTTTTTCTTTAGTTGTAATAAAATAAACCAATTTAATGCTAAAACGTATGGCATGAAGGCTTTAGAAATATTACATTTTATTTTCAAATAATACCTTAAGCAAAAAGACCCAATTACGTTTGACCGAAATAACCAGGACGTTGCCAATTTTTAAGAAACTTTCAAAAGGTTCCCACCTGTTTCCGGTCGGTACTATTAGAATTAGTATTTTCTCGGGTAGAACTGCGTTTTAGATTTGTAAAATCTCGACGTTTCGGCTTCCACTTTGAAGTCATTATCAAGAAAATCTAGAATGCTCCTAAATCATTCCGCATTTGACATTTTCAGTGTTGTCCACTTCGAGTGAAGAGTCCAACTGTTGGTCCAAATATAAAGCTGACAACACTTGACAAAAATGCTAAATGAGATTTTGGCGAAACGTCGTGTCTCTTCACAGAACGAACCGATCGACACCCGGAATGATTAGGAATCACATCTCCTCCAGATCAATACCATTCAAAATTGTCCACGTAATCAAATAAAAAAGCCCAACTTTCTGCGAATGGCGACAAATTGATGACGAAATTTGGACCTTCATCAACATTGCGAACAACAGCGGCGATATTTTCTTTGGTCCGCACAGTTTTTATTTTGTTTTTGTTTTAATATCGAGCAGCATATATATATATATATATATATATATATATATATATATATATATATATATATATATATTGTTCTATACTTGTTTTCATTTTTAAACTTTGTCGATGTCCGTCCCTGCGAGCCTTGTCGCATCCGTTCTTTCTAATGTTTCTCTCTAGTAGATAGTTCTATTACTTTGTGACAAGTCATTTTGGGTATATCCCTGTTCCTATCTCTTTGTATATTTATTTCCCATATTCGACTTACTGGTATAGTTTCTTTCATTTGCTGCAGATGTCTCCACCAACTCCACCGTCTCTGTTCTATGTACTGCAATGTAAATTGTATTTGTAGGTCATCCCTTATCGGTTTGTTTCTCATTATATCCATCTTTATCACTCCTCTTAGGCATTTCACTTCAATTGCCTGTATGTTATTTTTATCTGCTTCCGTCAGTATGTAGAATTCAGATCCATACGTGGATATAACATTGGTCTATATATTGTGTTAAATACTTATAATTTTGTCTCTCAGGTTATTTCCTTGCTGCTAATAATTTTTTTGTTCATTGTATGGTATATTGTATGGTTTATGGTATGGTTTATTGTACGATATATGATTCTATTCTATTTGTGAGATCAATTTCTAGTAATAACATGTAAACATTCATTCAATTCATTTACGTTACGTTAAATTTACGTAGACTACTTTCCCTTACACCCTGTATACTTAATTATATGGTATGGTATTTAATTATATGGCACCTTGCGCTTAGCTAAACTAGTACTAGTGGAATATAATTATTACTAACATACATATATTTGGTTGGTACATAACATATATTTTGGTCACTTGTATGGTTTATACAAATAATTTTATAATCATGTATTGTTAGCCTTAAAATTCTCTATATCGTTATTTCATTTGCGAGATGCTTCTGATAAGAAATAAAATGGATCCGTTCTGGAGACCAATTAATGACGTAAGTAATAGTAATGAAAAAGATAAACGAACAACAATTAGAAATACATCGAGTCAAGAATTCGCTCACGAGAAATTCTGGCGTTCGATGGCATTTTAAAGGCGTTCTTGGTATGTGCTGTGAAATATGAACAATTAACATTTGAAATTCTCTAAAAGTTACCCATTTACACATATCAATGATAAGCTGAGTTTCTGATAAAATAAAAAAATTATAATTTCTGTTATAAAATAGAAAAGGTAATAATTTCCATAAAGAACTTTTATGTCGTTTTTCGCGAATAAATCGGTGTGTTTTTAAACACATTGAATGAATAATGAAAAAAGAATTTCCATTGGCAATTTAAATTTCAGTCTTTTAAGTTCTTAAAAGTCTTATATTATCTATAACATTATCTTAATTGAGTACAGTATTATGTATGATTTATTTAACATCATTTGAACAAGTTTGGACGATAATATTATATTATTATAATTTAATATTAGATATTATTCTAATCTACAATATAATTTTTATCATTATTGACAATATTTGCCCATCACTGACAAACTTCCTATCTTCTTTTTCTATAATGAGAGTGATTTTGAAGTAAAATATCCTTCGAGTCCAGTTTTGATATCTGTTATAATATTTTTTTTTCCACGAACAAAATGTTCACAAATCTGGAAAGTTGACAATCGACGGAGTAGACGGTGCATCAGAAGAAAATGGTGGAGGATGAAATACTTCCAAACCTAACTCTTAAATTTGTTCTTAGGTTATTTTGACACTATGAGATCTTGCATTGTCATGCAGCAGAGTAACACTTTTCCGATTAATCAGCCTTGAAAGTTTTTGATTAAAAGTCATGTTTAGTCTATCAAGATGAGCACAGTAACATTCAGTATGGTTTCATTAGGATTCTGAACCTCATAGTGAATAATTCCTGTAAAATCCCACCATATGACGCCAAAACGTTTTTTAGGGTGAAGGTCTGGTGGTCTAGGCAAAGGTGGTTCTTCTGATGTTAACTATTGCTTTTTTGTGTGGGTTGCTATAGAAAATCCACTTTTCATATTAAGAATCACTTTGTTTAATTAAAGAAAGAACCTCTATCTAATTTGGATAAAAGTGTACTGCAGATGATTAAAAGTTTTTTTCATTTTGTTTTTAACTGAAAGTAGATATGACATCCACATTCCTTCTCTTTGCTTTTTATCCATTATTTTAAATACAAGGTATTGTAGACCATAAAGTTTTAAGTTTTGTGGCTAATTTCTGGATGGTTTGTTTGGGATCAGTTTCAACTTCAGCCAACAAGAGATCTCAAGAGTTCTTCCAAATAGTATACTGTCGAAAAGATTGGAATCAACGTTTTTACATTTTTTAAACCAACGCTGATAAATGCTGCAATTCAATGCACTAGGATAAACAGTATTAACTTTCCTGTGGTAGCGCGAAATTTTGTGATGTGAGAGTTCGCGCCAGTCTTCTTGACTGTGGGACCAAAACAATTAATAAAATTCAAAAATCTTACCCAGTTCTACGTTTTATAGTATATACTTGATATACAGTTTATTTACTGCAAATAAGAGCTAACTTTCACATATTTAGATGTTTATAATAATGATTAATAAATTATGTTGGGTAAATTATTTGAAACATATTTTTCACCTTCTATTCGACAAAAGAATATAATATTTAAAAATAAGTAGCAAAAGTACATGAAATAAATATAATATCTATAAAAAACATATAAAAATTCCACTTTATTCTCGCAAAGGGATATCAAAAACAATCTTCTCGTAGTCCGTATTCTAGTAAATTAGACGTTAGTTTTCTTGAAACCTGGCATAACATTTACTCTAAATTACATTCACATGTTCCAAGCACAGCCAAGTACTACAGCTTTTACAAATATATTTCGTTTTTCTTTTCTTTTTCCAATCACAAAACATTCATCTTTCATGTTCTTCACATTCATTGTTTACATTTTCCATTGAATCTGTCAAACAGATCTCTAAGGGGTACTAGTTATGGATTATTTCTATTGTTTCGGGTGTCGTCGAATCTTATGCATCCAAGAAGAAAACGACATCGATAAAGTGACATCGTTAGGCGAAAAGCTTCATTTCCTGTCCCGTTTGTTTTCTATAGGTCCAGCAAATTAACGTAATTCGCAATTCTAGCACCACAAGATATAATAAGCCCATCAGTGTTCATATTACATTGACGGTAGATGGCAATGTTTTTAAAATTTTAAAAAGACAACAATACCTATATGTATAATGTATATCCAATACCGACTAATATATTTACATAAAAAAGATTGGTTGTTTCAGTTAATTTGCTAAATGAATAAAAACTTAGCCTCATAAGATGTTTAAATTTAATCAATTAATTATTAGACTGCTGGAAAATGTTTTTTAAATAAAACATGATGTATCATGGCGATCGATAAAATGGTATTAAAGGAGTGTCCTCTGATATATTATAGTATATTTATGTACGAAATTTAAATGATGCAATGTCTCTAGTCAAAAATTTATGCCCATCCTTTCCACTATATTTTCTCATATGAAGTCGATTTATTCGAGCGTATAATATCACATTTATTGATAAACGGTCTGTGTTCCAAGACATCGTTATTTAGGTTTTGCAAATATATTGAATATTTTGTGTTTTCTTATGTTGCATTTTCATTGCAGTACATCTTTCTTATTTTAATGTTCTTTTATTGCCCTACACCTCCATAAACACAAAAAACTGCAATACTTTGTAAAAGCCCCTTGAACTTCTAGCAATATATCTATCACTTTTAAATCCCCACAAATATCCCACTGGTACTGTTCTTATTTAACGCGATTTAGTTTGGTTACTAACTTGTCACTGAATGGGCTAAATGTCACTGAATGGGCTAAAAGAATTTATCGGTTTTTGTTTGTACAATGAAGCCAGGCTGCTATTAGGCTCTATTTTGACGAATCTATGAAAATACGCCACTCGGAAGGGACATGTTCCATATTAAGCTCATTCGTTAACACTTGCATTTTTATAGTTGCTATAAGTTCTACTGTTGAAGTCTAAAACCAAGAAGTTCCGATTTTTGTTTTGACAATCCCAGGTCACGTACCAAATAATTTAATTCATTTTGAGTTATTAAGTGAGGTTCACTGGTAGTTGTTAAAAATGTTAGGTCATAACTGGTGTTCTCAGGAAGTTCTGGATCAGATCCTGATGAAGAATTAGAATCTCAGGGAAACATGTTGTCCAGGTTTAAAGGCGCAATCGGCACCGGTAGTTATTGGCTATGAGGAACTGGCCTAAGTGTAAAAGGAAAATTTGGATACTGAAGTTTATCCCTTTACATTTTTGAAATCCCTTCTGTTTTAGTGATACGAAAGTAGTAATTACTTACATGGTCAGTAGGTTTTCTCCACACCATAGACTTGGTGTGGAGACTCTAGAATTTGCCATTTTATATAAAATCGACTTAAAAACTTGACTGTACTGTAAATGAGAAAAAAACAAACTAAACTATAGAAAACAAAAAAACTGCCCTTTAAGGTTCGTAGAATTCTGTGGAAATCCCCCTCATGATCTTGTGGTCATTTCTAGATCATCCAGTCCAAAGTCAGGTACAGATAATTTAAATGAGTCTGAGATATAAAGGAGAATCAGGTACATGAAAATGGGATGCGCTAAGCCATTTCTGTGAAAAGGTGTTTCAAAAATTACCTAAATGAAACGCAATAAGGGCATCAATGTTACAACAATCATGTCGACCTGTGTAATTCGACGTACCGAAAATGGTTGAAAAGATTTTCATGTCAAAAATTATCGGTACTTAAATGTTACGAAAACCGAACGAATCTAATTAAATAATTAATCATTAGTGATGAAAAGTGGATCGATAGTTACTTTGTACCTACAGAAAGTTGTGCTGTAATTTGGTGGGATTGAATCGCCAAACTGAGTTCTCTTCACATTTGGGAACAAAAGAAGTCAATTGACAAGACCAATAGAATATTATATTGCTAAATCACATGATTTCTCCTTCTTATTATTCTTCGTATTCTTCTTTACAGAAGAGTCGTAAGTACTTTCGAGCCAAGCCATAAGCATTTGCAGCACGTACTGCTTTTCTTGTTTAATCAAAAGAAAAACGCGGGTGAAAGCCGTCGAATACTTGAGAAAACTTACGGTGACAATGCTTCAACGCAAGACACTAGTGGGCGTTGGTTTAGACGATTCACGTTTCGTTTAGACGCGTTTTTTGCAGGTCAACCGAAAAAATTTGAAGATACCGCATTACAACTATTGTAGGAAGAAGACGATATGCGAACTCAATAACAAATGCCAGAGAAGTTAAATGTTAGTTGTCGAACCATTGGTGATCATCTGCATGTCATGAGAAAGATCCAAACTCTGGATCTGCATTTTTTCGCCTTTTACATATACTGCAGAAGCTGAACGATATTCAGATGGAAAAGAGGAAAAAGGTGTGGAAAGTTTTGCTTTCACGGTATGACAGAAATACTTTTTTCATTGGATCGTGACTGGAGACGAAAAATGGATACCTTTTGAGAATCCAAAACTCAAAAAATCATGGGTTGACCCAGGACAACCATCAACATTGACCGCAAGATCAAATCGCTTTGGAAAGAAGACAATGTTGTGCATATGATGGGATCAGAAGGGTGTCGTATATCATGATCTTCTGAAACCAGGTGAAACAGTTAATACCATTTGCTACCGTCAACAAATGATCAATATGAGCAATGCATTGATCGAAAAACGACCGAAAGCGAAAGCAGTCAAAGACTGGGAACTCTTGCCACACCCGTTTTACTCACCAGACTTGGCCCAGCCCGACTTGGCCGACCATGTAAGGTTTTTCTAGGAAGGCATCCACAAAGTGCCAGAGAGATGTAAAAAATGTGCAACTAGCAATAGCGCAAACTTTGAATTTTTTACCTTTGTTCCAAATTAAAAGTATTTTTTTAAGAAAAAAATAAGAGTTATTAACCGTCACACGTGGTAGTGAAGTTACGATAACTTAATTCAGGCTAAAGCTATTGGGATCAATTTTTAGCTCCAATAAACTCTCCGAATTCTACAAGAGAAGAGCCTTTCAGCTTTTTGAAATGTAAAAAGATCATCGATTAAAATAAAAGACCAAAAATTGATAAAATATATTTTGGAATATACTATTGGATCTATGCTTATAATCCAGAAACACTCGAGTGAGTATCGTGCTAATGATAAGAATTCAAATCGAAAAAAACACGTCAAAGCAGTAATCTCAAAGAGATTTACCACTAAACATCGAATCATTTTTTTTAAGTTCTCGAGGCACATTTTACCATGTTATTACAACCATGTTATTTACCATGTTTTAACATGTTATTACCATGTTATTACAACCATGTTAGCATCATCAGGAGAAGATTAAATCACCTCCTGATGCTAACCATATTAGCATCATTTAAGTTTTCAAGTTTGATTAGTTAGTTTAGTTTAAGTTAGGTTAAATTAAGAGATTAAATTAATATTAAATCATCTCCTGATGATGCTAACATGGTTAGCGAAACGTGCTTCCAGAACTTTAAAAAATGTGAATCGGTGTTTAGTTGAAAATTATAGATTCATGGAATAATAAGAGCTGTTTATCCTGTGTAGCTAATTTTACACTTTTATTGGGGTTAATTTTTTACAATATTTTAAATAGTGGGTAATTTCGGAGATATGTCGGATCGTTTAATAACTGTCTAGAAGGGTCTTTATTATATTTATAAATTTCAATGGCCTCTAAAATGTTTATTTTTTTGCTTTTTGGCATTATATGTAAAATTTTTAAATTTGTAATCTCGGGAAATATATGTCCAATATCTATGAAATGGTTCGCAAAATTAGAATTTTGTTTCTTTAATATGTACGCAGATTTGTGCTGTTTGAATCTGGTCTGAAAATTTCTACCCGTTTCTCCCACATATCAGCTACTGAACTCGTTGCAACTTAACGTATAAACTCCAGATTTTTTATTTTGTGATGTTTTACCTTTGGCATGAAAAAGTAATTTACTGGTTGACTGGATGGTTTTAAACACTATTTGCAAATTATGTTTCCTCAAAGAGCGAACTATTTATTCTGAAATTGGACCGAAATAAGTAATTTTACAGTATTGTTTATCATTTGTTTGTTTTTCTTTTGGGTATACTTGATGAATTAATAATTGTTTCAGTTTAATTAAAGTTGTTATTTTGTGCTATTACTTTTATTTTTTGCAGTTCTTTTTTACATTATTTTCGGATAATGGAATTGTGAAAGCTCGGTGAATCATAGAATTATATGTTGCATGTTTATGTGTAATGGGGTGGATTGATTGTTTTGTAATTGTTATATCTGAGTATGTGCTTTTTCGATAGATATGAAATGCTAGTTTATTAGTTTGTTTGGATATTGAAAGGTCCAGAAAATTTATGGTTTGATTTTGTTCTTTTTCAAGTGTAAATTGTATTTTTGGATGGATTATATTTAAATGCTTTTATGTTTCTTCTATTTGTCTGTCGTTTTCAGTATAATAAACTGAAATGTCGTCTACATATCTAAACAAAAACAATATAGTTTTTGCTTTATAAACAGTTTTGATAATAAATGGTTTAGTGGGAAGCCCATTGCTAGACCATCCTTTTGTTTGTAAAAACACTATTAATTGGAAATAATTTCCATTTATGCATAAGTTAAAGAGTTCTGAAACATCGTGCTTAATAATTGGATTATTTGTTATTTTTATGACTAAATTATCTATTAATTGTATGGAATCCTTATTCGCGATATTCGGGCATATATTCCTAACGTCAAAGAATGCTTGAAAACTGTTTTTTGGTATAGATGGTTTGCTAAACTTTTTTGTAAGCTCCACCGAGTTTTTTTATTGAATGTTTTGGCGATAAATTCGTTAAGTTTTTGAACATATTATTTAAGTAAAATGCTAGGTTTCTTAAAGGGCTATTTGTATGACTACTACGGTACGAAACTACCGGTCTTATTGAAAAGTCTTCTTTATGAATTTTAATTAAATCGTACAGTTTTAGAGGGGTAGGATTCACATTGACTATTTTACATTTATCAAAATTGTGGAAGGATCATTTTTTATTTTAACGAGGTCTTCATTATCTAGACATTAACTATAGTCTCATAAAGTTAAAAAACAAAAGTGATAGATAACAAAGTAAAAAATTGTTTTATTGGGTTTATTATACTTTATTTTATTATATAGAAGAATTAACCTGTTTTCATTTTAAGCATCTGTTACCACTACAGTATCTTAAATTAGATTCTGATGTATAAAGATGGTTAAATTGAATCTCCAGATATAAATTGCTTGCAAAGGCCTACCAAATTGCGACAGTAAAATGAAAAGAAAAGGAAATGAACGGATGAAAATGAGTATCGCTAAGTAGCAAATCTGCTATGTGACACATTTCTTAAATGTGTTTAAATTGTAATTTGTAATACTGCACTCAATTATTTTGACACCTCAAATACTAATAGGATTATATGTAGATATAAGCGTAAATATGTTTTAAGTATTTTGTTATTCATATGGCAAGGCCTTTTGTATTATCCACGATAAGAGCTTTTATCTCTCATATGATTATCTAGCGTGAAAAAGGGCGACACTTAGTTAGAAAAAGGTTGACAGAAGAAGGAAGGTAAAGGAAAATGTAACGCGAAGGTAAAATCTTTTCGTTATAAATGGTGGGCATTATTTTATACACCTTTTAAAGTCGGAGTAAAATATAATACAAATACAAGTGTTTATTAAAAGAGAACGAGTGAAGTAAAATATGGAATTTTTTTTTAATAGCATCTGATCTTGCAGCTATGAGGGTTGCTATTTATGTATCTGGAATTGGCAATAATGGTGTTGCTAGACGCCATCTGGAATATACATTATAAAGTTTCACATTGTTGACTGTATACGTACTCAGAACGTTTTGTCATACGAACGCTATTTGTGTGGTTTGGTGACTTGAAAATTAGTCAAAAAATGGAATTAACTCGTGAAAATCTTCTTGTGATGATTTACTACGACTTTCGACGTGAATTATCTCAACAATAGTGCATCGATTAACTCACTTCGGCTTTTGGCGATGAAGCACCATCTAAAACCACACTATATCACTGATTTAGTGAATTCAATCATGGCCGTCGTTCGCTCAAGGACGAATTTTAAAGAAGGTCGTCCAAAATCGGTTGCTGTGCCAGAATATATTGATACTATGCGCGAATTGATAAAGCAAGATCGTCATGTGATATACCGTAAAATTGAGGCATCCCTGGGCATTAGTATGACAAGCATACACAAGACTTTACATGGACTTTAGCCATGAAAAAGATTTGTGCGCGAGGGATTCCGCATAATTTCACAATAGCTGAAAAAAGACTCGTGGCGATTGGTGCATAGAAATGCGCAAAAAATACAGTCCTGGTACATTAAAGCCGTGTATAACATCTATACAAGTGACGAATCTTGGATCTATGCCTATGAAGCCGAAAGTAAACAATAGTCGACTGTATGGGTCTTTCAAAATGAGTCAAACCCAACAAAAGTTGTTCGCGCAAGAAGTACTTCGAAGCAAATGGCCGCTTGCTTTTTTGGGATTTGGGATTTTGGGAAATAGGCATGTGTCTACAATGCCACTAGATATTCATAGAACGGTCAATTTTTAATGGTACACAAAAATTTGCGAGAAGTTTTTGAAGAAATAAGAAAAAATAACCAGCAATGCAGGATTATTTTTCACCATGGCAATGTGAGCTCTTACACATCGGACCGAACAACTGAACATTTGACTGGTGAAAATATCGAACTGATGGATCACCTGCCGTACAGTCCCGACTTGGTACTCCATTATTTCATTTTGTTCCAGTCCGTGAAGAATAAATGTGGTCAACGATTTTCGTCGCTAGACGAAGAGATTGATGGGTTCAAAATGCATGTTTTGGAGATCCCTCAATCGAAATGGAAAAACTGCTATGAAAGTTGGTTCAAACGTATGTAAAAGTATATTGATCATTGCGGAGGATATTTTGAAAAACAATAAAACCATTTTCAATGATAAATATTTGTTTTTATTGATTATTCCGGATACAGAAATAGGAACCCTCGTAGTCAATATAACTACCAAATCTTAGTAATTTGAGTATTAAAGTATTTTTTAGTATTAAGTCATGTCCTAATGATGCTAACATGGTTAGCGAAACCATCAGAAAAACGATCAGTTCAAAAAAAGTGATTTGGTGTTTAGTGGTAAATCTCTTCAAGTTTAATTGTAGAACGGTCAATTTTGAATGGTAGAAACAAGTCTATGAAGAAATAGGAGAAAACAACCAGCGACACAGGATCATTCAACAACTCAATATTTGACCGGTCAAAACGTGGAATTGATGGGTCATCCGCCGGGCAGTCCTGATTTGACGCCGAATGATTTCTTTAGTTTCCGTCCGTGAAGAATAAACTACGTGATAACAAAAAATTCAAAATGCATGTTTTGGAGATATTTCAATCGGAATGAAAGGTGTTATGAAAATTGGTTCAAATATATGCAAAAGTGTATCGATCATCGTGGACAATATTATAAATAATAAACATATTGTTTTTATTTATTATACCGGTTACATAAATAGCAACCCTCGCATTTATTATGCCACTCGCTGATATAGCTACCCTAACTGTCACTTTCAGTGAATTAAGTTTTTCTTGATACTTAATTCGAGGCTCTCCGAGATCCATTGAAATATTCGATATCTCAATTTTAAAAATAAATTACTACCTTTTCTCTTTACTTTTAATAAATATTTCTCATATAGCCATTAGTAATATTTTCATCGATTTTTTCTAATTTATGGCCCACACAACATTACAGGATTAAAGCTAAAAAATATACAATAATTAACTGTATTATTAAATACAAGTATTACGCCTGTACTTAATAATGCAGTTAATTATTGTATATTGATAACTTGTACCAGTGGTGGCTCGTGGGCTTTTAAAGTAGAAGGGCGTAGAAAATAGTGCTGCTGAAGAATTATTTTGCTTTCCCCTTCCTCCTTTTTACTTTTCGTGCTATGGAAACCCTATATAGGAGGTGAACCAGTAAAATGAGTTAAATGAAAGAAACTGAATGGAAATAACATATGGTGTTTTGCTCTGAAAAATTGTTTACTGTGATAAATGCTGGAGGGGCGGTGCCTCACTCACGAGCCGCCACTGACGATTAAGTAGACAGAAGTACGTTTCTCTTTTATTAGAACTCAAATAATTAAATAGATTTAGTTGTTGTCGAAGAATAGCATTTTAGAAGTATTCTAATTATCTCCGTCATATCTTATTTCAACATTTTTTATCTGACTTTTCGGTTGAATTTGATAATCTGATCATAACTAATGATATATGGGTTTTGTATGTAAAATAATCCAGTGCTGATCAGAAGCAACCAAATCAAATAAAATTGTGATGTTGGCATAATTTCAGAGAAGAAAAAAACACTTCATCTAACTTTAAGGCCAATGGTCAAAAGTTTTTTGAACTTATAGCCTCATCAAATAAATCATTTTGTGTGTTTTTGTTAATACATTGTTTTGGAATATTCAGGGTGGTCCGTAATAGTATGTTGTAAAACTACTACGGTAAGAAGCATTGAAAATGATGAAAATGTTCTTAATTACCATTTGGTCTCCAAAACCAAAAAAAAAGAAGGTTCTTTGCATCGAGTTGTGATAGGTAATGAAAATGGATTTATTCTGACAAGCCAAAGCGCAAAAAATCAGTAGACCCATGCCAGCCTTAAACATCACAACCATTGCGCAATATACATGGAAAAAAGGCTTTGCTGTGTATTTGGTGGGATAATAGTGGAGCTGTGTATTACGAACTGCTGAAACCTGGTGAAACGATTACTGACAATCGATACCGATAACAAATGATTAAATTGAACCGTGTATTGAGGAAAAATGACCAGAATATGCCCAAAGAGACGAAAGCCATTTTTCAACATGGCAATGCTCGGCCCCATGTTGCAAAATGTATTAAAAACTATTTCAAAAACGTTAAATGAAACGTCTTATCCCACCCGCTGTTTTCACCGGACTTAATCACTTCGGATTACCACTTGAATAGCTGGCTTCAAAAAACCAAAAATTCTTTTAGCGCGGAATCCATTTTTTGACAAAAAGAAGGGAAAAAGTAATAGCGCATTTGAAACAAACAGTACCAAATGTACCCACTGCACATTGTGTTACTCATAATCAGCATTTTGTTGCAAAAAATCTGAATGAACGCCTTCATACGTCGCTCCATTACGTTATTAGAACAGTCAATAAGATTAGAAGCAATTCATTGATGGATAGATTATTTAGCCAATTTTGTAGTGAAAATGGTGAAGATTACAATTGCTTGGTGCTTCACACAGAAGTTCGTTGGCTTTCAAAAGGTATTTATCTGAATCGTTTTTCCAATTTACTCAGACTCAGTACTAGACATCATGAAAACAGAGATGAAACAACGAGAAAACCTGATAATATCCAAAAATGACATCGCTTATTTGACAGAGCTGTTTAAAATATTTAATAAAGTCATTTTAGAATTGCAAGGTGATGAGTTATTTAATTAAAACAAAAAAAGTCATAGTTGCTTTTGTGGGGAAAACCCCTTCTGTTCAAACAAAATGTCGGTATAGGTGAATACAGCTTTCCCACATTATTCTCAGTCTCTGCAAAACAGGAAGATTTTTTTACTTATTGCCAATACTTGGACGTTGTTTATGCTGATTTTACAGAGTGATTCCAGGATATCTTAAACATGAATGTACCGAGTTGTGTTTTAGATCTTTTCGCAAATGCAGATACAGCAAAATCACCGCCATTTAATAGAAAAATCAAACTAATGAAGAACCAAAAATAAAATTCATTAATGGCTACCGAAAGTTTTGGCTTGAAAAATCAATATGAGCTCTCTATCCTGGATTGGGGGCAATAGTACAGAAATTTTTAATTGCATTTCCTTCATCTTATTTGGCTGAACGTAAATTCAGTGCAATAGCTAATTTACTGTCAAAAAAAAGGAACAGAGTGCATATGACTGAGCGTGGCGATTTGCGCCTGGGATTAACGAAATTGGAACCCGGTATTAACAGATTGTTAAAACCCTTCCAGCCTCAACCATCTCATTAATTTTTTATTTATTATTGATTTTGTGTTTATTATTAAATTTAAAAAAAAATATTCTTTACTACACTTGATGGTATTTCGAATTAATTTAGATTTTGTGATTCTTAACAGATCGATAGACAAATAAAATAGGTACAGATAATATGCAACAGTATTTTAAAATTTAGTATAATTAACTATTATGGAAAAAGGGGTGTTGGATGTTTTTTTTTGTAAAGGTGGCGGTGGTCCAGAAAAGGTTGGGAACCTCTGGTATTAATTTATGTCATTCACATTCACATTCACATTCACTAACTTCAATACGACGATGGTTTTCAAAAAATCAGTTTTTTTCACAACACGAAAATCAATCGCAATCTTTCAAAATTTAGTAAATAGATTTGATGAAATTTATTGATGATTAAAATGATAATCCAATATAATTTGCATCTCTCTAATCGGCATTAACTCAGTATTAAGCACGGTCCTTGATTTTGATAGTGTTTTCTTCATTGGTTAACGTGCGAAATTTTTCTGAAAGAGTTTCATCTTAAATTGCTTCTCTACTTTCACTAAAGTTCTACCACATTTTCTATGACACGGTTTCATCGCCATAACACTTTTTTACCGTCTTTAATGCATCAGTACAATCCATCGACTTGGAAGCTTATTGGGGTTTGTACTATCCAGTACAAGTGGATGGGTGATCCGCCGAGGAAGACCAGGCTTGCGTACTGTATTTCAACAGGCAAGAGGGTGAAATTCAACTAGAAATTTTCCTTTAGTTACTTCAGTTCGAGGCTTCAGTTCAAGAGTTCAGAGTTCTTCAGTTCAAGACCGGATGTGTTCTGAGAGGTATTAGACGTTGGTCGCTGGCTAGTCGGTAGGCTTCTGCAGAAACTTAAGGTTAATCTCAAATCAAGGGTTGATAGCTCCATGGGGGTGCTAACTGGGATGAATTGGTAGCCCCGTTAAACTGTCCATCAGTCAAAAAAGGCATTGTTACGATTTGTATAGTTTGAAAATATTATTATAATTTAATGTACCACATCAAAACGATTAGGTTGATGAGGTCATTTGTTCAAAAATGTTCTGATCACTGCCCTTGAAATTTAATGCATTGTTCTTTTCTTCTTTAACTTAGAGACGCGTCGATCACTGGGATTATATGGAAACTAAACCTACAACTTAACTTATGTTCGACACTATGCATCTGTTGACTTGATTTATATTTTGATCAATGCAGAAAAAAATCATATAACTTCGACTATTTTTTGGCTGCTAGCTGTTTTTTCATCGAATCTCATTTAATATCTGGTATAGATCTATGTCATTCAGCAACTTCAACACGACGATGGTTTCAAAAAAAAAATCGAACACGACAGGAAGGCATAAGAAACAAACATAAATTATCCTTCAAAATGTATTGGCAATGATGTATGCTTAAATGTATGTACAGTTAAAGGTAATGTAAATATATACTATAATGTATGCTTAAAGTGTTGACTTTTCAATTACCTCCATATTTTCAAGATTTTCCAGTGGCAGCCATGATATTGATTGTTTTATTGGCTTCGGATACAGGACCTAGAATTCAGCTCAATGCAGGATTGTGATAATTATGATGGCATTGTGAATATTAATTTCAGTGTGTGTTCTTTTAAGCTTTTAAGCCTGGGTTACTAAATTGGCCCTTGGTCAATATTAACACCATATTACTTACAGCCAACTTTTTCTTACAGCCCACTGCAAGACATGTCCCTTAGATTGATGCGGGGTTAGAATTGAATGGTATCGTATGTATATGGTATATATATATATATATATATATATATATATATATATATATATATATATATATATATATATATATATATATATATATATATATACATATATATATATATATATATATATATATATATATATATATATATATATATATATATATATAAAGTGATTTTGTATTTAGTAATAAATCTCTTCGAGTTTACTTTTCTTGCATGTCTGCAAAGCAGAAAATTTTACTTTCCAAATAGGAGAACCATGTTACTTCTTCCTTTGGTTGACTATCCACAGCAATATCAGCTGTCTCTCTCTCCTTATTAGGAGTAGTTTAATTAATTTTTCATTAATTTTAATATATGCAACAGATCGTCTGATTTTAATTAAAAAGTTGGTCTTTCGTGCAACAAATGTTGATGGAGGACCTTCACAATATTCCTCACTGAGACTTAAGTTTTCGCTTCAATTCTGCAAATCAGCTATTAGTTTGATGCATTGTTGTTTAGTTAGATTACATTTAATATTGTAAAACATCTTGGCACTAAAATACCTATGCGATACTGCTATTTTTAAGCAAAACTGGTTTCGGAAAAAAAACGATCACTTGATTGCAGTAACTGTAGCAGTCATCTACCCAATTCTCAGTATTTATCCATTCAATATAGATACATTTTCTGTAGGCATTTGTTTTAAAAAGTACACTGGGGAACAAAAAAAGTTTAATACCCAATATACAAATATGACGAAACACGAAAACAAATGAAATTAAAACTTACGAACTCAAAATTAAATAAAAAGATTTAAGTTATTGTGAAATGGGGAAACTTATGGGGACATGAATATAATGATTTGCGGTTCATAGTTATGTACGAATACAAGGTGGTAGTTTTTCTTATCTGAGACTTTTTGCTGTACGAATTCGACATGAAAATGTTCAGCAAGTACGCTTTTGCAGCTAGAGGTTGGACTGGAGTGCTTTTGGAGGACGAATATTAATGGACACTTCCTTGGCTTGGGGATCCGTGTTTTCGTCTTTATTGAGTGCATCCTCTTCCAGCATACCAATAGACGCGTCTTTTAATCGAACTTAGAATATGTACATCACTAGACATATATCACTCCAGGAATTGTGGTATGTGCTACATGCTTGAGATGTAATTTAACCTTTTGGAGGAAGTTTAACGCCAAACTACGTATATCTTATGTACATGCAGTTCATGTACATACAGTGCAGCGTTTTAGATATAGCGAAAACGACGGTCGACTACCAGGCGAGATACTCAAATTTTTCGCCGATAGAACATGTATGAGATAATATTGTTTGAACTATTGAGTGATTCAATGTACAACGTGCCTGGGATACGTTGCCACAAGAAGATATATCGTATAATTTGGTTCACGCCTACCAAAGTTTTGAGGGGGTTCACTCTGGGTGAACTCTATATACAGTGTGTCGCATTTAAGATGAAGACACCCCCAGATTTTCGCTATTTGAAGGAATACAAATTTGAATTCTTGCACAGTCAGGCAGATTGATGACGTTTTTTAAGATACTCAACTGAAATCTGAACTTTAAACTAAGCCTACTACGAATTCACTAACAGGGTCAATTCTCGATATTTTGCTTCGCGTTAGATATATCAAAAAAAATTAGTAGAAAAATATGTTCAGGATGTTATTCTAACCCCATATATATCTCTAACGCGAAGCAAAATATTCAGGATTGACCTGGTTTGTGAATCCGTAGTAGGCTGAGTTTAAAGGTCAGGTTTCAGTTGAGTATCTTAAAAAATGAGCCCCATCCACCTGTTTGACTGTGTAAAAATTCAAATCTGTATTCCTTCAAATAGCGGAGATATGGGGGTGTCTTCATCTTAAATGCGACATACTGTATATATATATATATATATATATATATATATATATATATATATATATATATATATATATATATATATATATATATATATATATATATATATATATATATATATATGGGGGTGTCTTCATCTTAAATGCGACATACTGTATATATATATATATATATATATATATATATATATATATATATATATATATATATATATATATATATATATATATATATATATATATATCATCATCATCATCATCAGCCCGTATCGATCCACTGCAGGATGAAGGCCTCTTCAGCATGCTTCCAACCTTCACGGTCCTGGGCTTTCCTCTGCCACTCGGGTCCAATATACTTAACGATGTCATCAATCCATCGTGCTTTCGGTCTTCTTCGCGGACGTTTGCGATCAAGCGGTATCCACTCCAGGATTGCCTTCGTCCATCTGTCGTCCCATCGCCTCGCTATATGACCTGCCCATCTCCATTTCAATTGTTTTACTCTTCCAATGATGTCACAGACTTTTGTTTGTTCCCTGATCCATGCACAGGACTTTCTGTCTCGTCTTGTAATGCCAAGCATACATCTTTCCATTCCCCTCTGTGTCACCTGAAGTTTTTGAATTGATTGCGATGTGAGTGTCCAGGTTTCACTTCCGTATGTCATAACGGGTAGAACGCACTGATCGAATACTTTTCTTTTCAGGCAAAGTGGGAGTCTGCTCTTAAACACTATGTTGAGCCTATCAAATGCCTGCCAGCCACATTTAACACGCCGTTCCACCTCCCGGGCGGTATTCCCCTCCATTGAAATCCTCTGCCCAAGATATATAAAGCTGTCCACAATCTCTAAATCCCTTCCTAAAACTGAAATTCTTCTGTCCTGAGCGAAGTTATTGAACATAACCTGACTCTTTTCCAGGTTTATTTTCAAGCCAAATGGTTCGCCAGCCCTTTGCAGTTCTTGTATGCGTCTTTGCAACTCCTCTGGGTCTTGTGAAATGAGAATAATATCATCTGCAAATCTAAGATGGTTTAAGTTTGCACCATTGATCTTTACACCATCCTGTTCCCAATCCAGTTTACGGAATACTTCTTCAAGGCCAGCCGAGAAAAGAATAGGCGATATTGCGTCACCCTGCCGTACACCTCGTTCTATATTAATTCTCACTTCAAGATTATCAAGGTGAATTGTGGCTGTAGCTCCATCATATATCGATTCTAATAGGTTTACATAGGCTCTCTCTACACCTTGGCTAAGCAGTGCATCCATTATCGCATGCTTTGAGATGGAATCAAATGCTTTTTCGTAGTCGATAAAAGCCAAGCACAGTGGCATGGTGTATTCGTTATGCCTTTCTATGACCTGCTGTACAACCTGGATGTGATCCATTGTACTGAATCCACTTCTGAATCCTGCTTGTTCTCTTGGTTGTGCGTCATTCAGTTTTTTTAATATTCTTTTAGAAATTATCTTAGTGAAAACTTTGTACATCACTGATAGCAGGCTTATTGGACGGTAGTTCTTTAAATCTTCCTGTGCTCCTTTTTTATGTAAAAGGATCACTTCTGCATTTTTCCATAAGTCAGGTACTTTTTGTTCTTTGAGGCATTTTGAGTATAATTTTGCCAGTGTTTTATGTAACGTCCGACCACCAGCTTTTAGCATTTCGACAGTTACACTATCCTTTCCTGGAGCCTTGCCGTTCTTCATCAATTCTATAGCATTTGTTACTTCCTTCACTAGGATATCTGGCATTATATATTGTTCTTCCGTGGGTATTGCTGTCCCTGACTGGCTCTGATCTTCATATAACTGGGAATAAAACCTTCTGACAATCTCTAACATTTCGGTACGCGCCCTGCACACTGTGCCATCCTCACGCTTTAAAGCATATATTTGCGTTCTTTTGTTTCTCAGCTTCTCTTTAGCTTTGTTAATTCCTTTGTTTTCTTCCAGGGTTTTTTGCACTAGCTGCATATTGAATCGGCGCGTGTCCTCTCTGATACGTTTTCTTATAGTTTTGCAGAGCTCAGTGTACTCGACCCTCCAAAAGGACTACCTGCATTTCTCATTGCTCGCCGTTTCTTCATCAAATCAATGGTCTCACTGGAGATTTTTGTTTGTTTGAGACATTTTTCTTCTGGCGCTATTGAAGCAGCCGTTTGAAGTACATTGTTGGCGATTTCTTCATACTGAACTGATATTTCCACCTCCTCTGGATCTTGTAACGCAGCAAACCGGTTTGACAAAGCAATCTCAAAATCGCTTCCTCTCTCCAGCAGCTTTCCAGAATCCACCTTGCCCTTCCTTGATCTTACCATTCTTTCGCGCTCTTTTCGACAGTCAATCTGAACCCTTGCTCGTACCTTTCGGTGGTCACTTCCAACATTAAAATTGTTAAGGACAGTACAATTGGTAAATATTGTTTTATCGTTGGTCATGATGTAGTCAATTTCGCTTGTGAGCCCAGATGGACTTTTCCATGTCCATTTTCTGCTGATATTTTTCTTATAGAATGAATTCATAATATATAGTTCTTGTCCTTCAGCAAAATCAACTAATCTGTCACCTCTATTGTCTCGCTCACCAGTTCCATATGGGCCAGTTGCATTTTCGTCTGTTCTTGTTGTTCCAATTCTGGCATTAAAATCATCCATCAGGATTTTGTACCTACATTTCTCCTTGTATAAGAGCTGGGCCACATCATCATAAAATTCCTCAATTTCCTCATCTTTATGGCTTATAGTTGGTGCATAAGCTTGGACTATTTGAAGCCTAAACTTTTTATTCAGCTGAATGACGCATTGCGCTAATCGGTCGGATGTACTTTCAAATTTTACCACACTGTCCTTCAGCTTTCGATTGATGAGGAATCCAATTCCGCCACATCGGCCATTTTCCGTACCTCGAGTGTAGAGTACGTGTCCAGTTGGTTCCAGTTTGATTAACTCTTCACCCTTTCTTCGTGTTTCACAGAGCCCAATAATATCCCAATATATGTTGTCAAGTTCTATTAACAGTTCTTGCAATCGGGCCTCTGTTTTCATAGTCCGTATATTTAACGTTGCAATGTCAAAAGTCCAATGGCAGCCTGATCTAACCCGGTGATTCTTAGCACCCTCTGCCTTGGGGCAGGTCTTCCCGCTGCCGTAGGTAGTTGCCTCTTGGCCTCCGGGGAATGAGGGCCGTGTTTGAGGTTGTACTGTCATATTTTAACATATTGAAATACCATGTTGAAGGTATGGACCGTAATCTGCCACGCTGGTCCAATGCGGGTTGGCAGATTTTGGATCATGTTAGTCTGAGGCCTCCGCCTTGACCTGTCCGCCAGGGGTGACCCTCCCAGGAGCATAGACTCCAGGCGCCATAGCTCAAAGCTTCATTGCCCTACTCAAACCCCTTTACCACGTCAAGGTCTGATCCACAAAGGGAAATATATATATATATATATATATATATATATATATATATATATATATATATATATATATATATATATATATATATACATATATAAAAGGTGGGAACACTGGAAAGTAGGCAGACTGAGGCGTCGGAATAAATCAATTAGATTCTCTTGAAAATGGCTTCAAAATGGAAGCCGAAACTTCGAGATTTTATAAATCTAAAATGTGGTTCTAGCCGATAACCTAGTAAGTTTATACCGATCGCGGAAGGTTTTATATATATATATATATATATATATATATATATATATATATATATATATATATAATATTATTTTCTAAATTATTATATTTTAGCGTTAAACTAAGTTTTTAAAAAATGTGGCTACAACTAAAACATGGTATAAAAAAAATAAATATATAGAGGTCACAATCAAAACTCTCAATCGACCTCTCGTCTAGTAATAGGACCTTGTAATAGAATTCACCTATCTTGACTGTCACGCAAATAACACCAATCAATTCAGAAATTAGACGAAGAATATTCCTACCAAATAAAGTCTATTATAGACTAATTAAACATTTAACATCAGATCTTGTGTTGAGAAAATCAATATGTACTATTTATAAAACATTTATTAGGTTAGTCTTGGTATACTTATCAGAAATCTGGACATCGAAGTATTGTGAGAACTTCTTGGAGTACTTACTTCAAGAGGAAGATACTCAGATATGTATACGCACTAGGTTGATGAACAATTTTCGGGCGCGATTAATATTCATATGGGAGTTGAATAACTTATACAATCAGCCTGATATTGTAATTTTGATGTTTTATTGTTGTTAATATGTTTTAAATTATTATATTTTTCCTATATCATGTAAGTAGAATATTCTGTTTTTTTTAAATAATTTCATAAGTGAACAGAAAATTTAAAAATTAATAACAAAATAAATTTTTTATATTGTGTTTTCTGTCTTCTGGTATTTTTTAAATTAGATATGTTTTAGTTTATCTAAATTTCGATTGGGTTTAACATATTTGGTATTATACTATTCATAAATAATTTAGTAAGTAAAAATAAGTATATAAAAAAATAAAATTTGTATTTAATTAATTCAATTTAGAAGTTATCATATATAAAAATATGTTACATTTCATATAAAGAATTAGTTCATATTTTTCTTAAAATTGAATTGAGTAAAAAGATTACTAAACTACTACTAGCTATTTTTGTAAAACGTCACAGCAGCTATTTTTTTACTTATTCCCACTAAAATTAACATTTGTGTTTAGTATTGTTTGGCAAATCATGAAAAATATATAGCGTATTCAAATTGTTTAAATTTATTACAAAAATAATGAATCTATTCGGGAGACGTTTTGCGTCTTACGTGAAATTTATAGTCAACATAATCGACCTACAGAGTTTACTATTCGTAATTCAATTCAAAAATTCGAATCAAATGGTACTGTTTGTAATGTTAAGAACCTAACCCGTTAAAAACTTAAACGTATTGTTGAAAGCATCGATGCTGTGAATGGAAATCCAGAACAATCAATTATACGTCATTCTCGGGAACTAGGGCTTTCTTATGGCACTATATGGAATATTTTTCATAAAAATTTGCATTTCAGTTGCATTCATTTCAGGAACTGAAATCAAAGGATCATTTTCTGCGTAGAAATTCTGCAGATTGAGCTTTAGAGTAACTTGAAATAAATTCATCATTTTATGACAAAATCATCTTCAGTGATAAAGCTCATTTTTGGTTAAATGGCTTCGTAAATAAGTAAAATTGTTTCGTTTGAAGTGAAGAAAATCCACATGCTATTCTTGATACATCTTTACATTCACAAAAAATAACAATTTTGCGGTATGGTTACGGCAATTGGAGGGTAATTATTTGAAAACGAAAATGAAAATACAGTTACTTAATTCTTCTATTGGAACCTTTGGTGTGAAACACTAAACTTGAAGAGATTTACCACTAAACACCAAATCACATTTTTGAAATTAAATCATCTCCTGATGATGCTAACATAGATAGTGAAACGTGCGTCAAGAAATTCAAAAAAAGTGATTTGGTGTTTAGTGGTAAATACAGTTACTATCAATGGGAAAGGCTACAGAAACATGATTTTTTTTGGCTTGAATTGGATGATTTTAATCTGAAGGAGGTTTGGTTTAAACAAGGTGGTGTAAGATGCTATACAACTCGTGACACAATCAGTTTATTGAGAGAAAAATTCAATGACTCAGTGTAATCTCAAGAAATACCGATGTTAGCTGGGCACTACGATGATGCGATATAACCCCATTGGATTTTTTTTTCTTGAGCTATGGAAAATCATTGGTTTACATTACATCAATAAAGCACAAACACTCAATACCCATCTTAAAACCAACATTATTAGTGTCATTGGTGAAATAAATTCCGATTTATACGTGTTAAAGTGACCAAACATTCATTTGATTATGCAATTATTTTTAAATAAAAATGCCATGAACCAATATTTAAAATAAAAAAAAACACCATGATATTTTATATCGGTTTGTTTTGTTCCAAATTAAAACTATATGGCTCTTATTTGATAACCCTTTTCTATTTTATTAATTTCGTTAATGTTTTGATTCTGAATAAGTAAATATTGTTGTTTTTTTTTACGGGAAAGCTTCATACAATGCATCATTTTAAGATAAAGCAACTAAAAATAATTTTTTATTGAATACACAAATGTAATTCCAGGTTCCTCACCTAGAAAATTTATTTTCATCACTATCACTACCGGCCACTTCTCGTTTGCTTTGATCTTCAATACCCATCACTACACCGTTTGCGTTATTCACAACACTCTTTACAAAGGGCATTGCACTGCCCATCTTAGTCTTAAATGTCCCGTCCGTTTTGTTGGAGTTTTTCCGAATTTCTTGTGGTACCACTCCATCTCGATAATTATAGTAAAAGTGTGAATAAAAATTCATTTTCTGTTGAGTTGAAATTAATAATTAGATAAGCATAATATAATAATCAAGAAAAACCTCTGCTGATTAAATAATTGACGCGTATTTAGACAATTCGTAAATGTCGCCGGTTTTGATCGGACCGACGATGTTAAAACACTTAAATTTCGGATACTCTTGATTAGAGCTTGGATATGTGTATGGGATCGTGTTCATCCCGTTTCTGTTTTCGTCTATTGGAGATCGAGATCGTTTGGAACGGGATATGGGCGGAGCTTTGTTTAAGTATTTGTTATTTTGACTTAAGTCAATTCTAAGGCCGGGCTGATACTACCCTCTTGACATAAGTAGTTAACGCCAGCTTTGTTCAGAAAATTAATGTTTTGTCTTTATAGTGATTTATTTTTAAGGATGTGAAAAGAAGTCCCGTTAAATATTTAATTTTCATGTGGTCCTTTTATACGTTATCTTTAATGACGGTATCTATATTTAAACTATTTAGTTTAAATTTTATGACAAAAAATGAAAATTATCATTTTCTCTTCCTTTATCTTTTCAGTTTTTCAATTTATGTGAAATTTAACATCTTTATTAAAGTAGTAAGTTTAATAATTTATGAAAGATATTGTAGTACTAATTTTGTTGACATCTTAACTATGTATGCGTTAGTCATTGTAGTTAGTGTATTTTAAGAACCATGGAAATAAGCAAGAAAAATTAAAATATTTTGAATACGTACAACGTAATTTTTTAGCGTGTCTGAGCTTCCGATAGGGGTCGCTGTCATCATGACAATCGTCAAGGCACATCATATTTCTCGCAAATCATCATGGAATGTTTAACATCAGAGTAACGCTTGCCAATTGTAGAAATTTATTATCGGAATATATTATTATAGAGCGCTTAATTTTATGGTGCACATAATCGCCCAACCGAGCGATGTATTCGCCAAATTATCGAGAAATTCCGAACGCATTTCGCGCTGCTCGATATTAAAACAAAAACAAGGCAAAAAAATATGTATTCCGAAAAAAATATCGTCGCTATCGCTCGTATAGGTGCTGGCAGTATTGATGAAGATTTAAATTTATCAATTCGTCGCCGTTCCCATGAAGTTAGGCTTTATTTTTCCATTTTGATTTCTGAATTTGCATGGTATTGGTCTGGAGGAGATCTGTTTCCAACAGAACGACTCCACATGTCATACAGCCTATGCAACAATAGATTTATAGGGAGCAATTCGGTGAGAAAATTATTTTGAGGAACGGGCCTGTTAATTGGCCACAAAGGTAATGTGATTTAATGCCTTTAAATTATTTTCTTTGGGGTTATGTTAAACTTTTAGTCTATGCCGATAAACCATCGACTATTTATATCTTGGAAGCCAAAATAATTCGGACAATTGAGGACATAAGACTCCAATTGCTTAAAATATTGAATTGACAGAATGCTCTTTGTTGCTCAAAGAATGTCATATGCAAAGTGAAAAAATTCAACTAACCCTGGTTGCTATTAGATTCATAAAGCAAAGCTTAATAGTGGGAGCAGTATATTATCCACCTCGATATAATCTTAAGATGGAAAACTACAAATCCTTTCTAGAGCATCCTGGCGAGAGGTTCATACTTGGTGGAGATCTCAACGCCAAACACGTGGACTGGGGATCCAGACTTACCACTACCAAAAGTCGTGAATTAAGAAAACCCATAAGCAAAAGAGGTTGTAATTGTCATTTCACTGGTAAACCTACATTCTGGCCGACCGACTCTAACAAAGTACCTAATTTATTGGACTTCTTTATTACAAGAAAAGCATCAGCAAACTTTATTAAAATAGAAGAAAACTTCAACTTACATTCTGATCATTCAACAGTTATAATAACACTGAGTGAACGAATTATCAAAAAGGAAGGTCGACCCATATTTGTCAATAAAACTACCGACTGGGAAAGCTTTCAAATAGAACTGCAAAAAAATATTAACCTCAATACGGAATTAAAACCAATAGTTCAATTAGAAGAAGAAGCTGAGAAATTCACAACTATTAAATAAACAGCAGCTTATAACAACTAAACTTGAAGAGATTTACCACTAAAAACCAAATCACTTTTTTTGAACTTCTTAACGCACGTTTTGCTAATCATGTTAGCATCATCAGGAGATGATTTAATCTCCTGATGATTAAATATTTCCTAATAGATTAAATCATCTTCTGATCATGCTAACATGGTTAGTGAAACGTGCTTCGAGATGTTCAAAAAAAGTGATTTGATTTGAAAGTTCCAATAGAAGAATTGAGCTTATAACAACATAAAAGAAATTACTCATGTAACTATAGGAGTTAACTATCCTATATAAATTAGAGAAATTGTCAAAGAATAAAGAAAAGCCAGAAGAAATTAGTATCAGTTGAGAGATCCAGCTGACAAAAACATTTTAAATCACATAACCCAAACACTTAACAGGGAAATTAAAAAAAAAATCAAAAAGGATTCCTCTCAGTCAGTATATACCCACAACATTTAGCGGTGGATGAGGAAACGGACTACTCGTTATGGAAAGTAACAAATAAGATTAAAAGACCTATACCTCAACTCCACTGATTAGAAAAGAGATGGGATTATGGGCACGTGACAATAAACAAAAAAGCAAAAAGTATTTGCAGAGCATGTGATGAATATATTTACTGCTAACAAAATCAATGAAAATATTAGACTAGAAGCAATAGACAACATAAGAACTGAAAACAGAGCTTTAGTTACTCCAAAAGAAGTAAGCAACTAAATAAAGACTAATTTATATTCCAAAAAAGCACCTGGATTTGATTTAACCACAGGTGAAATACTAAAACAGCTGCCCAAAAAAGGCATACTTCTGCTCACATATATGTTCAATGCAGCCTTCCGACTGAGACATATCTCCGCAAGCTGGAAAGTAGCCGAAATAATCATGATACCAAAGCCAGGCAAATCACCCAACGAAATCCTATAGGCCTATTTCATTGTTGCCAATTATCTCAAAGTTATTTGAAAAGCTGCTGTTAAAACGGTTGACACCACTAATAGCATACAAAAAGTTGATACCAGATTATCAATTTGGTTTCAGATCTAAACATTCAACCATTGATCAAGTTCACCGCGTCACTGAGAAAATAGAACGTGCACTGGAAGAAAAATGCAGTCTTCTTAGACGTAGCTCAAGCCTTTGATAAAGTGTGGCACGAAGGCCTAATATACAAGTTAACCAAAGCTGTTCAGAATATAGCAAGAAGACGAATACTCTGACTTGAAAGAAATAAGATCGGGAGTTTCTCAAGGAAACGTTCTTGTGCCCCTCATTTATCTATTACATACTAGCGATTTACCAGCTCTGAAAGACACTGCGATAGCTACATTTGCTGGCGATACTGTTCTACTAACAATGGACCAAAACATTGGAACCTTAACTAGAAAACTATAAACAGCAAGCGATGAAATTGTATATTGAACCAAAAAAATGGAAAATAAAGCTCAATGAACTGAAATTTACACATCTTAACTTTACCAACAAGAAAATAACAGAGCAGCTTCTTCTAGATATAAATGGTACAACCGTTCTGTAAGTTTTAAATGCCAAATATCTCGGCATAACTCTTGATGCCAAACTAAAGCGGAAATAGCATGTAAAAAAGAAAAAAGGTGAGCTTGATCTCAAATATAGAAAATACTATTGGCGTATAGGAAGAAATTCCAAGATGGCCATAAATAATAAGATACTGATTTATAATCAAATCCTAAAACCAGTGTGGCTAAATGGCATTCAGTTGTTGGGATGTGTCAACGATAATAATATTAAAATAATACAAATATTCCAAAACAGGGTGATGCGAAATATATGCTTCACTATGACAACGCGAGCTCTCACACATCGGACCGAACAGCTCAATATTTGATCGGCCAAAACATCGAATTGATGGGTCATCTGCCGTACAGTTCTGATTTGGCACCCAATGATTTGTTTTTGTTCCCGCCCGTGAAGAACACGCGGTCAACGACTTTCGACGCCAGAAGAAACAGGTGATGCGTTCAAAATGCATGTTTTGGAGATACCTCAATCGGAATGGAAAAAGTGCTATGAAAATTGATTCAAACGTATGCAAAAATGTATCGATCATCCCGGAAAAAAAATTAAAAACCATAAAACTATTTTCAATAATAAATATTTGTTTTTGTTTATTTTATTCCGGATACATAAATAGTAACCCTCGTATAGTTATGCATTTAGAACATTACTATATCTTCATCTAGAAATAACATTTTTCTCCACTACCACTCACTAACACATTCTCTCTATTAACAATATTTCCAACAAAGCCACCCCTGTACACATCATTCTTAATTGTCACGTCTGCTTTCCCGCAGTGTTTTTTTTTCACGTTTTAGTAGTTATGGAAAATGCGTGGAAAAAACTCATTTTCTGTTGCGGTAAAGCCAAAAAGAAGTTTCACTGTTTACGTTCGTTCGACACATGTTTAGACGAGCACTAATCCATTTATCCCGCTGCTCTTCTCGGATCGATGAAATTGAAGTGCCACTTCAATTTGGGATATTCCTGAAAATAATGCCTGGATAGATGCTTATTTTTGTTTTCATCCATTGGAGACTGAAATTGTCTTCAACAGGACAGTGAAACTTCGTTTCATTTGCTTTGATTTAAGTAAACTTTTCACTAAACTCGAAGAGATTTACCACTAAACACCAAATAATTTTTTTAACTTCTCGATACGCGTTTCACAAATCATGTTAGCATCATCCGGAGGTGATTTAGAAAAAGAAAGTAAAGTCTTTACCACCTAAGCTGTTTTGAAGCTATCTAAATAAATGATGATTGAAGGGCACAAAGTCGGATGGACCAAAGCATTCGAGTCAAGTTGTAAAGACATCTGTGATCTAGCATTGTCTCGATGCAAGCCAATGCTATTTCTGCTGATAATTCATACACTTAGTTGTGATTAGTATTTTATTAAATTCATAGTCTGGTATTACATGTAACATCTCATAATAAACGATTCCCTTCCAGTCCCACCAAATATATAACGTAACCCTCTTCGGATGCAAACTGGTTTTTGTGCTAATTGAAGGAGCATTTCCGCACACCATGATCTCTTACATTAAACATTATTATACACAATCCATATTTCATCACGTGTAACTATTCAATTTATCAATGGATCGATTTCACTGAACTTGAACAAAGACTCGCAAACAGAAATTCCGTAAGAAACCTTGTTAACTATTCCTTTCTAAGACTTTCTCGATCTCTCGAGTTATTCTATTTCGATTACATTCATAAGCACAAATACTTCGTTGCCATCAGCGTCGCACGGTCATCCAGAACGTAGTGCATCACTAAGCTTAAAATTACTTTCATTCTAACCGTACACAGCACATATCTTCTCTTGCGACTGCTAAGCATTCTTGTCTTTTCGGAAACAAAAAAAAACATTATATGTCCAAAATGTTTAAAAAACAATACAGAAACTTTCCGCATGTGAAGTAGACAACACTTTGAGTTTGCGGTGTAATGCAATCTAGCGCTAAAAACAGAACGAATTTCAATCAGCTCAATAGAAAGAAAATGGGATATTTATTTATAATTTTCCTCTATTTCTATCTAAAACAGATTTCTTGTGACTCGACACTTTCTAGAAGTGGTCTTAAAATGTTTTGAAACAATTTTGGTACGGATTTTTGCGAATAGTAAGCTCTGATTGCCGTGGTAGAAATCCTTTTTTTTATTTTCAGTTTTGGAATAGCCATGGAGTGAAATTTTTCAAATTGAACTTTTCCTCTTCTACTTTCTATGCTCATCAACGGAGTATGGCAATCAGTTTTTAAAGCATTCTCTCTCTTTAGCAACGCGAAATAGATATTCAACGCTTATATTCGTCCAGTTTCGAATATTCCTCAATCAGGACTTTTTCTCAGGATTCCTCCCTGCATCACTAAAAAAATTGAAAGATAATGTGCACGCATATTTATATATGTGTTTATTCATGAAAAGATATATCTCTATCCATAAACTGAGCTTGGCGACCATTTTTTAAAAATTCTGAATCTTTAACATCGCGAAGAATATCTCATACTCATAGTCATTCAGTCCTATATATTCTTCCTATACTCTTTTTTCTAGCCACTCTCTTTCAAATCCCAACCTGAAGTAGGTGATAGTTATTAATGTGGAATATGTAATCAAGATTAAATTGTTTGCATATTAAAAATTATTTCCAAACACCTTTTCTGAAGACTCGCTCTTTCAAGTACTTCTTCCTTGGCTACTTCGATAGTCCACAACAATTTTAGTATACGTCGTATAATCATTAGACAAATTGAACTTTTGCTTTTCTACTTTCTATGCCGTACTCATCAACGGAGTATGGTAATTAATTTTTTAAAGTATTATCTATCCTTAGCAACGCGAAATAGATATTCAACGTTCATATTCGTCCAGTTTCGAATATTCCTCCGTCAGGACTTTTTCTCAGGACTCTTCTCTGCATCGCTAAAAAAAATTGAAAGATAATGTGCACGTATATTTATATATGTGATCATTCAGGAGAAGATATATCTCTATCCATCAACCGAGGTTGGAAACTACTTTTTTTTTAATTCTGAATCCTTAAAATCGTGAAATAGGTCTTATAAACACGCATATTCATACAGTCCTATATATTCTTCCTATACTATTTCTTCAATCCACTCTCTCTCAAATAACAACCTGAATACCCACTCGTTCTTTTAAGTACTTAATTGGTTATTGAATTTTTACAAACGTCTTTA
This sequence comes from Cosmopolites sordidus, assembly GCA_031761425.1. Lineage (NCBI taxonomy): Eukaryota > Metazoa > Arthropoda > Insecta > Coleoptera > Curculionidae > Cosmopolites > Cosmopolites sordidus. The sequence goes on from JARFXV010001010.1 coordinate 290,383, forward strand.
TAATAAGGATAAATTTGAAGGCTTTTATCAAGTTTATATCACAGAACACCGATTTAAATTTCAAAAAATGAAGATCCCTCCAATTCAGCTCTTACAAGAATCTCATTGTTACAGTTTTTACATTAATTTAGTTGTTACATTAATTTAGAATCTATGAATGCTGTTAAGTATTTGTATTTCAGAACTCTTTCTATTTGCAATCAATTTAATTTTAGTTATACATAATTTTAGTTTTATAGATGTTAATATTTAAACCCATTTACCTATCTGCTATCCCAAGATACCTATAAAAAAGTACAAGGAACCACCTCCTTCTGATTCTGGTACTAGGATTGGCTGAGCATATTTCGTCTATCGTGTCCACACTCCTTTTAACATGATTGTAATGCACATTCATGATATTTATAACAAATACATTTAAATTAATAATAAACTCTAAAACAAAAATATAAAAATGACATTGATATCAGTTGCCCATATCCTGATTATAGAATACTTTAGTGCCTGTGATCAGAACATTATAGCTACCTGTTGCTTACCGAAGGGATAAAAAGTGTCGGTAAGAGTACATATCTCTCCCTGACGCTCTATTTGATAGCTATGATATTTGTGCTTACATCGTTAACTTCTATCACTACGAACTGTTATAATAGATTCTGGTATATATTATTGATGAGTTGAATATCGTTCATCTAGATGGATGCTAGTTCTTCAAGTAGTTTTATTTAGCACCCTCTGTAAGAATAATGCTCCGCTAGTTCCCATGCTGCCACGGAATTCGAACTGTGTTTCAACCTCACATTTATATAGACTTTATTTTAGATTATTTTTAATACGATTTTCAATCAGTGGCTGGTAAGAGTGATTATTTTATGATCGATACTTGATTTAGGCATATTTCTCTTTGTAGGCGGTATATAGAATGATTTGAGCTACTCTACTGAAACTTTATCTTGCCTATATACTTGATTTAAGAAGCCGGTAAACATTATTATGAAATTGTCATCCAGCGCTTGCCATAATTCAATGGATATTTTGTCTGGGCCAGACACACTACCGCCTTTAATTTGGTTTGGATTAATGGATTTCACCTGGTCAAATTTAAAATTATAATCATCTTGAGATATCATTAACTCAGTGCCTACTTCATACTCGAAAAGTTCTCTGTTGAATTCTTCCCTTATTTCTTTTTCAATTGTTGGCCATTTCTAGCAGTGTATAATATTTTGTTTCTTATGTTGCCTGCTATATCTTTAATTTTTTTTGTTCTATAGAGTTTTTTCTATCTATTTCTCTTTTGTTAGCTTGAAACTTTTTTGCAATCCGACAATTGTATGCCAAAAACACCAATTAAATTCATTTACATCGCATTTTTTAAAACAAATTATTTAAAACATTAAATTATCGCGCGATTATTTTATTCCTAATTCCGATTATTATTTTATTCATAAAAGTGATTTAACTCATTAACAATGTATTGAACATGTCCATTTGACTTTTGGTGATTAAGCATCATCCTACAGAAGCGCTTATTGTTGGTTTCTAGAATTTAAGCGCAGACGCATACGTCTCAGCTACGAATTTCGTGAAGGTTGTTCACCGAAGTATATTATTAAAAAACGATGCAGTTATTATTAAGTATTTCAGAAGCCATTTATTTAGTAAGAATCATCTGATGATCATTTTAGAAAAACATTAGGTCTTTTGGACACCTCCTGCTGCAATACGTTGCATGCCCATCAATTAACAGTTAAAAATGTTGTGAACGGACATGTCCAACTTGAGATCTATTTATCTTACACTTAAACGAAGTTTTTCTGAAAACAATTTATTATTTTTTTATGTTTCCCTCAGTAGTAGACGTTCAATGTTGGCCATAACGAGATAACGCAGGAACCACTCGGTTTTCTTTGAACAAACCTTATAGCATGTTTATGCTAATGTTTTGGATATATATGACATTACCAAACGTTTTGGTTTCATTTCTGACTCAGCACAGGACATTTTGTTGTCAATATAAAACTCGCACCATCTCGTCATAAAAATTGCAAACGTGTTTGAATTCAAGTAATATAAAGAGCTGTTGTGAACCAAGTAATTGAACGATCACACATACATATTAGGCATAGTGCTCTCAATTAATTTACAAAAGTTTTTTCAATATGTTCGTCGTAAAATTTTTGAATTATATCTTATCATATCTTGAATTTTTTTCCTGAGAAAGTATACCTTGAGAGAGTTTTCTACTAAAGCTTGGCAACGATCGCAGATTTATCTGTAATGTTATTTTTGATACCGCATCAAATTTTATTTTATTTAAAAGTGGTTAATGGTTTAAATCTGCAATATCATCTTCATCGTTGTTGACAATGTTCGTCCATATCTCTGATAAACTTTGTATTCCCTTTTTGTAAATGAGCATGATTTTAAAGTAAAATATTTTTCGAATGCAGTTTTGATAGCTGTTGCACTAGGATTTTTTCGCCAAGGTCATATTCCATAGATCTGAAAATATAGTAATAAAGTATATAATAATAATTGGTGGGTGAGGAAGTACTTCTCAGCTCAACTGTTTGATTTTTGCTTGGGGAATTCTAACACTATGCGGTCTTGCACAGTCATGCTGTAGAATAACACCTTTTCAATTAATCAGTTTTGGACGTTTTTCATCAAAGTTATATGTAGTCTATCAAAGTAAGCACATTAATATTCAGAATTTATCGTTTCATTAGAATTCAGAACCTCAAAGTGAATATTCTTGTAAAATCTTACCATACTGACAGTAATACTTTTTTATGGTGAATGCCTAGTTTTGGAGGGCAAAGACTGACCATTCTGGTGTTAACCATTGGTTTTTATGTGGTTTGCAGCATAGAATTCCCTTTTTATTTTCAGTTGTACTTTGTTCAAGGAGGAAAGTAGCTCAAAAGGGCACTGCAGGTTGTTACAGGTTGAATTGGGTTTTCAATTGAAAGTTAATGTGGCACTTTGAACTTTCTTCAGTTATTTTAAACACTGTTGTATTGTGGACCAAAACATTTTAAACTTTATGAGTTCTTCTTGAGTGGTTTTATTTGGGATTAGCTCCAATTTGAGCCAACCACAGATGCTTATCAAACTCCACATGTCTTCCAAATTTTATACCGTTGAAAGGTACCAGGATTAATAGTATTAGTCGCATTTTGGGCATTAGTGGCTTTGTTATGCTTTCGAAACTGATAAAATATCAAATGTCTAATACGGAACTTATCTACACTTTGCCCTTCCATTTTATAGGGTTCACCTTTTTTTCCATAGTTTAACAATAGACACACTGGATCAATATTTAACTAGAATATAGTATCGGTTATATAAAATTAAATTATTGTCAATATATGGTAACTCTTCTATAACTTGATTATAGAGCTCATAGAAACCGATGATCAGGGCTGCATGTTGAAAAACTTAGATCTACATACCTCTAGCGGGAAGTAAAGATCCTTGATGGACTGTGAAGCCATAGAGAAGAAAAGGTAACGTTTTAAAATTTTAACATACAACATTATTTATGTGTATTCCTGTTATTTAGCTTTACTTTCAAGAATTGTCTCCGTTTACCGTTTACACTTATTTCTGTCCTAGCAGATTTCGTTTTCCAGACCACTAGACATCATTGCTTTATCCACATTTTCATTGTTCCCTTGGTCTTCTTCATTTTCTCGTTTCTGATAGTATTAGATTCCAGTAATCCTAGACCATTTTATATCATTTATTCTTTGTAATAAAGGGTAGGACAAATAAAACATCGTGATACTTGGGACAATTTGGGGTGTGGTGGTTGTTTTATTGGCAAGCTTTATTATGAAAATTTACACAATAAATGACCGCAGTAAAATTGTTGTAAATTTATTGGAAATTTCCCAACGTAATTTACGTAGAATATTGAGAAGTGACTTGTACATGTTTCTTTAAAAGAATCAAAGTGTTCAAGACCTACCCACAGACAATAATAATCAATTAGAATATTGTAATCATCATAAATCATTTCTACCAAGACAGTTTTCATGCAAAATTACTTTGACGGCTTTGGATTACTTTTTATAAACCTTTTCCAAAAAAGGTTTACATAAATTAGCCCCAAACCATACAAGTCAAAGACAACATTCGTCCTGAAATCGCATCGCTGTATTAACATACAATATGCGGATAAAAGTTAAAGAAAATGTTTTAAAAAGGATACACAGTTGCATTGTTGCTATAGGTTCCCATTTGATTGACATAATTTTCATAGATTAATAATCACAAAATTTACAGACGAAATAAACATGTTAGAATGTAATTAAACTCCTCCTTCTTTTATAAATTATAAATAATTAAAATGGTGATACTTGTTCCTACCCGGCATAGCGTTGTATCTATAATTAAAAAAATATCAAAAATATCTGTTCTTATGTAAATAAAGAATCACTGGGTAAAAATAAAAAACCAAACGGAGAAAAATTTCTCAGTGATTCTCAGTGAAAAACCCAAATAAAGAAAAAAATATATGAACACGCCACAATCATTCAGACAGTTGTATCTATATTCATATTAGTGAGTCATTTATTTTTCTTTCAAACGCTGATTGTCTACAACTATCCCGCCGGAAGTCTATTAGCATTATTTCTATAAAAAAAGCGTACACTCGGTTACATATGTTGTTGATATATAAATTGATATATATCAATGATATAAAAACGATATAAAAACTTACGGTTTTAGAAAAATATCTTTTTAGTTTTTGTCAATTACCCTATAGATATTTCGCCTAATTTTTTCAAAAATAATTCACAAACATGAAAAAATATTACTGGAATAACTGTTTCAAAAAAATTAATGAATATAATCGGAATTCAATTTGATTAATGCAATATAGAAATTATAATTAACAAAAAAATAATATATGAACATTTGCAATTTATTACTAAAAATTAATTGGATATATCGATAAATAAATAAACCCATATTATTCACTCATTTAATGCACAAACAATACAAATATATCAAATCCTAAAATAGTTTTAATTGATTTTGTAAATATTTTGTTTTTGGATATTTTTTTTTACTTTGAGCTTATTAGTTCCTGTTTTTTTTAGTTTCGTATTAGTATATTAGTTAGTTTAGTATTACAATGAGATTTAGTAGTTATTTTTTAGTATTTAAATATTTCCAGCAGAAAATAACAAATGAGTCAGGCAAACAATGAGTACTACTATCTTAATTATTTATTACATGAAAGATATTTTTTTCTATATGTTTAAAGTTATGTTAACCAAATGTAAACCATTAGTAGTAATGATGTATGCCCTTTTTAACATCCTTTTTTTAAGTTTTGTTAAGAAATGTGTTCAGTGAATTGTTAGGTTTGGTGCGTATGGTTATGGTTTAGTGCGTATTTATGCAAAGTCTACTTGTATGTGAAATTTACATATAAAATAATCCAGGGCCGCCAAATCAATTTTACGTGAAACTTCACAATTTGATGGAAGTGGTTTATGATGGCTTTACAGTATTCTAATCACTTATTAAGGTATATAAATAACAAATTTGGCAAAAACTGCACGGAGAAATTCCTAATTGTGCACCGCGTCATCGAATCGAGGTTTCTGGAGACTGCTCCACACTTTGTTTCACACGTGCAATAGCGCTTCGCATTGTTGGACTTGATCTTCTAATGCGGAGCCTATCCTTAACTATTCCGAATTTTTGAAATTGCTCGAATAAATGATAAATTGTCGTTTTATGATGCTCCGGACGACTAGGATATTTTCTCCTAAATTCATTGTGAGTTGCAATAATTGAATTAGTTATTAAACAATTACAGCAATTTTAATGAATTCTTTTACCCTGTATTTATCCATAAAAAAACTTACACACAGAACCAAAACCAAAAAGTCACAAATATCATAAAAAAGACGCTAAAACAAAATTGCAGAGTGACTCTTGCCTCATCCGATGCTTATTATATTTTACAAAAAAAGTTTATGTAACTTAGAAAGTGTTATAAAAAAATGTTCATTAAGTCAAATGAAAATTGGAAATACAGTACAAGTGAGTATCATTGGCTCCTTTAGTACCTGATTCTGAACCAATTATCTGGTAAATACATCTCATTTAAAATAACAATAATTACAGCTAAAAGAAGACTCAGAAAATCTGATTCTACATCAGCGTAAGAAAATATTAATATCGTTATCTCTATTAACAAAATTTTGTACCAAACTTGTGGAAACACGAAGAAGAAAATTTTCTGCCTGCGACTTTTTTTATAACAAAATTTGTTCGCATTTTCAAACGGTCATATTTTCTTGATAAGCCCCCCTTCAGTATTATCCTTTTTGAAACTTAAATATTTATTGAATGAACAAACATTTGCAAAAAAGTTACCTAGTAATGGTATGGTGTAATTTATAGAACAAAAACAACTATAGAGCAAATACATATTTATATTGTACGAGGATAGGGTGAAAAGGACTTTTTAATAAAATATTGTTTTTTCCTTTCTTTTCTTTTCCATTTCTTCATATTAGGAAAGAGAAAGAGGTCGAAAGCGGCTAAGACTGGTAAATAGAGTGGATGCGGTATCAATTTGACTAAACTCTTTGTGAAATTTAACCCAAAATTAACCATAAAATTCACATGCAAAAATCAAGTGCTCTATAAGTTTGGCGCACGGAATACTGATATTGATGATACATTTCCACAATTTGTAAACGTTCTATGATGATTTGCAGACTCTACTGAATATTTTTGATAGTAGAGGAGCGTAAACTTACAATTTGTGAGTTTGAACAGCAACTCCTATTGAAAATTATCTTATGTATATATATATATATATATATATATATATATATATATATATATATATATATATATATATATATATATATATATATAATAAATTGTGATTGATAACAGAAAATATCCAATCCAGTCAATCCAGAAATTATACTACGGGAGGCTGTATACAGATCTTTTTTTTTCCTTTATTTGGATTTTTCGCCACTATCTAAAACTCAAAAAAATATTAAAAATACCTGTTCTTATGTAAAGTATTTATTTTTATTTAGATAGTGGCGAAAACCCCAAATAAAGGAAAAAAATATATGAACACGCCACAATCATTCAGACATTACTTGTATACAGATCTCCCCGAGTAAGTATCAAAAGAAGTATAAATACGAAATCGATTCTATTTTAAAACTGATGGTTGCAGGTAATGAATAATGGATTGTGTATTATACTATTAAGTATATAACATCATGGTCTAAGCGCAGAGGAGCCCCCTCAACCCTCGAAAGCATCAATTTACATCAGATTACATCAGAAGAAGGTTATCCTATGCATTTGGTGGGACTGGGCGGAATTCGTTTATTATGGGCTGTTACCAGAAAACTAGATCATTAATTTAAAGAAATACGGTTCACAACAAGGTGAATTTAATGCTTGTAATCGACTAAAAGAGGTTTGAACGCGCGAACAGAAAGGGCGTTATGTTTCATCGAGACAATGTTACATCAAACGTTCAAACGTGCCTTTAAACATCCGACATAAACTTTTACAACTTGACTGGGATGGTTTGGTCCACCTACCGTACTCTTCTGACTACCATTTATTTAGATCGATTTAAAATCGCTTATCGGATGAACTTTTGCATCAACCCAGTATTAATACTTTTACACTAGAATAATTTTAATTTCATGAGCTATCTCGTCATAGGAAAGCGAGCGCTTCAAATTTTTCTTATTTGAAAAGGTCGGCGGGAGTGGTTTAACATGCACCAAATCGACTCGAAGAATTATTGTATTTTACAACCAGTATTTTATAAAGATATGAGCTGTAATGGATTCGGAACAAGAGTGGTATAATGAAATAACTTTATATGAATTTAAATTTAGTTAATTTGCAGCACTTGCAGTTTGCAGCAATTACATTTCCTAATAATCTAAATATTTTCTAGAAAAAAAAAACCTGAAAAAGTTCTACCGTATTATTAAAAAAACCTGTACTTTTCCAAATATAAAAAAATATATTTTTTATATGCACCTGGGAACAAAGAAAAAAATGGAGCATTTTGAAAAATATATTTGCTTGAATTAGTTTTATAATTTTTGTAAAAGGTACACCGTAACAACAGATGAGATGCAAAGACGCATACAAGAGATGCAAAGAGCTGGCGAACTACTTGACTTAAAAATAAACCTAAAAAAGAGTTATGTTCAATAAATTTGCTGAGGATAAAAGAATTTCAATTTTAGGGAGATATTTTGAGATTGTGGACAACTTTATATATCTTAAGATGATTTCAATGGAGGGGAATACCGCCTGGGAAGTGGAATGGTATGTAAAATTTGGCTCAACATAAAGTTTAAGAGCACACTCCCTCTCTGCCTGAAAAGAAAAGTTTTTGATCAGTGCGTCCTGCCTGTCATGACATACGGAAGTGAAATCTTGACACTCACATCGCAATCAATTCGAAAACTTCGGGTAACACAGAGGTGAACGGAAAGATGTATAGTTTGCATTACTAAACGAGAAAGAAAGTCCTGCACATAGATCAGGGAACAAACGAAAGTGTGTGACATCATTGGAAGAGTAAAGCAATTGAAATGGAGATGGGCAGGCTATACGAACCGATGGGAAGGCAGATAGAACAAGGCAATCCTGGAGTGGATACCGCTTGATCGCAAATATCCGCGAAGAAGACCGAAAACACGGATGGACTGATAACATCGTTAAGTATATTGGACCCGAGTGGCAGAGGAAAGCCCGGGACCGTGAAAGTTAAAAGAATGCTGAAGAGGCCTACATCCTGCACTGGATCGAAACGGGCTGATGATGATTTTTTTTTATTTATAAAACATCCCTGAAGAAGTTTTCCAAAATTACAATCTGACCAAAGTTGATCAATGTGTAATGTTGTACAAACCTAAGTTACTACAAAAGAAAATATGATTTTAAGAACTTACTCACTAGTATCCCTTAAATTAAATCCAATAACTTAATTACACCAATATTAACGTATACACCAGCACTATGCTCTGCTTTTCTACTATCACAAACGTTCAAACCAACTCAAAGGGTTTGGTCCTCTTAAGTCTTCTGATTTGACTTGCATTATCAAGGAGCTGGATGGCCTCGACATTGACGTGCTGAAGAAGTCGCTGCTCGTGACTCTGGGCAAATCTGCTAATGGTCTGGGTAACAGTGTCCATTTCCAAGTCCCTATGGAGGTCACTGTTTCTGAAATACCAAGGGGCATTTGCAATGTTCCTTAGTACTTTGTTTTGGAATCGCTGGATTATTTCCAAGTTGTTCTTTTTGGCACAACCCCACAGCTGGATGCCATATGTCCATACGGGCTTTATAATTTGTTTGTACAAGAGTACTTTGTTGTAGACTGATAGAGGGGAATTTCGTCCAAGCAGCCAATACATTTTTCTAAATTTGATGTCAAGTTCTTCTTTTTTCTTTTTGACATGAGCCCTCCAGCGTAGCTTGGCATCTAATGTTATACCCAAATATTTTGCTGTATTAGCATATGGTACTTGGATATTATTTATACTAACGGGGATATGTTGATTTCTTTTGTTCGTGAAATTAATATGGGCGGATTTAGACTCATTTAATTTGATTCGCCATTGCTTAGTCCAGTTGTTAATTTTATTAACTGAGGTTTGCAGGTTTATTGCCTCTTCTACGCCTACAGCCATAATAGCAGTATCGTCAGCAAATGTTGCTATCGTATCTGGGTCTAATTCAGGAATATCACTAGTATATAATAGGTAAAGGACTGGTCCCAATACACTACCTTGCGGTACTCCTGCTTTAATATTTTTTAGTTCAGAGTATGCATCTTCCTGTTTAACTCTGAAATATCTATCTGAGATATAAGACTTTAATAGATATAAGACTTTAATAATTGCGCAAACTGTTTAGGCAAAAGCTTGTTTAATTTGTAGTTGAGGCCCTCATGCCACACTTTATCGAAGGCTTGGGCCACATCGAGAAATACGGTAGAACACATTTTTTTTTCTTCCAGTGACTTTTCAATTATATTTGTTATCCTATGGACCTGGTCTATAGTTGAGTGGCTTTCTCTAAATCCAAACTGATGGTCTGGAATAATGTTTTTATCTTCAATGATTGGCTTCAATCTTTTAAGGAATATTTTTTCAAACAGTTTTGAAATAACAGGTAGCAAGGAGATTGGCCTGTAAGATGAAACTTCATTCGGTGGTTTTCCGGGTTTTGGGATCATTATCATTTCTGCTACTTTCCATATCTTAGGTACATACTTTAATCTAAAAGATGCATTTATAAGATATGTAAGTTTTACCATAGCTTTACGAGGAAGCTGTTTCATGACTTCTCCCGTGATTAAGTCAAACCCTGGGGCTTTTTTTGTGTTGATGTTTTCTTCAATTTCTGATGCAATTTCTTTTGGGGTAACAGGTCTTATGTCACTTTCTTCTTGGGCAAGATTTTCCCAGTCAAGTATGTTTTCACCTTCATTTGGCTGGAAAGTCCCTTCTAAATATTCAGAATATCTGTTAGCTTTTTGTAAATTGCTTTTTGCCCATGTTCCATCAGCATTTTTAATTGGTGGATTCTGCAGGATTGGTCTTTTTAGTGTTTTGGTAGCTTTCCATAGTGAATAGTCAGTTTTACTGTCATTTGACAGTTCACTTAGGTAGTTACTTATAGTATAATTTTTATTTTTTTGTATATCCCTTTTCAGTTGCTTTGTTGCATTATTTAATCTAGTTTTATCCGCTGGCGATATAGATTGATGCCATATTCTTCTAAGCCTTCTTTTTTCGGTTATGAGTTCTTTTATTTCTCTGGGGTAGTTATTGCCTTTGGTTCTAGGAGTAATATTAGGTGTGTTATCCCATGCAGCCCTTTGGATAACGTTTAAAAATGTTTCCGCTTCATTGTCGAGTTGTTCTTCATTTCTTAAGTGGACTCTCAAGTCTACCGTTTCTTCAAGTTGAAGTTTAAAACTCTGCCAGTCAGTCAGTCGATTTGTCAATATAGGAGGAGTTTCCTTCTGTATGATGTTATCACTTAAGATCAGAAGAATGGGAGAGTGATCAGAGTTCATATCCCATGCCTCGTCCACATGCATATAGCTTACAGACACATTTCTAGTTATGAAAAAATCAAGTAGATCTGGTATTTTATTGGGGTCTGTAGGCCAATATGTTGGCTTACCAGTTGACATTGTTTCACATTTTAGTTGGTTAATTGCTTGTAGTAGTTCTTTTCCTTTTGTATTGGTTAACCTGGATCCCCACTGAACGTGTTTGGCATTGATATCACCTCCAATGATAAACCTATATCCGTGACTATTTAGAAAGTCTAAATATTGTTGTTTTTTCAGAGCATGTCTAGGCGGACAGTAAACTGCGGAGACTATGATCTCATATGTTTTAGTTTTAATGTTTACAGAGGCAGCTTGAAACTATTCTGTTTTATATCCCATTTCTTGGTGATGCTTGATTGATTCCTTAATTACGATGGCACTTCCACCTTTGGCGGTATTTTCGGGATGTATGGTATGGTATACTTTATATCCCTTGAGTTTAATGTATGATTCATTAGTAAAATGAGTCTCAGAAATGAGGCATATATCAATCTTTTCCATATCTAGGACTACTTGCAGTTCTTGTTGGTGTTGCAAGAGTCCATTGGCATTCCATTCCATAATTCTAAGGTTATCTGCCATTTGAATATTTAGGAATAGCTCCTTTAGCGCTATTTTCGAGTCTGCTAATATGTTCGTCCATTTGTGTTAATTTCTCCATTATTTGTTGAAGAGAGTCTTGAATAGAAACGTTTTGATTTTGTTCTTGGGTAGGGCTTTTAGGCTTACCAGTAACTGTTTCGCTAAAAGATTGATGCTGGCTGATTGATGCGGGCTGATGATGATGATGATGATATATATATATATATATATATATATATATATATATATATATATATATATATATATATATATATATACATACATACATAATGTCATAATGTCATAATCATAAAGTCTATATTGGAATTAGCTGAAGTGATTACTGAATGACTGAATTGAAAATTATGGTTTATATGGTTATTATGTTATTTATTAATTGAAATTGGTTTATGTTTAACTACGGTAGCCTATACTTGATAAAAATTTATTTTAAATTAAAGAACTTAGACTTATATCTAAATTTCCACTGTATTATTTAAATTATGGGTAATTGGCACAGATTGCCTTCGTCAAATACGAAGATTGTAATTTTGTATTTAAATAAGGCACTGTACATCAGAACAATTATCATATAAATTTTGAAACAAATTTATAGGTAAGTCTTATTTCATTTTTGTTTTAAAAACAAATTAAATGATTTTTGAAAAGTTGTTTCAATAAGCTTTCTTCTGGCTTCTAAAATATTATCAGTAATGTTTATCTAATAGATACGGAAGAAAACACTGAAATAAAAGAACCCACAAAAGAAGATATAGAACAGATTATAGAATAACTTAAAAATAATAAGAATTCAGGGATGAACGGAACAGCTGCAAAAAAAACATAAAATTTGCAGGAGATTAGCTGAAACAAAAATTATTAGATCTAATTATGACAATCTGGAGAGAAGAAAAGATGCCATCGAATTGAGAGAATGCCACCATTTTACCTATTCCAAAAAACGGAAACTAAACAACAGATTGTAATTTTTATAGAGTGAGTTTTTCGTTAGGTATCCGTTATCCGATAGTAGCGATATTAATCAAAAAGAGGTTAAAAGGAATGATTCATCCACAGATACCGGAATACCAGGCAGGTTGTAAGAAGAGCAGAGGAACAACCGACCAAGTTTTTGTCTTGAAAGAAGTAGATCAATTCTTTCATTGGAACCTTCGATGTGAAACACTAAACTCGAGGAGATTAGTGTTTCATTTAATAATCAAATAATAATAATAAATTAATCTTCGAGTTTAATGAAAGAAGTATTATCAACGAGTTATGAGAATAAAATTCTAAACAATGATTCTATGTGTAGATTTTAGTAAGGCCTATAATTCAGTAAAGAGATCCAGAATGATAAAAACCATGGAAGAATTTAAAGTACCCTCTAAAATAATGTGATTAATGAGCATGAGAGTGAGGATAACTGCAGTTAATATAGGTGCAAAAGGAAGAACGATAGAAGATTTTCTGATCAAAACAAGCCAAAGACATGGAAATCTGCTATTGACACTGTTATTCACCATGGTTTTAGAAATAACTTTTAGGAAGCGTTAGTTGAACAGAGAATGGCACATACTTTACAGAATAGTGGGTTATAGACAGATGCAAATACGGCATAGTAACCATCGTATTAGATCGCGTACAATATAGTCTTGAACTTTAAAATGGAAAATTGGAATATTTAAATTTAGCACCAAGCACATCATTTTCTGTTAATTCCATTGTAAAAACGTATTTTTAACATTACTTTAAATAGCAGAATAAAAATGCTTGTGTCCCCTACCCGTGTTGCCTCCAGCGAGATTTTTTCATATCTTCCGAAGAAAAAGGCTAATTGATACAGAACTAGGAAGAATGACTTGTGGAAGGGTGTAAATTTTTTTCTATTTGAGAGTAAATATTAGAAATAAATATGAAGAAGGAAAGGAGATAGATCTAAGGATCAAAGATAACAGATGTGCCCTTGAGCCACCTAATAAGATCGAAATATAAGACACTATTGAGATTACCTGCATTGTACGGATGTGAAACATGTATGCTAAAAAAAGAAAGAAAAACAGAGACTTCTAACATAAAAGAACTAGAAAACTAGCAGGAGGAAAGAAAAATGATAGCTTGTATATGAGGACAATAAATGAGGAAATGTATACTTTCAAAAATCTAAGGATTAACACCAATAATCTAAGGAAAATATCAGTCAGGAAGATTGCAATGGGGAAGACCACAAAGTGAAAGAAAGCAAGGAATTCCAAGAAAGCAATGCAGAGAGGTTGTCATTCAAGATCTGAAGGAGAATGGGATAAAGAACTGGAAGATCAGTCATTATTAGAGACAGCAAAACATGGAGAAGAATAACAAGGCTGAGACGTATAGGCCTGTAATATGGCTATATCTATCGATTTATTTAAAATAGCTATATGTAATGAACTCCCCATAGCGAGTGGGAAAAACATTTTATTGCAACATTAACAAATGCTACTACATGCGAGTATATTCACATCGGATAGAAAATATTATAACATGGGTTATAGATATAGATATTTTTTTCCTTTATTTGGGTTTTTCGCCACTATCTAAATAAGAATAAATACTTTACATAAGAACAGGTATTTTTGATATTTTTTGTATATATATATATATATATATATATATATATATATATATATATATATATATATATATATATTTTATATATATATATATATATATATATATATATATATATATATATATATATATATATATATATATATATATATATATATATATTTTTTTTTCCAGGGGTACATCCGATCGTTTGGACATCCGAACGTCTGCACGTTCCCAACAAACGGGACACAAACGATCGGATGTACTCCCGGACTAATAGTCCAGCGTATTCTTCCATCCGCGTAACACTACGAACTAACATATATATTTATATATATATATATATTTAAGTAAACTCACCTAGACATTCTATTTTCCTCACTATCACTACTCCCTAGCTCACGTTTGAGTCGACCCCCTCCACCACTGATCACTACACTGTTTTTCCTATTCACAACACCTCCAACAAACGACAATCCACTGTCCAACTCATTCTTAATTGATCCATCCGATTTCGTGTAGTTTTTCCTAATTTCTTGTCTTGCCACTCCATCCTGGTAATTGTGATAGAAGTGCTGATAAAAGCTCATTTTACCTAATGCTGAAGCCGAAAAGAACTTTCTCTGTCCGTAGGATCGACGCGTGTTAATGAATTTCGCCAAATTTCATCGAATCGACGATACTAAAATGCTACTAAAATTTCCGATGTTCCTGATTAGAGAGCCTGGATATGTGTTTTAGTCAGTGTACATTCCGTTTCTGTTTTCGTCTATAGGGGACTGGGATCGCTTCGTACGGAACGTGGGCGGAGCTTTGTTTAAGTATCTGGTGTTTTGACTTAAGTCAGTTGTACAGTTGTATACATTGATTCTACCCTACTTTTCGCAATAAAGTATTATTTTTCAGTTTACTCGTTTTAGTAAAAATATCTTCGCAATATATTAAGGACACATTAAGTTTATCAAAGAGATTTTTCAAATTATATAGGATAAGATAATACATTAATAGTATCTTTTAAATATATTTTTAGTTTCTTTTTTTCAGGATTTTAAGATTTGAATGACATTTTTTTTTTCATTTGAAGAATCTGAATGACATGTCTGATTTGTGTAATAATTTTTTAAATTTTGGCTGTTATGAATTGGTAGACCAAATCCATAAAAATAGTCATTCTTCAAGATGGCATGTTGGAAATTTTAAACTACATTCTTTGTATCAAAAGAAAAAAGTACTTTGATGTTATCGGGCATATCCTCCTGTTGATCGATTCTATGATGTTAAGTTTTTTTTTTGAGAAATAATCTTAATTACAAGAAAAATTGATTTATTACAATAGTCCTGCTGATCAAATAACTGCCGGCCGCGTTGGTGCGGCGGTAAGAGCAGCGGCCCGCTGCTGCTATGCCGAATCCGCGCTGGAGCGGTAGCTGGTTCGAATCCAGCGCTCGGATGGTTATTTTTCTTTCTTCTGTCCGTTTATCTTTCCTAAATGTTTGTGATTGTTTCTAGGCAAGAGTGTAAAATCCGACTTCGAATTACCCCTCAGTCACGCTAGTTAAAGGCTGGGTAAGGCCGGATGCCTTCTGAGAAGTGTTCTACGTTGGTCACTCGCCAGTCGGTAGGTTTCCTGATAGACTTATGGGTAGGCACATAACCAAGGGTTTATAGCCCGAGGGGGGTGCTGGCCTGGGTTTGTCGGAAGCTGATGACCGTGGTTCGGAACCCACGTTAAGCTGTAGGTCCAGTCGCTAAATAGCCGAGGAATAGTCGCGAAATAGGAGAGGTGCTGTACTGTTTACTATTAATTAATGTGTTTAACGAATTACTGTGTAACGAATTAACGGCATTAATGTGTTTAACGAAACTAAACGACTTTTCAAATCGATTTGGGATATCAAAGTGATATATCATAGTGATTTGGTGTTTAGCGGTAAATTTCTTCAAGTTTAGTGTTTTACACCAAAGGTTCCAATAGAAGAATTGATCATATTGAGCCTGACTAAAATACATAATCTATTATTTAATATTTTACAAGTTACTAAGTGTACATATAAATACATACATAAATACTAACACGGGATACCCGAAAATAAAAAAAAATTAATTCTCAGCTTGTGTTTAGCTTTATATATATATATATATATATATATATATATATATATATATATATATAGATATATATATATATATATATATATATATATATATATATATATATATATATATATATATATACATATACATTTGTTTTTATTTTTGAATAGACTTTATGGACCTTTACTCAGTACAAGATTATTGATCTTGCTATTGTTTTCTTCAATGGTTTAGGTGAAATCCTAAATATTTTATACCATCTTGTTCCCAATCCAAAATACAGAATACCTCTTCAAGATAGTTTGAAAAAAGAACAGGTGATATATCGTCCCCCTGTTATACAAACCATTCTGCATTGTTTTCGGTAGGTTTTACAGTAGGTTTACATGTGTTGGCTTGTCTACTCCTTGCTTAAGCAACGCGTCAATTATGGTATGCTCTGAGATTGAGTTAAATGCATTTAAATTAATGCATTTCCGCAATTATAACACGAGAGACTTTTATAGGACTTTCGCAAGACAAATCCGTGGATACACACCACAAAATATTTGCTTCAGAAAGCGGAATAGGAGATAAGCGCTAACCAATCAGGAGAATTGTCAGGAGCTGGTACACTATTTCTCGGATCTGCTCAATTTCCCTGAACGCAACACAAGATTCCCCAAGAAAAATTGTATTTATACCCAATCAGAATGACAACCACCAACACAGGAAGAAATCCACAGGCCCATACGCAAACTAAAGACTAACAGGACATCCGGTGAAGGTGATATCTCCGCGGAACTATTGAAAAACCTCGGACCAAATTCACTGCAGAAACTTACGCAAATTATCACGAACATTTGACAAACAGAAAAATTACCAGATAGATGGAAATGTGTTTTTATCCATCCGCTACACAAGAAGGGGGACAGAACAGATGCGAACAACTACAGAGGAATCTCCTTACTACAAGTCACTTACAAAATCTTCTCAGCATGCCTTCTCCAGAGAACACGAGAACAATTAGGACACAAAATTGGCTAGTACCAGACAGGCTTTCGGCCTGGTAGCACTTGCACTAAACAAATATTTAAATTTAAAACAATACTGAAAAACAAAGCCATCAGGAACCTTCCAATCATCAGAAAGCATACGACTGCATCGACCGAAAATGTCTCTTCTTCAACATCCTAGAAGAACAAGGACTCGACCTCAAAACTTAAGATTTATCAAGCAGACACTGACCGACACCACCTCTAAAGTGAAATTTATGGGAGAAATTTCCGAACCCTTCCTGATTAAAATCGAAGTATGCCAAGGTGATGGGTTATCCCCACACTTCTTCAACCTGGTCCTGGATAAAGTCATAATCAAGGACACTGGAAACCAATACGACTCGGATTACCCAAAAACAACATAGAAATATTATGCTTAGCCTTCGCAGACGACTTAGCCATACTCGCAGACAATGAAAGAAGGGCAACCAAACTGATAGAAGTCCTCAAGGAATGTGCAGAGAAAGTCGGCCTACAAATCTCCATTCAAAAAACCGAACTCTTGTGCCCAAAATTAGATGGACACCAAATTCGGCAAAATAAATAGGGTTACTCACTTCAAATTCCTGGGCGAGATCCTCAAACTCCTCGATCCTTGAGACACTTACACTCCACCGAAAAAGCAGCATAAAAACATATTAAAAGAAAAATGCAACATTATGAGGAAGATGCTCGGCCCAAAACTGACAGAGGAAGGATACAGACTACATTTTAGAAAGACCAGAAAGAGAATGTCTAACGTAGTGGCGGACATAAGAAAAAGAAGGTTGAAATTCTATGGACATATCAATAGACTTCCACCGACAAGACTCAGCAATAGAATTCTTACATACATACAAGGAATCAAGTCAACAGTACCATGGATCGCACAAGTCAAAGGTGATCTGGAAAAGGCATAAATGGGCCCGACCGAGATTGAGTATAGAAGAACGTACATAAACAAAATGCATAAGTGAAACGTTGTATCAGAGAGCGAAGTTTCGAGGAGATCGGGGACAAAGTGGACGGAGGAGAGAAAGAGAATCCACGAAGAAAGGATGAGAGAAGTGTGGGGGATCAGAAAGAATACTCGAAAATGAGTCAGAATGCTTTAGCTTATATATATATATATATATATATATATATATATATATATATATATATATATATATATAAATAAATATATATATATATATATATATATATATATATATATATATATATATATATATATATATATATAAATATAAATATATATATATATATATATATATATATATATATATATATATATATATATATATATATATATATATATATATATATATAAATATATATATATATATATATATATATATATATATATATATATATATATATATATATATATATATATATATATAAATGGGTATTAGCTCTGGAAGTGCTTAAACAATCATCAGTAATCATGTTGTCTTCAATAAAATTTGTGTCCGATGGGTTTCGAAGTTGTTGACCGAAGATCAAAAAAACATCCGATTGCAAATCAGTAAGAGACTTCTGAATCGATTTCGACGGGAAGAAGAGATTTTTGAAGCCTATCGTGACATGAAGCCTATCGTGATGAAACGTCGGTGCATTATTACACTCCAAAATAAAAAATGGCTATTAAGGAATGGCGAATAAAAGACGAAACCTGCCCTGTAAAGGTCAAAACCCGTCTCTCAGCCGGTAAGGTTCTCGCGTTTTTTTTTTCTTGAGTTTTGCTGATTGATTTTCTATATGATGAAGTTTTGACGAAGGAAAAATTGGAGAATATGTATTGGGAAACCCTTGTACACCCTCCATATAGCTCAGATTTATCACTCTGGGATTATTTTTTTGCTTGCACCCTTGAAAGGTGTACTTGGAGGGGTACGATTCGACAGCGATCAAGGGGTTGAGGACTTCGTGCGTAATTGGCTGATTACCCAAACTCAAAGTTTCTGCGAATAAGGAATTCATAAGTTTTCAAACCGCTGGAAAAAAATGTGTAAATTATGGAGGAGACTATGTCGAAAAATGATCAATAGTTTTTTTGTATTATTTTATATTTGATTCACCCTCATATATATATATATATATATATATATATATATATATATATATATATATATATATATATATATTTATAAAGAAAAGTTTCCAGCCTCACTATGAAGATAGCGTCACGCGTCAAAAATATTTTGGAAATATAAATGTGCATGCGTTAAAAATATAATCTTTAATCAGTAAGTATCCTGTATAGATGGAAAAAATTGAATATCGAATCGTCATAAAATTCTTGCATGAGATGATGCTGTTTACGGGGACTGAGCAGCATCATTTGGCACCGTGAAATTTTGCCCAGCTGAATTTAAACGTGGTCGTACCAGATCATCATCATCATCATCAATCCGTATCAATCCACTGCAGGATGAAGGCCTCTTCAGAATGCTTCCAACTCTCGCGGTCCTGATCTTTCCTTTCCATTAGGGTCCAATATACTTAATATCATGAGTCCATCGTATTTTCGGTCTTCTCCGTGGACGTTTGCGATCAAGCGGTATCCAGTCCAGGACCGCCCTGGTCCATCTTTCGTCCCATCGCCTCGCTACATGGCCTGCCCACTTCCATTTCAATTGCTTTATTCTTCTAATGATGTCACTCACTTTCGTTTGTTCTCTGATCCATGTGCAGGTCTTTCTATCCCGTCTAGTAATGCCAAGCATACATCTTTTCATTCCCCTCTGAGCTACTCGAAGTTTTTGAACTGACTGTGATGTGAGTGTCCAGGTCTCACTTCCGTATGTCATAGCTGGCAGGACACACTGATCAAAGACTTTCCTTTTCAGACAAAGTGCTAGTTTGCTCTTAATGTTGAGCCTGCCAAATGCCTGCCAGCCACATTTAACGCGTCGTTCCACCTCCCGGACGGTGTCCCCTTCCATTGAAACCCTTTAGGCCAATATATATATATATATATATATATATATATATATATATATATATATATATATATATATATATATATATATATATATATATATACATATATTAATGTAAATTGATAGAAACTTACTACATGTCCATGAACTTTTTGAGGCTATTCCACAAAATGAGCTGAAATATATATATATATATATATATATATATATATATATATATATATATATATATATATATATATATATATATATATATATATATATATATATATATATATATATATATATATATATATATATATATATATATATATATATATATATATATATATATATATATATATATATAGTGATCCACAACTTCCAAATCCGTTCCTAAAATAGAAATTCTTTTGTCGTCAGCAAATTTATTGGACATGATCTGACTCTTCTTCTGGTTAATTTCCAAGCCAAATGATCCTAGTAGGTTTACATAGACTTTCTCCTACACCTTGATTAAGCAATGCATTTTTATAATCGATTAATGCCACGCACAGTGGCATAGTGTATTCGTTGTGTTTTTCTATGACCTGCTGTAGAACCTGGATATGATCCAATGTACTGAATCCACTTCTGAATCCATTAAGTTTTCTTAGTATTCTTTTGGATATTATCTTGGTGAAACCTTTGTACACCACCGATAGGAGGCTTATTGGGCGGTAGTTCTTTAAATCTTCCCGTGCTCCTTTCTTATGTAAAAGAATCACTTCTGCATTTTTCCATAAGCTGGGTACTTCTTGTTGTTTGAGGCATTTTGTGTATAATCTTGCCAGTGTTTTATATAAGGTCCGACCACCAGCTTTTAACATTTCCACCGTTATACTATCCTCTCCTGGAGCCTTACCATTTTTCATCGAGTCTATAGCCTTTGTCACTTCCTCCACCAGGATATCCGGCATTTTGTACTTTAGTAGGCATTGCTGTTCTTGTCTGATTTTGGTCCTGATATAACTTTGAATAAAATCGTCCGTTTCCTGCATATTGTACCATCCTGACGCATTAAGGAAAACATTTGTGTCCTTTTCCTTCTCAGCTTCTGCTTAGCTTTGTTAATTCCTCTGCTTTTTCCTTCCAGAATTTTTTGCACTAGCTGCATGTTGAATCGGCGCGTTTCCTCTCGAATACGTTTTCTTATAGTTTTGCAAAGTTCAACGTACTCGACCCTACCAAAAGGACTGTCTGCATTCTTCATTGTCCGGCGTTTTTTCATTAAATTAATGGTGTTATTGGAAATTTTTGACTCTTTGAAACATTTATCTTCTGGTGCTATTGAAGCCGCCGTTTTAAGCACATTGTTGGCCATTTCTTTATATTGGTCTATAATTTCCATCTCATCTGGGTGTTGTAACACAGCAAAGCGGTTCGACAAAGTAATTTCAAAATCTCTGCCCCTCTCCAGCAGCTTTCCAGAATCCACTTTGCCACCTTTTGATCTTATAATTTCTTCGCTTGTTTTTTGGCAGTTTATCCTAATCTTTGCTCGTACCATTCGGTGGTCACTTCTCACATTAAAATGGTTAAGGACAGTATAATTGCAAAATATTGCTTTATCGTTTGACATGATGTAATCAATTTCTCTGGTGAGTCCAGATAGACTTTGTCTATTTTTTGTTGATCTTTTTCTTATAAAATGAATTCATAATATATAATTCATGTCCTTCAGCAAAGTCAACCAGCCTGTCATCTCTATTGTCCCGCTCACCATTTCCATATGGGCCAGTTGCATTTTCACCAGTTCTTGCTTTTCCGATTCTGGCATTAAAGTCACCCATCAGGATTTTATACCTACACCTCTCTTTGTCTAAAAGTTGGGCCACATCATCATAAAATTCCTCAATTTCCTCATCTCTATGGCTTATAGTTGGTGCATAAGCTTGGACGATTTGAAGCTTAAACTTTTTGTTCAACTGAATGACGTATTGGGCTAATAGGTCAGATATACTTTCATATTTAACTACACTGTCTGTTGGCTTTTTTCAGCTTTCGATTGATGAGGAATCCAATTCCACCACATCGTCCATTCTCCGTACCTCGGGTATAGAGTACGTGACCAGTTGGTTCTAGTTTGATTAACTCTTCTCCCTTTCTTCGGGTTTCACAGAGCCCAATAATATCCCAATGTATGTTGTAAAGTTCGATTAACAGTTCTTGCAGTCGAATCTCCGTTTTCATAGTCCGTATATTAAGCGTAGCAATGTTAAAAGTCCAATGGCAGCATGATCTAACCCGGTGATTCTTAGTACCCTCTGCCTTGGGGCAGGTCTTCCCGCTGCCGTAGGTAGTTGCCCCTTGGCCTCCGGGGAATGAGGGCCGTGTTTGAGGTTGTACTGTCATATTTTAACATATTGAAATACCATGTTGAAGGTATGGGCCGTAATCTGCCACGCTGGTCCAATGCGGGTTGGCAGATTTTGAATCATGTTAGTCTGAGGCCTCTGCCTTGACCTGTCCATCAGAGGTAACCCTCCTAGGAGCATAGATTCCAGACGGCACAGCTCAAAACTTCATTGCCCTACTCAAACCCCTTTACCACGTCAAGGTCTGATCCACTAAGGGGATATAAATATATATTTATACATGCATTCGCCAATCAAGAATATATTTTTTCATATTATCCTAAACAGTTTCTATTGATTTCTCTGTAGGTCAACTGACATAAAAGGGCAACGAGTAATACAAAGTTGTTTCGACACACTAGTTTACTTAGCCTTTGTGTTAAAATTAAATTACCAAACAAGGGCTTACCAGTTAAGAGTTAATACAGTAAGCACGTTTCTATTTAAGCGAACTAGAATAATTTTAATAAAACGGCAGTCGGATCAGTTTGTAATTGTATAGATGGAGAGGTTTACACGTAACGACATGGACGTAAATATATACTACGCAATTATATAAACCGGTGGTTTATAAATACAATATTACGTATAAAAATAAATGTTATGAAATGAAAGGAGCGGTGGATATATTTTCAGTTATGATGACAGATGAAGGACATCCTCAGTTGTACTTCGCATAATATAGTTGTACTTTGCTAAATATCAGATAAAAGTTTTTTACTGTCCTATCGTCAAAAAATCCAAATTTCCAATTTCAAAACATATTTAACAGTTATATAGTCAGAGAACAAAAGTGGCATGCTTAGTTTCAGCAACAAAAGCTCCTGTGGCTATCGGGATCTGAAATAGTTTTGAATGGCTAAAATATATAATGGACAATACATTTGAAGGACTGAAAGGGTCACAGCACGACTTCGAAAATGAAGCAGTTGTTAAGATCGACAACTCTTTTTAGCACTGCTCGAATCCAACGGGAGATAACAAGTTTTTAAGTTATTTTTCTATAATGGTACATCTATACTGGGGAACAAAAAATTGCAACTCCCAGTCTACATTCTTCTCTTCTTCTTCTTACTCTTCTTTACAGAAGAGTGGTGACGAAAACTCATTCCGTTTGCGTCCTTTTCGGACTCGCCAGCATTCTCTTTTTCTTGCTTCCTTGGTTGCTTATTGTAGAGATAAACCAGTTAGGTATTTAATTTGGTCTATCCATCTTTATCTGCTGTTTGATCTAGCCCCCTCCATACACTGCTTCTAGAATATTGGCATCCCGGCGTTCAATACGTTCCCGGCGTTCAATAGTAAGTAGCCTTGTAGGGTCATACATTTCTTTAATAACGGATGCTTTTGTTCATCTGGCAGTCGATGGAATGCGAAAGACTGTCTCCAGCACTAAAGTTCAAAAGAATTAATACACTTGAGGGTTTGTTTTTTTATAATTTCGGGTTTTCGGGGAATATAGCAATAGACGAAAAAATAAAGTTTTTACTATCTGTTTCATTATGTTTAGTATTAAGCAACTCCCCCTCCCCTATATATTTCATCAAATTGATAGGTACGCTATATCTTGAACAAAAAAAATATATAATTTTTGCTTGTTTATCTTTGTCTTACTTACCATAAGGCGCTTGACTTAGAATTATTCTGTGCTAAAACAAATAGAACTGTGAATGAATGGTACTTTGAATGAAAATTTGTTTTTTGTAGCAATGAGTTTGGATTTTATGTAGGTGGTCATGATGGGTGCAGACAAATCAAATGGCTTTGGGGTAAAAAGTGAAATTTAACTATTTTAACTTGCTTAAGATAACGTTTATGGTAGCCCATTCTACATGGTGTAAGGGAAAGTACTTTTGTAAATTTAACCAACGATTCTTTACATTGTTTGAAGAAAAAGTTTCTTGAAATACAACCATTTCCACGAAAAAAAAAGTTTTATTTTAAAATATTATGTGACATTAATACATCGGCATAAACAATGGCCAACGCGTAATCAGCACGTGATATTTTAGTCAGAAATACTGAGCGCCCCTGCCATTGACAGAAATCGGTCGAACCGATTTAAACCACCAATGAAAACCCAGATGACAGGTAGGTTCAATAGAAACACAGGGTTGGCGGCAGTAACTCATACAGTGCCCTGAGTTTTTTTAAATTTATTGAATTGCATTCGATTTATTAATAATTGTCGATATTATCAATACCCCACCCAAAAAGAGGGCAGTTCTTAGTGCGGTCCTGTAACAATCACGTGCAATATGGGTGAATATGTTTGGGTTTAGTTTCTTTCTTCAATAAATAGGCTATAGGACTAATTTTTCATGCAGAGTCTTGCCTGAGCTTTCATAGAGTAAAGACGTGCTTCTTGAGCTCTTTGATAAGCAAGCGAAAGGTGTGATACCAAGTGATTCCGTGTGTTGTGAAAAGTGATCCCGATAGTGATCCTGCAGCCATGAGTGATTACGATCCAGATGATTGTGTAACTGGCCCTTATGAGGCATCAGACCGTGAGCTCGCAGACATAATTAAAGGCGATCTAGTTCTTATATTTGATCTCGAAAATAAAGTAGAGGTTCAAAAGAACGTGATCAAAAAACTCCCTAAGGAGGCAGCGAATGCAGCCAACGAAATAAAACAACTAACTAAACGTTACGAAGAAAGTAAAGCTTCAGCCGAAGCTTTATCCAAAAAGAAAAGCTCAAAATCCAAAATCACACCCCAAACATCAACTAGAGGAACACAAACAAAAAAGGTGTCCAAAACTTCAGATATCGGGACGCAAACAAATGCGTCCAAGACAAGACAACATCAACTGCTAAAACACAAACAGGGGTGTTTAAAGTTCCAGTATCAGTAGCCGAGACACAAACTACAGTGTTCGAAACTACAAGCACCGAGATCCAAACGGATTTCGAAAAAGAGGACTCACAGAGTGTCCTTAACGCAGAGAATTACCAGCAGGTGATCTCTCGCTCCCGCAGACGCAGGAAGAAGAAAGGGTCTACTTCCGAAACTAGTCAAATTTCGGAAGAAAAGACGATTCCTCTCCCGTCGACGTCAGCCACCAACAATGAAAAACTCATCAAAGAACCAAAACAAATTAAAAAGTCCAAAGTACCAACAGTGCCCATAAGACGCAAACCTAATCCAATAGTCTTGACAGACAAATCCATGTTTCTAAGCGCTATGGAAGCTTTGAAAATAGCCAAAATAGCTGTCGGGCCAGCAAGAACGAGACCGGACGGGGTCCTTTTTACCCCAAGTACGGAATCAGAGCGAAAAGCCATTTTAGAGCTTTTTGACGAATATAAATATCTATATCAAACACCAACATCAAGCAGAAATCTACGCGTCATTATTAAAGACGTGCTAGAAACCATATCATCAGAAGATGTAGAAACCGAGCTTCAACAGCTAGGTTTCCATCCGATCTCCACCACAAGATGGAAAAACAAAAATAAAAAACCCATTGCGATCGTACAAGTGACAGTACCTCGCAACGAAAAAACCATCCTAAATATAAAACAGCTCCATTCTCAGCCCGTAAGAGTGGAAAAGTAAAATAAAAAGAAGCGTAGCTTGGCTACGAAGATGCAATCAACATTACATCACCAACACGAAAAAAAGAACCAAAACTTAAACGCTGCTTTCCGATCCTGGCTTAGAAAACAGCAGTACACCTCATCGGTGCAAAACCAAAACCAACTGCAAGAAGAAGCAACGGCCGAATTTGTAGAAATTTTTAAGCTAGCGATGTATCAGACTCTTTTGCAGTTAGATATACCGCTTCTAAACCAAATTCAACTAAAAATTTCCGATCAAGTCATCGAAGAATCTGCATAGTCGTAAGACTACGCCTTCTTTCGACCACACCCCCTATGGTATTTAAATACGAGATTTCTCGTATATCCGCGGAATCGGGCCTTGCGGCCTGATTCCGAAGCAGAGATGAAAGCATCTTATCAATGTGAATAAAGTCGATAAAAAATCGATACCACAGGACTAGAAAGAAGTCCCCAACCCCGTAGTTCGCTGATGCACACCGGAACCAGCCGGAAAATTGAATAGAAACAGGTAAGAGTCGAAAAGATTAACCTAAAACCCTGGATAAATAAATCGAAATCGAATTTTTCATGCTATAACACGTTTTAAATGATTCACGACACATTAAGAAACACGTGATTAATTGATTGATTAAATTAACTGTTCAAATTGTCCACTATCCCATTCCTGATGAAACAAGCTTCTTCGGTTGATAAAATATTCAACAAAAATTTTGAATTCCTTTAGTTTTGGTAAATAAACCATTCACAATATTTTTGTATGAGTAAAAAAGCGGGTAGGAGAGATTGTGCCCTTTGAACATGATAAGGGTAGAGTAATTGTTCTTTTACTCTACAATGTACAGTCTAGCACGTAAGTCTTGTACAACAAAACGTAAGTCTTCAACTTTAGGAGCGATTTCTCGCTACCTCCCGCATTTTTGAAATTTTGGAACCACACTATCCACGTATCCAAAAGCCTTTGAGAAACAAACAAACATTTCCCGAGCTGGAAATATCTTGATATCGATATCCGAAGAAAATAATCTAAAGGCATTAAATCACATGACTTTGTTAACCAATTAACAGATTCGCTCCATGAAATAATTATCTGACCGAATTATTCTCTTAATAAATCGATTGTTGTATTGGCTGCCTAACATGATGGACCGTCCTGTTGGAACCACATCTTGTTCAAATTAAATTTTCTACGTAGTCGAATAACAAAGTCCAACTTTCTGGATAAATTTGGATCTTAATCAACCCTGAGGCAACAGCGGCAATATTTTCTTCGGAACGCACAGTTAATAACGCACACTACAAAAATAATGATATACTCAACAATAATCGGACCAATAGCATTATTTGGTTCCGAAACGTAAATTCTAACAAAGAAAGACGAACTATCGTTAGGTTCCTGGGAAAAGCAGACGCTGAAAAAAATATATGGCCAAATCAAATCAGAAGAAGGTTGGAGAACGAATAACTGTCAATAGTCTTTAATAATTTAGATATAATGAAATACATTCGGAATACATCAAGAGTATAAGCAGCGAAAAATCGGCTTAGAAAAAGGAAGGAACATGAAGGGATCCAAGACTGAAGTGACGACCGAGAAAAAGATGGGGGGAGGACTTGAAGACGGATCTTCAAGAGAAAGGAATAGGGATAATAGGGAGAAAGGGAAGGCGAGAGATAGAAGACAAGAGTGGGGAGAATTACGGTAGAGCCAAGAAGCAATAAAACAAAAAGTCGTATTCCTTTATAACCAGATTATAATTGTTATGGACACGGATAGTCACCCTTCCAGGTAGAAAACGAAGACCTGAACACTCCTAGGGGAGGCTCAGGCCCTTTAGGTATAATCAAGCCAGAGATAAGAAGTATCAAGGTAATGATTATTCGTATGGTAAACTAATACATAATTGATAATAAAATGTTATACTTTACCACATACTTGATAGGAATCATAATTTTTCTCAATAAAATAAAATTATGGCCAAAATTATGGCTTTCTATTTTTCAGTCTGTATATTCATTATTAACTATTATTAATTGAAATATGGAAATAAACCATTAAGTTAAACAAGCAAAAAACAAATACCAAATGTGACCAAATGTGAAACAATTTAGATATTTTTTGTTATATTACATAAAATGAAACCTTTAATAATTATTCCAATGCTACAGTGCACAATTAAAATTTTACCTTTTTTATCTATCTCATTTTCCCGAGCACGTGTCTCTTAAAAATGTTATCCTGTTCAATCTTAGCTAGATCCCATCATTATATTGTTCTTTCTTTTCTCCGATTTCCGAGCAATCAATAATGCCAATAAATGTTCGAGTTGATCGACGATTTTCGAAATTGTTGGAGGCGATGACTGAGCGGTCAGTCAGCAAACAAATCGACCTAGCCAGGTTAATTAATTCGAGGTTGTGTTTTACGACGTTGAACCTGGGAGTAAATTGAGCGTTTTACGTTACTGAGCTGGTTAATTTAGCTGACTGAACTTAATAGCTGATTGGTAAAAATACTTTTGAAGTTGGTTTTCAAAACATAAAACAATATTGTTTTCGGTAATAATTTTGGAATTAAATATATTAAAATCAAGAAAATCAATATTTGTAACACTTAAATGGAATTAAATTAAAGTTGAGCATAAAGTACAAGGGTCGTTCAATAAGTTCCTTAGAAAATCCAAGAGATGGCGCTCGTAGCATCGAAAATGGCTTGTTTTTAATAAGCATCATTCATTTCATTCATCAGATAGCTGTCAAAGTCTCAGTTATATTCATCACATGGTTTAATTTTTATTGTCGATTGAAGCCAGAAACTTTTTGTTTAACGTTAAACATTTGTATATTTTTTTAGAACATTTTTATATTTTTAAAATTTTGTTAGGCAAATTTATTACAAAAAAGAATCAATGAGAAATTTGTCTCCGTTTGGTTTTTTGTTTTTACCCAGTCATTCTTTATTTACATAAGAACAGATATTTTTATATTTTGTGAGTTTTAGATCGTGGCGAAAAACCCAAATAAAAAAAAATATATGAACACGCCACAATCATTCAGACATTACTCAGAAACTTTTGTTTATTTAGAAAAATGGAAAAAAGTGTGTTTCGAGTGGTGATTAAACACTTATATTTAAAAGGCTAACACCGAAAGAGATCAAAGCAAAGTTGAATGAAGTTCATGGCATATCTGCTCAGGTGTTTGTAACTGTTTATAATTGGGTAAATGAGTTTAAACGTGGCCGTACACCCACAAAAGATGAACCTCGTTCGGGACGTTCAGTGAAAGTGAATACTTCCGAAATGACAAAATCCACGGCATGGTTTTAGGTGATCAACGAATCAAAGTGCGCGAAATAGTTAAGGCCACAGGCTTATCGCAAGGTACAGTATTGTCAATTTTGCACGAAAAATTGGGTGTAAAAAAATTTCGGCGATGGGTGCCGCGTTTGCTATAGTGGAGAATAAACGCGATCGTGTGGTCGACTTTGAGACTGTTTTGGCGTCTTTTTCGTCGCAATCCTGATGAGTTTTTGCGTCGATACATAATCCTTTGGACGAAACATAGATACACTATTATACTTCAGAGACAAAGGAACAATCAAAACAGTGGGTTTTTGAAGGCGAATGGGCTCCAAAGAAGGCGAAGGCGGTGCCATCGGCCGGAAAGGTTATGGCCATCCACCGCATTCACAGGAGTTGGTCCCCAGTGACTTTTTTATTTTCAAACTTAAAAAAAATTGCTCAGCGGGTAACGGTTCATAGCGAAAGAGGAGGTCATCGCCCAAACAGATGCCTATTTTGAGAACCTTCCGAAATCTTACTTTGTTACTTTGTAAAAAGCCTTCGAGAAATGCTTGGAAAAGTTTATAGAGCTAAAAGGAGATTATGTTAAAAAATAAAAAAACTATAACTCTACTTAAAATAATTTGTTTTTCGATCCTTTTCTAAGGACTTATTGAACGACCCTCGTACAACATGCTCTGTTTACATTATTATCTTCTTCTTTTAATGAGAATTTACCTTACTAAGGTGTAACAAAAGTATCTGCGTTTTTAAAGCGCTTAGGTATTCATAATTAAAAAAAAACATACCTGTAGGTTATTTCGAAATATAGACCATCGTTTTCGATTACCTGAAATTATGAGCAAATAACTCTTTTCCTCTTTGATACCATGATGAGTTTTTGGAAGCAAAAAACTCGGCGGAGCCTTTATTTTTCTTTTCTTTAGTCTTGAATTTCATTCCTCGCACTTTTATACGTGTGTCTAAAGCTGGATATTTTTTGGTGAAAACAGCATGACAAATCTTTGTTGCTTTATTACTGGAAGAGCTGATTATCTGCTACCTAACAATCCATTTGACGAATTCAAAGTCAGTAGGGTTATCGACGCGAATTTTACACACTTGCATGGCTTGCTCTTTGCCACCATTTCTATGCTTCCCAAATGCCCATTAGCAATAGGGTGAGATGCTCCTAATTCCCCTGAAGTTACTGGTTCTAGAATTTGTAGCCATAGCTGCTCTTAAAATGCCTATGGATGATTTGATCTTCCTCTATCTTCCTCTATCTTCAAGCACCATATCTCCGTTCCGGAGTTTCTGAACCAGAGCTGAGCGGTGCGGATTGGTATGACACCTTCCCCCTCTACATCGTAAGTCTCGGGAGCGGCGTTAGTCTCTTTAGTCAGTCTCTCAAGTATTTTTTTAAAATAAAGTCTTAAAATTTCACTAATTTTAACATTTTTGTTAAAAACTGCCGACTGAATATTTCGCAGCAGATTTACTTAAATACCCAAGAAGAAATGTTTATCTGTCGGCACAAAAAGTTTAAATCGGATTAAATCTCTGATAAGTGAAGTTTAATCGATTAGTTATAAAGAAAAAAAATGCAAAGATTCTTGTTACACCCTAGTATATGCCCTCTCGACCCAGAAACGAATTCGCGACGATGAAAATATTTCACAGTAGATGTAAGTATATCTAGTGATGAAACCTGGTAGCGATAAAGAAGTATCGGTTGGACCTTATTTTTTGCAACATTATTTGAATACCGATAGTCATCTTTTGAAGCTTTCATGTTAGAGCGTTGTCAATGTAGGTAGTCAATGAGCGTTGTCAATGTAGTAGGAATTTAAATTAACCTATTGATTATCAGAAAATTTTCTAATCTATTTCTATTTTAAACTGCCTTTTTCAGATATTTAGAGAATTTTGGTATTTTCAGTGTTTGTGTAGAGACATTTTTTTTGCGTAGTAATCTATATAGTAGTCGACCGATTGACATTTGCATTTCAATACGCGCGTGTTTTTATAGTAAAATGAAACCTGTCAGATCCCGGGCACCCGCCAAGCGTCATTTCGGCGTATCCCAAGCGTTTTCATAAGCGGAACAACCATTCTAGCGGCTAAAAATTTTGACGTACACGATATGAACATTATTCTAAACAGAATTGCAGGTGAAACATTGACATACAAATCCATTGACTCCGTGATGAATCAAAGTGAAGTAGTAAATTTTTCAACGGAATTTTTTAATTAACTCGATGTTTGCGGATTACTGTCACACATTCTGAATTTGAAAATTGGAGACTCAATTATACTACTCCAAAACATCAATCAGCCAAAGTTATGCAATGGTACACGTTTAGGTTGGTACAGGGTACAAGTAAAATGGTACAAGGTTAGTTAAAAAATTGATGAACAATCTAATTGGAGCAACAATTCTGACTGGATCTCATAAAGGTGAAGAGGTACTTCTTCCACGAATACCACTCATTCCGACCGACATAGCGTTCAAGTTTAAACGACTTCAATTTCCAATATGCCTTGTGTTCCCTTTGACTATCAATAAAGCGCAAGAGCAATCTTTGCAAGTGTGCGGTTTGAATTAAAAAAAAAAGGCTTCTCTCATGGGTAATTATTCGTCGTATGCTTCAGAGTCGGTAAACCGTCTGATCTTCATGTTTATGCAGAAAATGGACAAACAAAAAATGTAGTGCATTCACTAGCTTTACAATAAAAAACAATTTTCTGCGAAAAACATCTTTTTTCGTCCTTTCCTTTTATTCCACAGCATCGACACAGCAACGCAAAAATGATGATATGTTTCCTCGGTGAATCTATGTTTGGTAGAATACTTATTTACTTCACTATTTATTTCATATAAGAAAAATTTCATCATCGCTGCAGCGAAGCGTGGCCAGGTTTAGCTAGTTATATATATAAAATATAAACATTGTGTTCACAAAAGCAAGCATTTTTATCAACTAACAATATCAACTAACAATAATAAAATATTTAGCTTGACTTGAAATTATTAAAAAACTAAAAGGAATATGATTTATAGTTACTCAATACAAAATAAAAATCGAATAAAACAATTTTTTACTTTGCTATCACTTTTATTTTTAAATTTTTGTGAATATAGTTTCTATGACGAGTGACTATAGTTCCTAGACGATAAAACTAGAGAAACAATTTCACAACATTACTTATGTATTAATGAACAATATTTTCAATTTAATAGCGCGGATACGGATAATGCAAAAAATTTATTGTTTTGCTTTAGATATGTAGAACACATTTTGCTTATTATTCTGGAAACGACGAAACGATATAAATAGAAGAACCATTAAAGCAATTAAATATAATCCATCCAAAAATAAAATTTACACTTGAAAAAGAACCAAATCGAACCAAAAATTTTCTAGACCTTCAATATCCAAACAAAATAATAAACTAGAATTTAATATCTATAGAAAACCCACATACTCGGATATAACAATTACAAAACAATAAATCCATCCCATTATACATAAATATGCAGCATATAAGTCTATGATCCATCCAGCTTTCACAATTCCATTATCCGAAAATTCTAGAAAAATGAAACTAAGGGTACAAAATAACGGCTACAACGAAAAAGAAATTAGTTACTTAATAAATAAAAAACGAAAACAATTGCTTATTCATCAAATATTATTCCCTAATTCCCCACTATTTAAAATATTGTAAAAAAAATTAACCCCAATAAAAGTGTAAAATTAGGTACATAGGATTAGGTATATACAGGTGTAATACCTTAGTTTTAAAGTAGTGTTTGAAAATGTAACATCGTTTTACGAAACTATAGTCACACAAATTTAAAAATAAAAGTGATAGATAACAAAAGTAAAAAATTGTTTTATTCGATTTAAAAAATGAGCTATAACAAAGTAACGGATCAATCAATAATCAAAATAAAAATGTCTTTTTTTATCACCTCGAATAGGTTTATTGTATTTTTTTCGGTTTTTATAAATAATCTTTTTGTTTGAATTGCATATACTTGTTTAATAACGAAGATAAACATAACCTTTGACCAACCAGTTCAATATTATTTTAAACCTAAAGTTTAAGAAAAAAAACATGTTAAAATAACTCCATCGCACCAGCAAATGCCATTAAAGGAAAAAAGAAGAAGAAACGCGTATGTCATAGATTTTGTATGGAAATTCTTAATGAAATGCAGACAACGAAAATAATTTCTTTAAAATAATCAAATGTGTTTAAGAGGTACTTCTCAAATATTTTTTGTTTCTCAGGAAACATAGAAAGTAATAAAAATCTTACGGGTTGTTTTATTACACCATATTATAACCGGCGACAAATCTCAATTTTTGGGGACAGATGATACCATCTTTAAACATTTCAACATAAAAAAAAAAGTTTGTAAGACGATGTTTGATGTTTTATATATATATATATATATATATATATATATATATATATATATATATATATATATATATATATATATATATATATATATATTCCTGCTAGCGTCTTTCTTAAAAGTATAAATACGCTTTAAAATGTACGCTCGAAACCTCTAAAATCCTATTCAAAACCACCATTCAGATTGTTATAAAAGAAGAATATTTCTGCCATTGTAATGGTTCTATATAAAAGAGCTTTGCTCTTTTATATAGTTATGTGCAAAAAAAAGAACACTTTTATGGTTTTTGTACATTTCCTAAGTTCAAAGTTCAGTTCAGTCAAATGCTAATTCAAACAACACTAAAGACTTCCATAAAGCTGTGAAAAAAATAACAAGGAAATAGACACCACGTAGATGGATAATACAGAATGCACAACACACATTTTAACATACATACATTTTAACCGAATATAAATATATTGCTGTAAACTCTTCCAAGATTTATATAATCCGAGCATACCTAATTTGGAAAAAACGTGAACCTAATATTTTAAAAACAAAGATCAAAAATGCTATATGCAGTCTAAAAACACTTAAACCAGTGTAAAACATGTAGACATGTTTCACAACCTCTGCCAGAAATAAATACAACCTCTGCTAGAAAGTGTAGGATACCGAACCGTGGCGATCTGAGCATTTAAACCTCTATAAAAAAAGGGTCCAAAGAAAAATGCGAAATTTGCTGCCTAATCGCTTTGATTTTAAATGCAAGTGAAATCTTCCTTCAGCTTATCAACGAATGCTTAAAATCCTATATATCATGACCTATTTAATATTCAACAAATCACCGAAAAAGCCACAAAAGTCAGCTATCCTGTATATCTCTGTTTTCTAGATTATTGGAAGGCCTGAACTGGCAAATATTATGGCAAATTCTGCAGGCAATGTGAGCATCAGATTCCCTTGTTGGCTTAATTTGTCATATAAGTGGAAAAAACAGCGCAGTGGTAAAACTGAAGATAGAACATCCAATGAGTTTTGATTCCATAAAGGAATCAGAAAAGAATACATCCTATCGCCAATTCTAATTAAAGTTTATGGTGAATATATCATACGAAAAGCTCTCGAGGATTGGACGGATGGTGTAAGTATTGGCAGGATTAAAATAACTAGCTTAAGCATATATACTTCTTGCGAGTTTAACTGAGGAACTGACCATAATTATTGAAAAAAAGTAAAGGATGAAATTCGCTTTTATGTGCAAAAGCACACTATTTGTGCAAAAGGGTTTTTATTTATTGACAAAACACTGACACAACAACAGCACTGGGCGGCGTGTACCATAGATTGACTACGGTCGCTTATGTTTTTGTTAGTATTTACATCTTAAGATGGCTATGGTGGCGGATCTGTAGTAGGGATAGCATTTTTTTATTCCCCACTCACTCATCCCCTCAACGTGACCATTTATAAGAGAAAAATACTTTTTATCCAGAGCTTCTCTTGAGGGTTAAAGGTAGTGAGACAATTTGTCTATCTTGGGGTTTTAATATTGAATGAAGATGATAACATTTATGAGAACAGAAGAACATTCCAGAAATACAATGTAAAATGTTCAGAAGATCTGGAAAAATAGGGACATAACAGAGAACACAAATAAACAGATTCTAAAAAACCTATCTATCCAGAATTACTATATCCCTCTGAAATATGGATCATTAAAGTATAATACCATAGAAAAACAACTTTGGTGCTAGAGATTGGTCCTTCACATTCCATAGCCTGCCAGATGCACGCATCCATTATTCAAGAAATTAATGAATCTAAAGAGTGTGCCAAATTATTCATAAACGAATACTAAGATTCTTCGGCCACATTAAACGTAGTGATGGTAATAACCTAGAGAGACTGATGGTTCACGAATCGATGGACGATTCTAGATCACCCCGCATTTGGCATGCAAGTTCAAATTAAAAAGGTCTTGAACGCGATTCGTTATCTTAGATACTTCGAGAACCTCAAACTCGTGCATAACACTGATCTTCAAATTATTTTATCTTGTGACTGCATAACGATAGGCAGTAACATCTAATCATCTTGTTATTTCACGGAAACTTAACTTTATGGCCTATATAAACTTATCCCGTTTGCATACTTTTGGGACTAATTCTTGCCAGCAGTCTTTATTTCTGACTTCCTTCAATGCATATTGGAGAGAGACTCTGCTCTCCGAAATTGACAGGCATTTATCCAGACTTAATAGAGATACTTATCACCCTTATTGGTTGCTTTTTCTTAATAGTTCTTAGCTAGAATTAATTGAATGGAACTCTATTTGTTTTATTGACGAGTCTTAATTTTGTTTAGGTCGTCCTCTTGAGTCCTCAAGGGTAAAGGGGTCAGACGTTTTCGGGATGAAAGGTGAAAAATAACATTCGTAATAGAACGAAACCATGACGAATATGAAAATTGAAGCATGAAAGGACAGTTAGAACTCCTGTAGAACAAAACTCCTGTTGTCCGAAAAACTCAAGGAAGGCGAGACCGACCTCGCAACTCAGCCACTTTTCAGTGCACCTCTTACAATTGTCTTTGAAATTTTGCGTCAAACCGTTGCCGCAATCAGTTCATCAACTAGTATTAGTAAATTACCTACTAAGATCAACATTTAAGAAACAGCAATTACAATGATCTTCATGCTTTTAGCAAGCTTAGTTTTACATTATCCAGAAGTACTACACGATTTACCACGAACTTATGCTCATCATCATATTCAGTGGGAAAACAAAATATTTAAACAAGAAGTTTTTTGTCAATAACTTATTTATTAATGAACGGAGATAGACTAGTCTTTTTGAATTAATTATCAAAGTATTTTCACATAAACCAATAGTGAAGTATTTTTAAATATTTCAATTTTCAACGAAAAATTAAGTTTTTAATAAGACATTAACCCAAATAAGTATTTGAAAAAAAATTACAATAAGGTTTTAAATGTTCATGTTTCTAAATACACTTATCTTCTCATCCTTATACTTGAAATAATTATTAAAGATAAATACTATTGACTTCCATAATCAAGTTACATTCGTTGCCTGGCTAAAAACAATGTGTGGGAAAAGAAGAATTTATCTTTATCGGCGCGAAAAACAATTTTTGAACTTCGGGAAAAATATATAAAAAGTTATTCATAAAATTTCAGTGAAATGGAAATCAGCAGGAAAAAAACCTCTATAAGTGAAAGAATCATGATAAAACGTCTTTAATTTATCCAAACGTATATCCAAAAAATGGAGGACTTTTGGAGCTATTATTTTCACTGATAAAAGTTTTAATTTATTCGGATCAGAAGGGAGGGGGTTGTTTCGATTGACTTAAATCCAAAACGACTCTTCAGATTCAAAACATCAGCTCAACTCTAAAGCACGGTGTAGGGAGGAGCGTAATTGTTTGAGGATATATGGCAGGAACTGGGGTAGGAAATTTAGTTAGTGAAGGAAGCATGAATGCAGAAATATTTGTGGACGTGTGGGGCCCTGATTTGTTCGTCAGTGCTAAGGAACTTTGTAAGGAAAAATGTTTTATTTCTAACAGGACAATAAGGAATTGCTTTATAATGTTAAAAAACGGTTTGAAACTCTCCCTCAGCCTGACTCAAGTCGGAAAACATAGAATTTCGAATAAAAATGATAAGCCGAGTGTTAATGGGATAATGGAGGAAAATATTGCCGAAAGAGACAAAAAACCTTATTTATTCTATACTTCGGAGGGAGGCTAAAAGCAAACATGGATGCCTATGGTATGCATACTAAATATTCGACATTTGTGAATTTGCTTTATTATCGTTAATTGTGCGATTCGTTTCAATTTATGTTATGTTTAAATTCTTATTTACTTAATTTATCTCCGTTCATTAATAATTAATAAGTTATTGACAAAAAATTTCTTGTTCAAATACTTTTTTATCCACAGTATGTCGAAAACTGCTATATCTATAACCTTAACAAAGAAAATATATGGTTAGTTTCCAGTTAAGTAGTGTAACCTCCAGTCAAACAAGGTATAATTTCTATTGAGGGATTGATGTGAAATTTCAGGGTGTAATCTACTTTGAGTTGGTAGAAAGTGAAATGTTTCGTAAGTTGCCGAAAATGCTCAGATTTGACCAATAGAAAGTAAATTTTGCACTTTTGTCCACCATTCTTGAGTAAAAATATATTTTTTTATGATTTCAGAATCATTATAGATTATTTTGAAACTTTAAAACTGCAACATTTTAAAGTATTGTAAGAAGGGGGATAAGTATTGTAATAAATGAAACACTGTTTGAAAATCTTAATAGTTTTAAATATCTATGCTCAGTAAATTACGACAAACAATGTGTTAAATGACGTGGTAAAAACAACAGCTAGAAACAAAAGCTTTTTGGCTCGTCAGAACATCTAAGTTAATATCCAGGAAAGTGAAATGTTACATTTTTTGAGATAACATTGATGAAAATAGGTGTATATGAAGTATTTTGTAGTGCTAAATCCGAAAATAATAAGCTAATTACGGTACACGTACAGTTTTTTTGTTACAGGGGGTCGGTAGTGGGGAAAAAAAGGAGGGGACATATTTTTACAATCTAATATTTATTTACTATAAATATGTAAAATATATTAAATCTATGCAAATACATTATTGAGGATTATGCGAATAAAAATATATTACATCAGATGTTCTACAGCGACAAAAACATTAACTTTTACCTCGTGTGTTCTGTAGCATCCTCTCTTTTTAAAAACAAGCAGTAGTCGCCCAACAAATATGGATACCAGCGTCCCTGGTATCTTGCTTCCATCGTCCTGATGTCCTGGTGAAACCTCTCTCCCTGTTCGTCCCTTACTGCACCCGAATTTTCTGGAAAAAAATCCAAATGGGAATTTAAAAAATACATTATTAAGGATATGCGACACCCTAGTACTTCATAGGCTTTCAAGAGTTCATCTATGAGGTTTTTATAGTTTTCATCTTTCTTGTTGCCCAGAAATCCTTTCGCTACACTTACAAAATATTTCCAAGCAGCCAATTCCTTTTCATTTAATTTTTCTTGAAAAAGGATATCACCTAGAAGCTTCTTTAATAGAGGTCCAATAAAGATGCCTTTTTTTTAGTTTTGCATCACTTAATTGCGGAAATATTTCTTTTAGGTACTTGAAACCATTACGTTCTTTGTCAATGGTTTTGACAATATTTTCCATTAGTGCAAGTTTAATATGAAGAGGCGGAATAAGCACCTTTTTTGGATTAGAAAGGGGTGCATATTTTTTGTTTGAATTACCTGGTTCAAAAGCAGTTCTATGAGGCCAATCTTTCTTACTCTAATCTTCTTTTGTTGCCTTACTGTCCCATAAAGATAAAAAAATAGCAATACTTTGTAAAACCCCCTTGAAGTTCTAGTAATGTGCTCTTATCTCTTTTAGCTTCATCTCAAATTTGGCACTTAAAATATAAAACATAGGCTGTTTTGACTTCCGCATATATAACAAAACTTATCCCTCGGATTTTTGCCAAATCGACGACTAGAACTTGCCGTTTTATATAAAACCGACTTAACTACTTGACTGTACTGTAAACGAAACAGAAAAACTAAACTATAGAAACCATAAAATAGCCTTTAAAGGTTGGTAGAATTCTATGGAAATAGCCCCTCTACGGTCTTGTGGTAATTCCTACATTGTCCAATCCAAAGGTAGATATAAATAATTTCAATAATCTCGTGACATAAAAGAGAAGCAGATACTTGAAAATAGGATGTACTAGGCCATTTCTGTGGAAAGATCTTTTAATAACTACCTAAATGGAACACAGAAAGAGCATTCTCATCAATGTTACAAAAATCATGTCGACCTGTGTAATTAGCCCAATAATATTATACAAGTTAGGAACTGAACTCTAACTAAAAAAGTTGAACTATCGGGGTTCCTAGGAAAGGAAAAACTGAGAAAAATATATGTCCTCATCCATTTGGAAGGAAGTTGAAGAATTACAATAAACGAATGACTATGAACAATCTTTAATGGTCCAGATATAGTAAAAGAAATCATGAGTAATCGACTGTGTTGGAAGAGTCTGCAAAAGATGGAAGTAAGAGATTAGTAAGAGGAAGATAGATATACAGACTTATTGAAATTTAAAAACTCAATTTTTTTATGTTGAATTATTTAAAGGTGGTATCATTTGTCACCAGATGTTTTATTAACATTTTCTCTAGATCTGTCATCGAGATTAATTTGGCGTGTGTTTTCAATTTATTCTAAGATTTCTGAACAAGGAAACATATTTTATAAGTACCTTTTAAACACATTTATTATTTATCGGAAATAAGTTTTGTTGATTGCATTTCATCAACAATATTTTCTAAAATAAATCTACTACATGCTCTTCTATTCTTCTTTTTTCCTTCTATAGCATCTGCTCCAAAGAGGTTATTTTAACATTTCTTTAACATTTAACACATAACATTTTAAGAAATAAAATAGAACTGGTCAAATGTTATGATTATTTTCGCTATTAGTGCTAAACTGTTTATATAACTCAAAGTAAAAGATTATTTTTAAAAGCTGGAAAATACCAATTAAGGTATGTCGTAGTTTAAAAAAATTAGTGATTTTATGTTAATCAATAACAACTTGTGTTGATTGTTCACATTGATAGATTACGTAGATTTCGGAATTAAATAAAGGGTGTATAGAAAAAACTGGACAAGGATAACGGAAGAGCAAAAATGCAATGAAACAAAAGGCGGTATTCTGTTATAACTAGATTCTAGAGATTAGCGATACGGATGGTCCACGTAAAAAACAAATAATTGGATACCTCTTGGAGATGAAGATGACGAATTCATATGGCGCAAAAGTGATTCAGATAATTAATTGAAGAAGGTATTGATTTGAATAAATTCAGGAACAATAAGAACTACTATTGGTGCGGGTTTGAACAACTTGTCAATATCAGGTGTGGCGGTTAATCATTTTAATTTTTTTCTTTAATTTGGGAGCTAGCTGCACAATTTTTTCCATCTCTCTGACAATTTGTGGTTGTCCTCCCAGAAAAACCGTACATCTTTTGTAAGTACACAATGACATTCATCAAGTCATTTTTCGACATCTCTGTAAGTGTTGAAGTGTTTGATGGAAAGTAAGTGAGGCAACGATGAAAGCAAGTCCTATTCAGAAGGGGCCAAGTCTTGTGAGTATGGCCGGTGGAGCAAGAATTCCCGGTCAAGTGCAAAAACGGTGTTTCAGACGGCTTTCGCCGTGTGGGATGGGGCGTTGACTGTAAAATCACTCAGTCCGTGTCTTGTAGCTTATTCTGGTTGCTTTTCGATCACTGCATTCAAATTCGTACGGTACACGACACCTTTCTGATACTACAAATGCATAGAATTGTCTTCTTTCCAAACCCATTCGGTTTTGCGGTCGATGTTGATGGTTATTCTGGGTTAACCCACGATTTTCTTCTCGCTATACCAGGTAGACGTCTTATGAAGGCTGATTTCGAGTATTAAAAAAAAACCTTGGTAAATATTTGACATACAATATTTAACAACAAAAAATCGATTTCAACATTCTGTTTGCAATTTAAAGATATCTATTTTTGTGTAATTGCACTCGCATCTAAATTCACTGGACGTAAAATGAAATTGTAGCTCGGCAATAAATATTCAGTTTTTAATAACGAACGAACGTAAAACATCGTAACGCCGCT
The DNA here is from genome assembly GCA_031761425.1 of Cosmopolites sordidus. Classification (NCBI taxonomy): domain Eukaryota; kingdom Metazoa; phylum Arthropoda; class Insecta; order Coleoptera; family Curculionidae; genus Cosmopolites; species Cosmopolites sordidus. The sequence goes on from JARFXV010001010.1 coordinate 332,170, forward strand.
AGAAATAAATAGATTTTGTCACAAAGTAAATTAACGTTCTCGGACTAGTATATTTACTATAAAATCTAGTATTCCTGTAAAATATGCCCGAGTCTAGCCGGGCTGACGCGTACAAATCGACGTCGTTTCGATATTTTTCTGGGCAACGAGCCCATTGGCGGATGGCACGCCCGTGGGCGGGGTCGGTCCTGGCTTTTGAGGCGATGCTGCGCGTTGTGGGTCGTCTTGGAAACGTTTTTTTTTGTGATACGAGGATGAGATAAAAAGATTCTTTAGCCGAAATAAAATATATTATATAAAAAAACGAAGATGACTTTGTTTTGACCTTAAAATGAAAAAGAGTTTTCCAATAAGAATGCCAGAACTTTGAAACGTAATAGCGGCAACACTGCTTGAAATGTAAATGTTACTTATTGCTAGGTTCAGTACTTTGCGAAAATTCACCATGGAAAGATACACGATTCAACAGCGTGTAGAAATTGAAGTCTAGAGCAGTAGTAATGCGATACATAGTGTAGGGAAAAACTTATCATTTTTGACGAAGCGCACTTCTGGCTTAAATGGTTTGTCAACAAACATAATTGCAGGATTTGGGCCAATGAAAATCCATAAGTGATTCGAGAGTTACTTTTTTATTCTCAGAAAGTCTCGTTTAGTTAGGTTTTTGGGCCGAAAGGTTTTTGGGACCTTTTTTTTATGACAACGACAGAAATCATATTGTTCTTAATAGTAAACGTCGCATGAATATGTTAATAAAATATATTTGATCGGAACTGGTTATTACCGATATAAACTTATGATTTTTTATGTTTTTTTCAACAATACAGTGTGATTTATCGCCAAACAATTGATTTATTGCAAAAATGTCAACGGGCTACCAAGATCATGCGATCTCATGTCCTTGGGTTGCATTTTGTTGGATTATGTTAGATCCCTGGTGTAACAGAAATAAACTTCGATAAACAACAATTCTTGACCTTAACATGTTAAAAAACAGCGCTAAATTTTGAATCTTTATTTCTGGACCAGGGTAGTATTTTGTTAAATCTGGGTAAAAGAAAGTTTCACGATATATTTTTTTTGTGAATTACGTTGTTGGAAAGGGGTTTTAAGAAAAAGAAAGGATGTGCCAAACTGATACACATGGTCTGATTTAAAAAAAAAAGTGAAATTTATCGCAGACCATATGTACCACATTGAGTCACATGTAGAAGAATATATGAGCCACATTTTCTATGATATAGGAAATTAATGACGTCAGTAAATGACGCACGGGTAATCTCTCGGCCGTTCAACTGCAGTTCGCATTCCAGGGAAAGAAAAATACAAATATTTGACATTATTACTTAATGAAAGAACTAAAGCTTTCGAAAAACAAGTTACACACATATATGTCACATTTTCGGAGCACGCAAGGACAAAAAGACTATACTTTTTTGGCATTGTTCATAGCTAATTGGCGCCCTTCTCTGTCTGCGTACTTTTTATAGTAAGTTAAAGTTTGCTTTTTAAAGAAGCAAGTTAGGGTTTGCTTCTCCTCTATGGAATATGGAGACTGTATTATATTCTACTATGGCTGATGGCTTCGAAACATTACCGCCTTTTGTTGGAACATTAACCATTTCTGGGACAGCTTTCATTGTAAGAAATAAAACATCGCGTTTATATTTCCATTTTCCTACTACAACTTTTGTGTTGCTTTTTTGCATCTTAATTTCGCTCTTTTTCAATTAAGCACTTGTTACTACCAAAGGTAGTAACGGGAAAAAGGGCCAAGTGGTATTAAGTTTTCGGCGTTAACGCAGAGTACGAACTACATGGATCTAGTTATTATTCAGTTCATGTGCTAGTTCAACACTTGTATAGATGTTGGCGGTAAAACGGATTCTACCCGTATTGAGAAGAGGTTCCATTAGTTCCATGACAACTATTGTAGCTAATGACTTATCAGGGGTTTAAACACCACCGCCATATATTTAAATCGAATAAGTATAGCCTCCATTAACACAAAGTTTGAATAGTTTGACACTGTATTTGTGTTTCTTGCCTGGAATGTACTGAAAAAAACTTCCCCGAAATGGAACCATTGTTTCATCAATGGATACTTTTACTTTTGGATTGCAAATATGTTGAAAGTTTTTATTTAATGTTTTTACAAGTGGAGCAATCTTACATAATTTGTCACTTGGTGGGCAATCTTCATTATCAGAGCAATGTCTCTATTAGCAATGTCTCAAATCGATTTCTATTTATGCTGCTTAACTTTGGAACTTCACTCTTATAGAGCACCTTTTTACTGTAATAATCTCGTAGCGTAGCGTAGTTTTTGATTAAATCACATCCAAACTAAGGCCAAAAAATTCATTTTCATCGATATCATACCACTTAGACAAAACAAAGTGTTAACAAAAAGAGTAATTATGATTTTTTTTATAAATACTATAACATAAAAGAAATACAAAAAATCCTATCTAAGACAAATTTTTGTTGCCTAGGTACCAGACCCACTAAATGACACATTCAAAAACTATGTAGCGGGGTCTTTGTGAGACCCACATGACTTGGAACGTTACAATACACTGTGCCCAAATAAGGTTATACGATACGTGCAGAAACCAGGGTGTGCACCAGTATGGTACATGATCGTTAACGTGTTAAACAAAACATTTACGCTATTATTGAAAATTAACCACGTGATATGTGTCAAAATGTAATCGAAAACTAGGTTTCCAGTATGCATACTACCAGAGGAAGCCAAGGGAGGAATTTAAACGACATTATGTGGAAAACATAATGCCAATAGGAGTAAACAATGATTGGTCATATTTATATAACTATATAATTAACAAAACCTTTTATCTATTCAAGAGCATTCTAGATTATATTCTAGTAGAAAGTTCTAGTCATTTTTTAATTCTTTAAAGTTTTATAAATGGCAAATTTAAAGAATGGCAAATCTGTGTGTGTGTGGGTGCGTGCGTGCGTGTGTGTGTGTGGGTGCGTGCGTGCGTGTGTGCGCGTGTGCGCGCGTGTGCGCGCGTGTGTGCGCGTGTGTGCGCGTGTGTGCGCGTGTGTGCGCGTGTGTGCGCGTGTGTGCGCGTGTGTGCGCGTGTGTGCGCGTGTGTGCGCGTGTGTGCGCGGGTGTGCGCGGGTGTGCGCGGGTGTGCGCGCGTTTGCTCGCGCGTGTGTGTGTGTTTGGGTGTGTGTGCGTGTGTGTGCGTGTGTGTGTGTGTGTGTGTAAGAAGAACAGAAAAATTAAAGAAAAACAACGATCCAAGCACTGGAATTGAATCAACTACCGCGCCAATGCGGTTTCGGCACAGTACCGGCAGGCCGACGCTTTATCGTCCGCGCCAACGCGACTGTCGAGTATACAAATTGAAGTAGGCCAATAAATCACGGGCGTAGCTAGGATTTAGGTTTGGGGGGGTTTAGTTTGAAGTAAATAAAACAACAAACGTCGACTACTCGACAAGAGATGGCGTTACTGTGCGCAACGTCCACTAGTTCGGATATATATTCAATTCAAATGTAATTAACTCTCTTCAATCCTTGTATTTTTTTTGTATAATATTAGGTAATATTTGGTAATATTTGGACCAAACCCCCAAAACCCCCCCTTGGCTACGCCCGTGCAATATATATTATTGATGTGATTGGCCATGTATGTTTCAAATATATAGAGTTAAAGAATAGTGTTATAACAGACGAAATTGATAGTGATATTATCGATGAATTAAAGTTAAATAACATAATTATAGAAATAAATGAATCTGGTGGTAACACAACTGCAAATTTAGATACGTCCTGTAATACGAGGGTTGCTATTTATGTATCCAAAAAATAAATAAAAACAAATATTTATCATTGAAAATGGTTTTATTGTTTTTGAAAATATTCTCCGAGATGATCGATATACTTTTGCATACTTTTGAACCAATTTTTTTAGCACTTTTTCCATTCCGATTGAGGTATTTCCAAAACATGCATTTTGAACTCATCAACAGCTTCTTTTAGCGCCGAAAATCGTTGACCCTGTAGTTTATTCGTCAAGGACGAGAACAAAAAGAAATCATCGGGTGCCAAATCAAGAGTGTACGGCGGACGACATATCAGTTCGATGTTTTGACCGGTCAAATACTGAGTTGTTCGGTCCGATGTGTGAGAGCTCGCGTTGTCATGTTGAAGATTAATCCTGCGCCGCTGGTTATTTTTTCAAAACAAATGGTTGTGTATTATTCAGAATTGACCGTTCTACGATTCTCTAGTGGTACTCCAGTCACATGTCCATTTATCTTAAAAAAACAAGCGACCATTTGCTTCGAAGTGTTTCTTGCGCAAAGAACTTTTTTTGGGTTTGGCTCATTTTGAACCCTTTACAGTCGACTGCTATTTACTTTTGGGCCTATAGGCATAGATCCAAGATTTGTCACCTGTGTAGAAGTTATACGCGGCTTTTGATGTACCACGATTGTATTTTTTGTGCATTTCTTTGCACCAATCGACACTAGCCTATGTTTGAGCGTCAAATTATGCGGAACCCAACGCGCACAAATCTTTTTTACGGATAAATGTTCATGAAACATCTTGTGTTTGCTTGTCATATTGATCCTCAAGGATGTCTCAATCGGAACATCTTGGTTTAGCGAGCGAACGTCGGCCACGATTGAATTCACTAAATCAGTGATATACAGTGGTTTTAGATAGTGCTTCCTCACCAAAAGTCTAAGTGAGTTGATCGATGCACTGTTATTGAGATACGTCGAAAGTCGTCTAAATCATAAATTTTTACTACGTCGAAAGTCATAGCAAAGGATCGCATGAAAATTCTTACGAGATAATTCAATTTTTTGACTGAGTTGAAATTTTAAACTAACTAAACAACACAAATAGAGCTCCGTATGACAAAAAGTTCTGAGTGCGCCTACAGACAATAATCTCAAACTCTAGGATGCATCTGTTACATGGCGCCTAGCAACACCATTGTTGCCAATTCCGTATACATAAATAGCAACCCTCATAACAAAGTAACAAGCGAAACTGGAGACAATACTATTGATGTAATAGAACTCTATAATGAAATAGTTGTCTAAAAGTCCAAAAACGATGTTATTTATAATTTAGAAAATAATATTATGATTCAAGATGAATCGCAATGTGATACTAGAAATAGTTCAGATTTAATTAATAATAATACTACAGCTGATGAGGCTCATTGTAACGAAGTGCTTGATTTATCTTTGAGTCATCGTAAAAGCTGCTCTAAAAGCCTAAACGATTTATTACAACAACCAGCAACGCCTAAACGTAAAGGAAAATAAATACTGAACGGATATCATATTGTTGTTTCTTCCTTAAAAATTAAATTAGGTGAGGAAAAAATCGAACCAAATGAAAAAAGAATAGAAACAAAAGGATGATAAGAAACAACACATTTAAGAAAAGAAGAAGTTGGCCAAAAAATTGAAAGAACAAAAAGTTTATACATTTACAAAAGGAACAGAAGGAGCAAAAAAATATATTAAAAAATTAAAAAAGAATTAATTGATAATCAAGACAATATTAGTGAAAATAAACAAATAAAATTAAAGTAATAAAAAATGATTTTAAAACGGTCTATTTATCTATCATAAAAATTATTAATTCTCTTTTTGATTTGTTTCTTTTATTGATAAGTATGTGGTTGTATTCTGTTTAATATGCGAAGAATAACATATTTTTTAATAAATTGTTTGTTTTTATGATATATTTGTACTTTCTAGACATTTACATTGATTATAAAACATTGACGAATTACTGTAAATATATTGGATAATAACTATATATATTTGGCCACTAACTATGTTTTTTTTATAGAGTCAATATTTTCCACATTAATTTTCATGAATGTTTAAATGTTTGCCTCGAATTTTAATTTGATAGAATAAAATATAGTTTTTTAAAACTACTGGTACTATCAATTCTTCTATTGAAACTTTTGGTGTGAAACACTAAACTCGAAGAGATTTACCACTAAACACCAAACCACTTTTTTAAACTTCTCGACGCACGTTTCGCTAATTATGTTAGCATCATAAAGAAATGATTTCAACTTAGGATAGCGAAACGTGCGTCGAGAAGCTCAAAAAAGTGATTTGGTGTTTAATTGTAAAACTATTCGAGTTTACTGGTACTATGTCTATTCTCAAATTCATTTAATATAAATATGTAATTCATTATTAAAATTGTCTAAAAGTGTCAATCACTGTAGTATTTATACCTATTTGTTCTTCAAGACAAAATAAAAGTAACCGGATTATGACTTGTAGTTATCATTGTACCTTATTTAAAAATTTTGACACTCTTATTGGACAACCCTTTTTAAACCTAACATAATAATTCCTTGGTTAAAATTCGATATATATTCGGTGATGATGATCAAGGCTGGTGTACCTGTTGTTCGTAAAACCTATTATTAACACGAAAACAATTTTGTTCATGCATTTCATTGTTTTTATATTTGAAAATTTATTTAATGTATTTTCGTATTTATAAAGACGCGGTGTGACTAAGCAATATTGTTTATAAAATAACTGTAAAATTATGTATCGTGTATTATAGTTCGTTTGTTATGTTGACAGTTTGGTGGCGGAGATATAACCGACAATGCATCTACATAAAGTATAGGTGAATAATTTAGGTTATGGTGATTATGTCTTCAATAGTATTTAAATAGTTTTCACCACGAGTATAACTGCAGATAGTTGGTGCTCAATCATTACAATTTATTAAACATTCAGCTCTTCGTGAGTAAGCGTATTATTGTAGATCTTACAGCAGTTGTAGATCCAAATCAGGTTGACGCTTTTTGTTATCATTTTGATAAGTTAACTGTTCGTTCACTTTTTAAGGTATTGAATGGTATTGTATATTGAAAATGAAATGTAATATTTTTATAGTTATTCATTCCATACGTTTCAATATAAATTTAATTTGGTTTATTACCAAAAAATGGAAAACTTACACATTATTGCAGTTTACTATCAAAGTTGAAAATACTAATTTTTCACATCATAACACTAATTTTTCACATCATAACACGTTTTAAACGACTCATGTCACATTGAGAAACAAATGATTAACTTTTTTATTTAAGGGGGGTTTTTAATTAAAAAAATGTTTTAACAGTGTTTATTAATTTATTTGTAGTTTATTCGATAAGTTATAACTAACTAATATTAACGAAATATGCCTTAACTCACAATTGCTTAAAATGATAATTCTTATTATATGTCTTCGATTGGTGAATGGAGATGGAGAACCCTTAGGTTTTTCACCCTTGTTGTAAGCAACTTTTTTTCTTTAAAATGATACCAAGAATCGTTGCTTAAATTTACAAAAGTATTTTTCCCTACATCAAGTATATTAACTGACTCTGTTGCATTTATTATGGATCAAAAACCGAAAACAACTTCCTATGGCCTTTAAGTCTAAAATATAATAAATTATTATGTTTTTATTTGAGCTAGTTTAATTAGTTATTAATGGTAAAGGGAAGGGGTTAGAAAAGGTACCCTAAACGTAGCCTGCCCGGAGTAACAGTGTTCCGGGGGGTTTCACTATCACCACCGTCGAAACAGAGAAGAAAAGTATGATATCACATATATTGGAACATGGAATGTATGCACACTAATGGACAATGATAATGGAAATCGATCCAAAAGAAGATCTGCTTTAATTGCTAATGAACTGAAGCGTTGGAAAATAGGAATCGCTGCATTGATGTTGTGAAAAACACCAGGATTGGTTTGATGATAATAATACAGAAATTCAATAACTACTTGATGAAAAAAGAAATACTCTAATTGGATACAAAAATACTATATTCTTCAGATAGAAATCAGATAGTTATCAAAGGCAATAGAAATACGGGTATATGCAGATAAACACGATACAAAAAAGTCTTCTAAAACATTAAAGGTATCTTTGGGCTGCAAATAAACAACATTGCAGGTATACAATCACTATGAAAGAAGAATTTCGAGCTCATCCTTTGAATACTTTCAGTTATGAGCATGAACGAAGAGCCCACCATGAATGAGGTAGAAATGGTAATTCGGAAGCTAAAAATAACAAAGCTACAGACATGGATGGAATACCGGTCGAGATATGCAAAGCTTGCAACAATATCATTTTGAACTTCACGCAGGAAATCTGCCTGTGCTAGAGAAAGCAGGAAATGCCATCGGACTTTAGAGATTATACCTATGTTTAAAAAAGGATATAGAGGTAACTGCAACGCAACAACTTTCGGCGTATATCATTGCTCTCTGCTACAGGAAAGATTCTGCCTAGAATCATACTAGATAGACTGACTGGTATTGTTGAACCAATACTGCCGAATAATTAGTGTGGATTCAGAGCAGGTCGTGTAATAGCGGATATGATATTCTCGCTACATCAAATATAAGAAAAACGCAGAGAACGAAATGAAAACCTATTTGGAGACTTTGTGGATCTTTGATTCTGTTGACAAGAATATAATGTTGAAACTCTTCAATATCATAGGATGGTCGTCTAGGCTGGTGCAATTCATTGCATTTCTGCACAATGGCATACATGCAAAAGTTTTGACCCAAATGGGTAAAACTGAGACTTTTTAATTAAAACTCCGATGCTTTTTTCTTTATATGGTGATGATATCCTGCATTTTGCCAAAGGCAGATTGCCACATTCAGTTCAAATATCATATAGAATAGATGGAGACCTATTAAACCTGGCACGACTTAAAGCTAAAACAAAAACAAATAATGTTAGCATCGCAAAGCTGCGGTATGCGAATGATTGTGCGCTTGTAGCGCATAGTGCGTCGGCGTTAGAAACGATGCTGGACTTACTTAGGCCTATGGTGCATTTGGACTTACAATTAATGCACAAAAAACGAATTATTACAGCAAGTGGCTCCAAATAGGGATAGGGGTAGAGAGACGGCTTATATTGTTGTGAATGGTCAACCACCGAAAGAGGTAGAATGCTTTCCGTAGAGATAGAATGCAAAAAAAGGTTGTATATAACACATGGGCTGAAAAGTCCCGGGCCTAACAAAGAAAACACAGTTTTTTTGGTTCAAAATTAGCTTTATTCATCAACGTAATCTCCATCAAGAGCAACGCAATCATTCCAGCGCCGCTCTAACATTTCAATACCACTTTTGTAGAATGATTTATCTTTTGCCGCAAAATAGGTCTCAGTTTCAGCGATAACCTCTTCATTCGTGCGAAATTTCTTACCGGCGAGTATTTTTTTCAGGTCTGCGAACAGCCAGTAGTCGCTGGGAGCCAAATCTGGCGAATATGGTGGATGTGGGAGCAATTCGAAGTTCAATTCATGTAGTTTTGCCATTGTTTTGATTGACTTGTGACACGGTGCGTTGTCTTGATGAAACAAAAATTTTTTCTTTGCCATATGCGGTTGTTTCTTTGCAATTTCGGTCTTCAAACGCTCCAATAACGCTATATAATATTCTTTCTCAAGATAGTCGATGAATATTACACCACGCACATCCCAAAATACCGAGGCCATAACCTTTCCAGCCGATTGTTGTGCTTTCGGGTGCTTTGGACGAGGTTCACCAGTTGCTGTCCACTCAGATGACGATCGTTTTGATTCCGGAGTGAAGTGATGGATCCATGTTTCATCCATTGTCACATATCGACGCAAAAATTCCGGTTTGTTATGTTTAAACATGGCCAAACACTGCTCAGAATCATCAACACGTTCTCGTTTTTGGTCAACAGTGAGCAAACGCGGCACCCACTTTGAACAGAGCTTTCTCATAGTCAAATGCTTATGCAATATAAAGCCAACACGTTCTTTTGATAACTTTACGATGTCAGCTAACTCACGCAACTTCACTTTTCGATTATTCAAAACGATTTTGTGGATTTTTTTTATGTTTTCTGGTGTTATCGCCTCATTTGGACGTCCACTGCGTTCTGCATCATCGGTGTCTCTACGACCACGTTTGAAGTCAGCAAACCAACGTTTTATTGTTGTTTCTGATGGAGCGGAGTCCCCATAACACTTTTCAAGCCATTGCTTCGCTTGAACGGTATTTTTTCCCATCAAGAAGCAGTGTAAAATTAAAACACGAAATTGTTTTTGATCCATTGTTTTGAAAATAACAAAAGTAGCGTCACTCTTAGCACAATAACTCACAAACTAATGAATAGAATATCATGAAATTTTAACAGCTGTCTTTTGAAGGTTAGTATTAACGGAAAAAAAGGTGACTGCAATAAAACTAGCGCCATCTATATGTTAGGCCCGGGACTTTTCAGTCCATGTGTTAGAGTAAAGTATGCTAGTGCTAATTTTGAACGTCTAATGAGAAGAGTGTTCAGTAACCGAGACTTACGGGAATACACTAAAATCAGTGTTTACAATGCCATAATAATGCCCACGCTTCTATATGAAGCTAAATCCAGGGTTCTGTATATGAATCAAATAAAACAACTCTGGATATTCCATCAAGGGTGTCTCTGTCAAGGTCTCTCTCTAAAAATATACACAATAAAATGTCAAGACTATCAGACGAATGTGGAGGTAGTTAAACAAGTCAACAGCTTGAACATATAATCTCAGGTTATAAAATCTGGGATGGTTAGGTCATTGCCATTACAGGATGCAGGACACTAGGATGCCGAAGCAGATCCTCTATAGTGAAATAACGAACAATAAACGAAATCTGATATGTCCAAAATATATATATATATATATAAAGACGTAATCAAATCGTCTCTAGAAAAGTATATGTCAAACGTGTTTGAATAGGTAAAGATGATAAACGACAGATATTCAGAGCTGTCCAGTCTCATGAGGAGGATAATCGCCAAAAAACCGAAGTCAAAAGGCTTGCGTGAAAAGCTAAACAGGATGGAGCACATGTACCAATTCGGTATCCTCTTGATGTTGAATGCCTAGAAAGTGGAAGAACATGTAGATCTAGTTGTGGTATCTGAGCCACTATAAAGCCCATAATTCTTCAATAATGGATCAGCGATACTAGTAGGTATGCCTGCGGTCACACTCAGTTGACAGCCATCATTAATTAGTTATTTTAATTGAAAAATCTTTACATAAAAACACAAAAATATCCTACAGAATAATACTTACTTACTTTCTTACTTAATCATTCCTATTAATACCCGGAAGTGTCGATGAAATTACATTCCATGTGTTAATGAAGTTTCTCCATACGGTCCTTGGCCAGGTTAACTGCTTCCTGCCATGTTTTGCCTCTTCTTTGGATTGTTTCTGTGACATCCTTATTCCATGTCTTACACGGCCTTCCCCTTTTTGTTCTTTCCCATCGCTCTAGCTTCCCAAACTTTCTTGGTTTGTCTGCCTAGATCCATTCTGTTTAAATGACCGAACCATCTCAGTTTCTGCTCTTCTATTTTTGATATGAGTGCTGGTATTTCCAAGTTATCCCAGACTATGTTATTTCTGACCTTGTCTATTTTTTTTAATCCCTGTACCTTATGAAGATATCTCATTTCTGCCGCTTGAACTCTTTTGCCGATCATTCAAGACCCAATTTTAGCATCCATATGTTAACGTGGGGATATATATCGTTTTATATATTGTTAATTTTATCTTTTTGGATATTTGTTTGCTGTTTAAGATGCCTCTGCTAAGTGATTGGAGCAATCTCCCTGCTTTCGCCAGTCTGTTGTTCAGTTCGTTGTCCTGGTTTTCCCTATTATTAATAATTGTGCCTAAGTAGTTATACTTTTCAGTTTGTCAGTGTTTGATTTCCATGTGGTTTAAGGTTTTTGTTCTCTTCTTGCAATACTCTTGATTATTTGTCAATATCATGATCTGTGTCTTATTTACATTGATGTGTAGACTAAACTTTTCAGCTGCTTCATTCCATACTCCTACGTTGAATTTTAATTTTTCCTCCGATTCTGCCATGAGAACTATATCGTCAGCAAATATACACATTTTTACATTAACTGATTTCATCTTCGTCCATCCCACGTAGTATTTCTTTAATTTATTCTTACATATTTTGATTATTTCGTATAAACAGTAGCGGATTCAGACGTCCTCGTTGTTTCACTCCTTCCATTGTGGTAAAAAGAGCAGATACTCTATTGTGAGATCCAATTTGGTTTGTTGTGGTTTGGTACATGCTTTTAGTGGCTGTGAAGAATCCTGAATATCCTTGTTTATATTTTTCTTCTATAAGCTGTTCCAGATGGTTTCTCTTTTTATTGAATCAAAAGCTTCTTCCGTGTCTATGAAGCATAAATATACTGTTCGGTTTTTCTCTCTCGCTTTTTCTAGTATCTGTTGAATGGTGAAGATATGGTCCTGTACAGAATGGTTTATCCTGAATCCGCTTTGCTCGTCTTGTAGTGTATTGTCACTATGCAGTGCATTGCACAGTTCATTTCCACTCTCAATCTTCTCTGTAATATAGTCTCGAACATTTTTGCTATTATACATATAGTAAAGATATACGTCTGTAGGTCGTGCATTCTCTTTTGTTTCCTTTCTTGTGTATTGGTATGGTCAAGGCATTAGTCAATTCTTTTGGAACTTTTTTGTTTTGCCACGCAGAGTTAAACATTTTCAAAAATGCATTTCTTGCATGTGGTCTCATGTATTTCAGCATTTTCGGAGTGTATTTCGTCGCCCCCAGGTGCTTTTCCCAGTTTAAGTTTTTCTATGGTTTCTGTTAATTCTTCTTCAGTTATTAAATTTTCACTTGCTTTTTCTGGATTTTTATTGCCTGTTATTTCTTCATATTTGTTTAACATGTTGATGGTGTCCAGATTTAGTAAATTTTGAAAGTACTCTCTCCACCTTTCGAGTATTCATCATTCCTCAATAGTTTACCTTCTTTGTCATTTATCGGCTTCTGGATTATATCTTTGTTATTTCTTAAATTTTTGTATGATCTGTAAAACAATTTTAAGTTTTCTGAACTATTCTTCTCCATTTGTTGTCCGAATTTGTCCCAACTCACCTTTTTCGCTTCCTCGACTACAACTTTGGCAATATTATTCTACAGAATAATAAAATTTTATAAATATTTTATAAAACATGCCTTGTGATTTTCCAAATTAATCGAAAAGTAAGGTGCCTCATTTTAAAGCTTCGCCTGATTGTATCGATAAATAAAAATGACAGTGTTAAACAAGTGTTACAGCGATGAAGTTATGTCAAGAAAAAAATGTGACCTTCCACATAACCGAAAATATTATCAAAATCAATCATCTTGCACCGAATAATCGCCGATTATCATTTAGAACAATTCAATTCATTTTGAATAATAATTTTTATAGTCTCGTGCATCTTTGCGACTTGTTACATAAACACAAAATTTTTGAAGAAAACACTTCATGGACGCCATATTGAGTTCATGTTGGGTCTAAAAGGGTTGCAATAAGTGCATCGCTGTGGGAGGATATTACTTTGACAGAGACAAAATAAATTTCGATGTAGAATTGTGAACAAGTACCCATATTTTTTAATCATAGTAACATATTAATAGTAATCTAATTTTTCCTCTTCTTCTTTCTTTCTAATATGGATGACCATATATAGGTATACACCACTGACTGTTTTAATATTCTTATGCATCTTCGGATGAAGATGTCCAATATTCTCTCCAGCATTTCAGTGGTCTACCCTGAGGTTTTTTTTCTGACGTGGTTGTTTAATTCCACGTTCTTTGCAAGTCTATTGTTATCCATTTTGCTTATGTGTTTATTCCAGTATTTTCTTCACTGTCCCACCCACCTTCCTATGTCATGTATCCCACTTTTTGTGGAAGGTCCTCGCTTCTTATTCTTATTCTAATTGCTGATTTACATATTCTTATTTTACCGTCTATGTTGAGCTATTTGTTCCTCCATACGATGTCTCTTAAGTATTCTGAGATTTGGGAGATCTATTCTCTGACTTCATTCTGTAGATTTCCAAAACGTGTTATTTCAGCTCCCATATAAATTTCTATATTTTTCTCTGGGTTCCAGTATCCTTTAAATGTCTCTTTTATTATTGAATTCCAGTCCAGTTTTCTTAGTGTCTAGCGTATTTGTACAGTTAATTCATGTATCACTTTTATATTTGTTCTACAATGGCGGTTGATCTTGTGTAGTAGCATTATTAACATCTGTTTTACTTCCTTTCCTTGCATTATTATGATGTCCGCCAAGTGGACACGATCGAAGGACGTGGTCATGTCGACAAAACGCATAAAAGTAGGTTTGTTGAATTCTAAAGATTTATCTATTCATTTGATAATGAATACTGTGTCGAGGATTAATCTGTTTTTTTCGAAAAGCTTGTTGTTGTTCTGGGATTTGTATAGTTTCACAGATTTTCTCTAACACTATTTTGATGAATGCTGTGAGCGTGCTTTGGAGAAGAGTTATTCCGCGATAATTGTCTGGTATTGTTTTTAGCCTTTTTTTAATATCGGGATCATTATGCTGCTTTTCCATTCATTTGATATTTTCTGTTCTGTTATAATATTTTTGAAGAGAGTAAACATTTCTTTCTGGAAGTTTTCTCCTACGCAAATGCGTTTGATAAAATAGCAATTAATTCGTTATCTCGTCGGACCCTGGATTTTTAAATGTTTGAAATTGTTTTCTATCGTATTATGTGTTTTGTCCTATATCGATATCAGTTTCTTCATTTTTTTTGATCAGCAGTTCCGAAATATGTTTTCCACTCTTCGACATTACATTTATTGGTCTATGATATCCTTGATTTAAATTTTTATCCGGATTTATCAATATGTTACTCTGGGTTCCAGTCAGTGGTGGTTCCTGAAGGAGGGCGTTGGAGCGCCGGCCCTCCAGCATTTATCACAGTAAACAATTTTTCGGAGCAAACATCATATTTTATTTCCTTTCAGTTTCTTTCCTTTAACTCATTTTCCTCGTTCATCTCCTGTATGGAGTTTCAATAGCAACGAAAAGTAAAAAGGAGGAAGGGGAAAGAAAAAAAAATCTTTAGCAGCACTATTTTCTTCTGCGCCCTCCCACTGTAAAACCCCACGAACGGCCACTAGTTCGAGTATATTTTTAATGTCTCTTTTACTATTGAATTCCAGTCTAGTGTCCAGTTTTTTTAGGTTCTATTTTGTATATACCTTTAAATATAAAACTACAGGAAGGAGCATATGATTCTGTAAGTGGGACCAGAATGGTAGCTGCATATGGCTGCAATGGCTGCAATGTTTCCGGTTTGGCAGTGGCGAAGGGAATAAAAACAAGAAACTGATAAAAGTTTACAGTTATTTAAAGCAATAAATTATTGTATAATTATCGTTACTGTCGGGAGCTTGCAGACGTTTCGCCAAAATCTCATTTGGCATCTTCGGTGCTTACTGTCACGAACCTCGCGACTCGACAACCGGATTCATTAAATTATTTATTACTGAAATACATATATCGTTTCTGTAACGGGCGTAGCCAGGGGGGGGGGTTGGTTTGTCAACCCCCCCTCCCCCCGGAATAAGCCAAATATTACCTAATATTATACCGAAAAAATACGAGGAGTGAAGAGAGTTAAATTATTACATTTGAATTGAATATATATCCGAACTAGTGGACGTTGCGCACAGTAACGCCATCTCTTGTCGAGTAGTCGAACTATTTTGTATCGTATGGAAACTTTGTGTTGTTTCTCGATTATTTGCCACACCCCTCGGTCGGAATGAGCGGAGCTTTGTGGAAGTTTGTGGTAGTTTCTGGACGGCTACTACTGGGCTGCTATATAAGCGGCGCATGACCGCGCTTAAGGCAGTATTGTTCCATGCGAACTCGAAGCGAATATAAGTGAAAAGTGGTGAACGAATAGCGAAGAGATGTAAGTGTACCGTGTAAGTGAGCAATTTTAGTGCAGTGTTATTCGGTGGCCTTGTTAAGGATAGATACGTGAATCATTATTACTGTCGAAAAATGGAGGGGAAAAAAAGGAAGGGTGATAAACTTAAAGGTTTGGACTACTGGAAAAAGTGGTGTAGTCAAGGGGTTTCTAATAAAGAAACAAATTTGGATTTAGCTATCAAAGCTTCAGCTACCTTGTATGCTGATAAGAAGACTGTGATGACAAGCGGGCCCTCGACCTCGACCTCAATCACAATACCGAATGTCGAAATCGATGCCATGTCGCTGGTGCCCTGTTCGATATCTTCAACTGCCGAATCTACATCTAGTCTGCAACAGGCCAGCTTGCTTGTTACCTCATCTTTTACAACTGTAGCTAAGTTGGATGTTGGTTTTTACGCGAATCAAGAAAAAATCTTGGATGAATATTTTAAAGTCCAAATTTTAAAAATGCAATGGAACCCACCCAGAGATTATAAGTTTCCTATTTCCACAAAACGAAACTTGCGCATTCAATTGAAATGGTTGGAGAGATTCCCCTGGTTGTCATATTCGGAATATAAAAGTGGAGCATACTGCAAAGTTTGCGTGGTCATCAAAGGATCGGCCAGTTGGTAACCGAACCTTTTTGTAAGTGGAAAAATGCCCTAAAAATATTTGAAGCTCATGCGAAATCGGGATACCACAAGCGAAAAGTAATGTCTTTGTAATTTCTAAAAGTAATGTCTTTGCAGGCTTTTTCGGTCACTGAACAGCTGTCTTCTGAAAGAAAGAGACAACAAGAGGAGAATCGAAAGAAACTAATCCCTATCGTAAAAGCAATAATTTTTTGCGGCAAACAAGGCATCTCCTTGAGAGGTAAAATCGATTCGGGGCGCATACAAATTACACCTGAATCAGCAGAACCTGAACAACCACAACAGAATGATGGTAATTTTAGAGCCCTGTTGCGGTTTGCGGCTGAGTCTGGAGATAAAGATCTGGTTGAGCATTTGAATACTTCACAGAAGAATGCCCTGTACACAAGCTCTCAGATCCAAAACGAAATAATTGACATTTGTGGTGAATTAATTCAACATAAAATAATTGAAGAAGTAAAGAAAACCAAACTATTTGCGATTCTGGCTGACGAAACCACCGACATCGGACGTGTAGAACAAGTCTCGTTATGTCTTCAATATGTTGATTTTACAGATAATAAACACCATATACTTAAAGAGATGTTCCTTGAGTACACTCCAACGGTCGATGTTTCAGGATCCGGTCTCGCAAATCTTATTATTACAGCTCTGAAAAAGCATGGACTTGTATGTTCTCATGTGGTTGGTCAAGGTTACGATGGGGCTGCAACTATGAGTGGGTATTTGCACGGTGCCCAAGCTTATGTTCGCCAAGAATGTCCTCTTGCTCTTTATGTACACTGTAGTGCACACTCTCTCAACCTTGCTATTGCTAATTCATGTTCATTAGCAAATGTCCGAAATTGCATTGGGATTGTGCAGTCTGTTGGTTCCTAGTTTCGACATTCTGCTCAACGCACTGCTTTGTTGAAAGAAAAAATGCAAGAGCTACTACCCGTCGGTAATCAAAAAAGCTTGCTCTCAATGTGTGAAATACGGTGGGTCCACAAACATGAAGTTATTATAAGATTCAGGGAAATTTATTCAGCGATTGTAGGAATGCTCTCGAAGAACTCCAATTTAATCACAATAAAGAAACATCGCAACAAGCCGCCCAATTGCTAAGTATGCTTCGATCTTCGGATTTTGTGATGTGTTTAGTGATTCTTCAAAAAGTTATGAGCTATACATTGTCGCTATCAAAACAATTACAGACAATTAACATCGATCTTATCACGGCATTCAAACATGTAGATGATGTTATTAATGTCTTACAACTCCTGAGAAACAACACTGACGTCGAATATCTTCATCTCTATGAAGACGCAAAGGTTTTACTGGAAGAAAATGGTGGTATACTGCGAATGCAATGCCTCGTCGGAAGACAATTAAATAGACCGGACATTCCTGCATTGGATGTATGCACGTATTACAAAATTAATTTGTTCATTCCATTTCTTGATCATACAATTCAACAATTGGTTGAAAGGTTTACCAAACATCGTAAAGTAGTATCACCATTATCTGGTGTGCTACCTTCAAATTTTACTGCCAATTCGGAAATTGAAGAAGCAATTTCCATGTAATCGTCACTGCTTCCCGAAAGCAACATATCAGTGGTTAAAGCAGAACTTGAAGTATGGAAAACAGTGATGACAAGTATCTCGCCTACCCCAAAATCTAGTTTGGAATGCCTAGATATGTGCGATAAAAACCTTTATCCTAATATTTACACATTACTACAAATCCTCGCTACCATTCCTGTATTCACTGCTACCCCAGAAAGGTCTTTCTCGAGCCTAAGGAGACTGAAAAACTATTTACGAAACACTACAAGTGAAAACAGAAAAAAAAATGGTTTGGTTCTCATGAACATTCACTATGGAACAGATATTCATGCAGATGAAGTAGTGGATATATTTAAAAGAAGAAGCCAAATATTTCTTCTTTAATGCTTTTAGATTTAGCGCAGAGGAACGAAACCATTAACCATTAACCATTAACCATTAATTTAACCATTTCATTTAAAGTTAAGAACTTTATAAATATGTCGTAATTTTTCCGATGAATATATAGATATTAAATTTCATGTAAGTATACTTTTGTTGTTTTATTTACTTCAAACTAACCCCCCCCCCCCCCCCCCCCAAACTAAATCCTGGCTACGCCCGTGGTTTCTGTATTTAGTTGTTCAGTGTTTAATGTCCCTTAAACAAAATTAACTTTGCATATGTTTTACACATTTTTTCATCTACAACTCCCTTTTTGCAAATATAATTAATTCGTGTAGTGTAAATAGTCACTAAATAAACTAAAGTGTTATATATAAACTGAAGAATAAACTCATTTTTGACAACAACCAAAAAAAATAACTTTCAATAATAAATGCTATGAAAGATATTTATCAAAATCTTTGGGAGATCTTGAAAAAAGATGATGAACTGGTTTAATATCATGAAATCCAGATCACAATGGAAGTAACATGTACATTTATTAGTATAATAATTATTGAAAAGGATTAAAAAAAAAGGTAACACTCTATATGATTAGTTATATTTTATAGATTATTTGAGCAAAGTAACATGTTTCATATGTATCAAACGAAAACTAAAAAATTATCTGAATTTTTAAGGCCCAGATCTCAGAAAACTAAACATTTTAGAACATACGTTAAGAAATTAAGTTCTAAAAAAAATAATCACTATTTTGAATAACATTATAATTATATTATTTTGCATAAATTAATTTGACTACGCCTATGTATACCAGGCAATATGTTTGCTTCATAACCTTAAAATGTCATTGAAACAAAATACGTTTTTATTTTTAAATAATTCCCAAATTTACAATTAAAAGCATTTAACTTGTTACTCCTGAATTTTGAGTTTTTCATGTCAGGGAACAACCACAAGACGCACAACTAACCACATTTTATGTATTTACCTTACTTCCGATGTTATTGCTTTTATTG
Source organism: Cosmopolites sordidus (assembly GCA_031761425.1). Classification (NCBI taxonomy): domain Eukaryota; kingdom Metazoa; phylum Arthropoda; class Insecta; order Coleoptera; family Curculionidae; genus Cosmopolites; species Cosmopolites sordidus. Next base: position 351,657 of record JARFXV010001010.1, read on the forward strand.
TCAATATAATAAGTATTAATATGTATTTATACTAGAACACACAAGAGTATTCCAGTACACTTATTCGGCATTTATTATTGATTAAAACACACTAAAATTGCACAAATCTACTAATAAACTTCTAAATTGTTGACACCAACTACCAAAATTTCAAAACAATGAGCCATCTGTGGTATTTCAATATGGCCGTTTCCGTCTCCATTTATACGTGCATTAAGATAGACAAGCTTCCTTCCTGTTAGTTTTATATTCAAAGCTATATACAGTGTGCGCCTTTTTCTTTTGTTCATATAATTCCATTATATCTGAGGTAAACTATAATATTTTATTTGCCCGATTAAGATACACCTCTGTTTTTCTTTCTTGGAGAGATTTGCCTATTTTGAACCCACACCTAAATTGAACCACTCAGGTGTTTTCAACATTTTGCAACCTGGAGCCATCTTACAATGAGAGTATAAAGCCTACAGAGAATTATCACCCTTTACCGAATTTCGGTAAAGGAATCGGCAGTCGGCATTCAACACTATGCATATGTTTGTGTTTTATGAATGTTTCTTGTAGTGTTTCTTGAGTTTTCCTGAAGTGATTTTTTTTATATTACTACCGGTAAGTAGTTTATATATTGTACGTATTAGTGATACACTGTTAGCAACATTCTCACCCATTTAAAATATTGAATTATTAGTTTTAAATAAATGAGGTTAATTGTAAACAAATTGATAAGTGGTTCCCAAATTGAACCCATTTACGTTTCGGAAACTGAACCGGTTGAATTTATGCTACTTGCTTCAGGCAAACCTTGAAAATGCCAAAGAGAGATAAATATGGCCTTTGGATGGAAGTTGACATGGCTATGGCCATTAGGACATATAAAGCGGAAGGCGTAGGATTGAACGAATGCGCCCGCCGGTACAACATTAATAAATCTACCCTCTTAAGACATATTAGAGAAACCAATAAAGATGCCAATGGAAATGTCAAGAAAATGGGCACTAAGTGTGTTTTTTCGAATGAAACTGAAAACGAACTGGTTCAGCACATTATTTAATTTGAAGAAATGCTTTATGGTTTCACTATAAGAGATATACGACGTCTTGCATTTCAGTTACCGGAAAAACACCAACTACGGCATTCATTTAATCAAGAGAACAAAGTTGCTGGCAAGAAATGGTTTTATGCGTTTATACGCAGACACGCGAACTTTTTTTCGATATTTTAGAGTAACTTGTTGACAAACACCATATTACCGCAAATGTAATATTTAACGTTGATGAATTTGGTTACAGGGACCGTCCTGAAAAAAATGCAAAATATGGTAATTCAAAAAGGTAAGCGCCAAGTGAGTAGAATTGCTAGCGGGGAAAGAGGTTCAAACACCACAATGATTTGTTGCTGCAATGCCGCAGGTCTTTATATTCCGCCTATGATTATCTTTAAACGAAATAAATTTGGCCCTGAACTTGCACGAGGAGCTCCAACAGGAAGTATCGTTGAAATATCTGACACTGGATACATAAATAGCGACCTTTTTCTTAAGTGGCTAAAACATTTTCACCATGTGGTTCAGTCAAGTCCAGATAAGTCAGTAATTCTGTTAATAGATGGCCATTCCACATGCTGCAAAAATCTTGTAGCTCTAGATTTTGCTCGTCAGCGTTTTATTCATCTTTTGCAACTACCTGATCATACTACCCACCATTTACAGCCGTTAGATGTTAGTTTTTTAAACCCATGAAAAATTATTACGCCCAGGAGCAAGATTCGTGGCTACGAGCACATATTGGACAACCCATAATAGTTTATAACGTGTCCGAATTATTGAGTAGGGCATATGGAAAAGCTGCTACTGTCGGCATTGCGGAAAACGCCTTTAAAGGAGCTGGAATTTGGCCAGTCAACCATAATATGTTCGGGGACCACTTATTTGCTCCACCAACTACCGTAACACCTCAGTTTCATAAAAAGCCAGAGAATGGTAATATCTTTTCAGAACCATCTGCCGAACCTGAGGCTGACACAGATGATATCTCACTTCACAATCAACCCACCAGTTCTTCTATTGGTGCTTCACAGCAAGTTGATTCTGCTTGTTCGTCTTTAGTTACGGTTCATTTCAGAAAAGTATTTGGAGAAATCACTCCAGAGAAACTTTACCAAAGTCTAAATGAGCTAGCACCTGTTCCTGAAACAAGTAAAATTGTTCAAAAGCGTAAGAATATAACAATAGCTTCTGCAGTATTGCTTACTAGTACCCCATACAAAGAAGACCTTAAAGAAAAAAAGAAAAAATACAGAAAGAATACAGATAACAAGCAAGCAAAAGCCAGAAACAGTAAAGCGAAGAAAAACGCCAGTAGAAAACGCAACTATGACTTTTCCGGCAATGAAAAGAAACCAAAAATACAAATGAGAAATCCATCACTAAACTCAAGTGATTCAGAAGATGGCACGGATGATAAAAACAGTAACGAGTTGTTTTATACTGTAATGACAGCTACTTTATTTCCAAACCAAATGAAGTTTGAGCTAGATGCCAGGCATGTTGTAGGTGGTCATACGAAGAGTGTGTCGGTATTGAAGAAAACGGAGGGTTTATTTGCGAATTTTGTTTAAGTACCGCTTAGACTGATAGCTGTTAATCCTTAAAAGTTGAAACTAATGTTCCTTAATTGTTTTTTTTTTGTTTTTTTACTCGTTTAGAGTTTATATTTTATTTGTTTATTTTTTTATACTACCGAAGCGACGTTTAGTTAAAATAAAACATATATATTCAACTGCATTTTATTTCAGTTAGGTACCTACTTACTGGTGCAATGGGGAAAAGGTGTTTTATATGATTCATTTTAGGAATTGGGTAGTTCATTTTTGCACACCGGTTTCCTAAATTGAACCGATAGCAGGGTTTTTAAAAAACAAAGTTGATACTTAACATGACGTGATTAAATATTTTTGTAATCATTGAAAGATTCGCTACAGTTTAGTGAACAGGTGCCTAATTTATTAAATAAAATATTCGTTCGTACTTGTATCCAAGTACGAACAATATGCAATATGCACAATATGTACGTGCAATATCTTGCAGCAGATTTTCGAAAAATTGTTCAATATAGGCAACTCTCCCCTATATATATATATATATATATATATATATATATATATATATATATATATATATATATATATATATATATATATATATATATATATATTCTCCATTATATATCCATGCTGTTTTCTCTGTTATTGGGTACTGTTTTATTTCCTTTATTAATCTATTTTCGTATAGTTGTTTCATACTTTCGTTTTCTAGAGATTCAATATTAAATTTGTACTTGTAGTACAGTATCTATACTCATCAGTATACAGAATGCTCTGACTACTTAAAAATTATAATGACCGAAACAATCATAAAACAGGTCATACTAATATTTTAATTTCATTCAAATTATTTTCTGGACCATTTAATATTTGTAATCCATCAAAAATATAATTAAAATCAAAAATATAATTAAAATTAAAATAGAATTGTTAATACTTATGTCATGCATTAATTGTAACATTTTTAGCATTTTCAAATATTTTAATAATATAATTATTCTAGTTATGTCGTATCTCAGCGCTATTGAAATTCAATTATTTCAAAACATCAATATTCATTTGAAAATGACATTTTTCGCAAACCAGCCTTATCGCCTTGAACAAAACCGTTTCTAATTTTAATAATTTCCATATCAAAAGTGATTGGAACGACAGAGAAACGCCCTCTGTTGTTTTTGAACTGAAATCGTTAAAAGGTTGCCTACCGAGAATGACAAAGAACTTTATTAAGTAAAAATCATTCTGAATAGAAATATAATTATTAGGTTGGAGGTTAATTTATTTTTATATTATAATATTTGTTCGTTTTATAATAACAGACAAAGAATAAAAAAAGAAAAAATTAAAAAAGCTTAATTTGGCTATTTAATTTTAATGTTTTATAATGGAAAATATACATCAAAATGAAATAGCACTAACGATATATTTGCTTATGGAAGTTAAAATAAAGTAAAGTGTTTGGGTTAGAGGCGTATCAGCAACTAGGCTATTTAGCGACTGGACCTACAGCTTAACATGGGTTCCGAACCACGGTCATCAGCTTCCGACAAACCCAGGCCAGCACCCCCCTCGGGCTATAAACCCTTGGTTATGTGCCTACCCATAAGTCTATCAGGAAACCTACCGACTGGCGAGTGACCAACGTAGAACACTTCTCAGAAGGCATCCGGCCTTACCCAGCCTTTAACTGGCGTGACTGAGGGGTAATTCGTAGTCGGATTTTACACTCTTGCCTAGAAACAATCACAAACATTTAGGAAAGATAAACGGACAGAAGAAAGAAAAATAACCATCCGAGCGCTGGAATCGAAACAGCTATCGCTCCAGCGCGGATTCGGCAAAGCAGGCGCTCTTATCGCCGCACCAACGCGACCGGCTAAAATAAAGTATAAAATGATAAGTTCAGATATTGATTGGGGATATCTTTATTTGCCATTTAAATTAGATGAAAGTTGGTGGACTTGTCATTTGTATATATAAAATCCAACAAAGAAATGTCCCTTATTCACGCCTGTTCCAGGCTGCGTAAAGCCGGATGCCTTGTGAAAGGTATTCTACATTGGTCAATCGGCAGTTCGTAGGCTTTTCGAGAAACTTAAGGTAATGCAACTTAAGCTATACCAAAGGTTAATCGCCAGAGGTTGGTGCCTACCGGAGTTAATCGGTAGCTGATGATTGTTGTTCGAAACTTACGTTAACCCTAGAATGGAAGCGTTGCACAATGTACCTTTAATGGAAGCGATGAGTCATTTTGTCTCCGTGCTTTTAAAATATGTGCAAAAGGAATAATATACAAACATATAAATGCGGAAAACGTCTAACTAAAAGAAAAATTGTTCTTTATGATAAAAAAATATTGTATGGGTATATATACACCTATTCCTAAATTGATAAATTGCTTTTACGAAACAAAAATAGTCTCAAACAATATATTTTTTCAGCAGTTATAATAAAACTTTTGTAAACTTAAAAATTAAAAAAAAATCAAAATAAAATGTTAAAAAAGGAAGTATTTCACTCATTCTGTGTATTCTCGTATTTGATATTCACCACAAATGGGTTTTATACACTTTTTACAATTCACGCAACAATACCTACGCTTAGCACTGGGACAAAAAGTACAATACTTTCGCTTCATATTGTCTTGTTTTTCTGGTCCTTCTTGTGGCTCTATATTGGGCTGTTTAATAATTCAAATAAATAAAAGTGATGACAAAAAAAGATAACAAGGTATAAAATTGTTTTATTCGATTTAAAATATGAACTATCACAAAGTAACGGAAAAATCAATCAATAATTATGTGTATTAATGTTTTCTTGAATCGCAGTTTTCATGATATCAATTTCATGATAATTTTAGATTTTGTTGAAGTCTTATTTCGTTTTTTTCGTTTTCGGACAATTATTCATTTAATTGTAGCATAAAATCCAAACGGGACATTTATTTCGACGACAAATTGTTACATTTGATATAGTTTTGAATCCTATGGACATTATGTTTGTATATTACAAATGCATTCACGCAGACAATGTTCAAGATATTGAAGAAAAAGCATAGTGGCCATCGTTTTGTTTTCCTATTATAGCTTATATTTGAAATGGTTGGTCCAGTGAATCTACCTTTAATTGAGTTATGTGTATGAATTATAGATGGCTTTTTACTAAATGGATGTATATCAGGTTGTTTAGTCATGCATTTAAATCAGTGATGTAATTTTTGGATATAATACGGTTTTTGCGCAGTTTTTTATCTCGGTTTTCAAGGCAGCCTAGTACTGTAGACAGACCAGGAATTGGAAGCCTAGTTAAATAGACTGAAAAAACAATTCAGACAAATACATTTTGAGATCCAATGAACTTCTGTATGCAGCAGCAAGCGATTATAATATTTATGATTTTCATTGATTACGTAGATCGCGTCTTTGCTTATCAACTTGCAAAAACTTGTCATCTAGAATACACAACCGAATTAGATATACGTATACTTAATGCTAATTTAAATTTTTTAATGCTGATTTACACGATAACAATAAGATAAACATTTTAGATAGCTAGATAAAATATTTATTCATCAAAACAGTAGCTATTTTTAAAGTATTTTAATATATTAATTTCCTTAATAGGTAGGTACGCCACGGCCGCTCCCTTTGACTGTCTCCCATTTGCCTCTGGATCCGCTACCGCCCCGATGGAAGGTCCTAGCGCACACGGGGGGTGGCATTGCCCCCGTTGCGAACCTATGCGTTACATTAATAATTTAAAAAGTTGACCGAATGGAATAGGTTCTTCAGCCCGGTTCATCGTTTTATTTTTTTTATTTGAATGCTTTCATACGCCAATAATAATTTTTCAATAATAATAGGGCTTTGCCTAATAGACAAATTAATTCCACATAAAAGTATAAAGAAATTTGAAATTCAAAAATTGACATTAACAGTTGTCAAATATAATCAAATACTTCATCTGTTATCAATTTTTTCATAGCCTACTAAATGAAAAATATATTTACTATAATACAGACCGAATTACCTTTAGCCATATTTTAAAATCTATTTTGAAAAAAAATCATATTTACCTCGTTCAATTCAGAAAAAAATGCTCTTTCCAACAATCCCAAATTCAAGTACTGTTTTCATTAAAAAAAATCAAGTTAGCCTTGGATTTCAAATATACAAGAAAAAAATTAAAATATACCCAAAAAGTTACAGTTCCTGATGTTTTCGTATAAAATTTAATTAAGAAATCTCAAAGCCGTCTCGAGATATTTGACCGTTTCCATACATAATAGCGACCCTGTATATTTTTCTCATAAATTCACTCTGCTAAATACATAAAACCGACATTTATAAAAAAAATGGTAAATCGATTTACAATTTAATATATTCAAAGGTGCGAATTCGCTAAACTATCCCATTTTTTCCTTTTCTTTTTTTCACTATATTCCAATTCTTCGACCGACTCTTGCTCAAGAAAATCTAAAAATAACGCGGTCGTTCCGTTCAATTGTGCAGATCGAAAAACTAGAAAAAGACTATGAAAACGGTAAACATTAACCCCTTGAACTGACCTGATTCTTTTCATTTTACACCCTCCTCAGCACAGTTTTCCAGAACGGGAGGAGAGCTCCGCCTTCGTGCCATCTCGGCATTGAGATCGGAGAGGTAAATATTAAAAAGTTATAGGCTTCTACTCTAGAAAAAATTATTTGCGAGTGTTGTAATGTTTTTTGGATTTTTTTCTTTTTTGGATATTTAGACCTGTAATGTTGAATTCTTGTGGTAAAGAAATTTATTATCATTTATTTGGGAAGACGTTTAACATTTTTCTGCCTTTTTCGAGTTCTATAAGAAATAACTTAATGTTTGTGTGATTTTAAAGTTGATTTGACTTACCATTGAGCATATTATACAGTGGCGGCTCATGAGGGAGTATTTATCACAGTAAAAACATTTTCAGAACAAAACACCATATTTTATTTTTGTTCAGTTTCTTTCCTTTAACTCATTTTCTTGGTTCACCTGCTTTTCCTGCTTCAACAGCACTATTTTCTTCTACACCATCCCACTTTAAAAACCCACGAGCCGCCACTGATATTATATTATAAATTTGACGCTTACTTCATATTCGCAACGGAGCTTTTGGTTTTAACAAATATTTTTACTTAAATTCTTTTATTGGAACCTTTGGTGTGAAACACTAAACTTGAAGAGATTTACCACTAAACACCAAATCATTTTTTTGGACTTCTCGACGCACGTTTCACTAACCATGTTAGCATCATCAGGAGATCGTATATTATTAGGTGATCTTATATATATTATAATCTTATATTAAACATCTCCTGATGATGCTAACGTGTTTAGCGAAACGTGCGTCGAGAAGTTAAAAAAAAGTGATTTGTAGTTTAGTGGTAAATCTCTTTAAGTTTCGTATATTTTTACTTTTATAAATTTTTCTTGTGGTGAGGATGTGTGTTTCTACTGTTTATTTTTTTAATTCTTTTTGTATGCTTTTTCTTGGTCGTTTTCTTAAAAATATGTTATTTATTGTTGTCAATAAGTTGTAATAAACTTTGCTGAGGCCCTTTGCCTCAGTTTTATTGTTTACAGCTGTTTTCTGGTTTTGTAAATATATCATCTTATAAATTTCTCTTATTTTGTATTTCTTTCCGTTTTGGATATTTTTGTTTTGACGAAATCAAAATTGTGATTTTGTACGGTCACATGCGCAGTCAGGGCGTTGTTGTTTTTTCGGTCGTATTTATGGCCATTTAGCCAGTTTTTTAGGTGTTGACTTGTTTGACTCACATATATGCCGGTGCAGTTTTTGCATGGTATTAGCTAGACAACATGGATTTTTTTCTCTAGTTGAAGTTTTATTTTTAATCTAAAAAAAATATTTTCCTAGTATATTATAACTTTTGTGCCAAACTGTCATAGTTTTTGTTTTTAGAAATTTTTGACGTTTTCAGCTAGGCTGGTATAGCTACATATGTTAGAATAGATGGTGTAGCTACATATGTTACTTCGGTGAGTTGTTTCTTTTCTGTGTGGGTATTATTTTTATGTGAAACAGTAAAGAAAGTCAGGGAGATCGGGGATAAGCTGGACGGAAGAGAGGAAGAGAATCAACAGAGAAAGCATGAGAGAGGTGTGGAAGATCAGAAAGAATAACACGAAAGAAATGAATGTTTTAATATATTGATTACAATGTGCTTTCTAAAGATATTATACAGAAAACCATGAGTTGATCCAGAATAAGTTATATATTAGAATGATGTATATAAAGAGTTGTCCATTTTGTTGTGCTTCGGAAAGTAAAATTAAAAAAGCACATAAATGATTAATATTTCGATGAAATTTTTGTATTAATTTTATAACTTACTTGAACTTTGCCATTCATTAAGTGTGAAATAGAACGTCATTTAACTGTCCACCACGTGACCGCTTGAACGACTTAATCCTTTTGAGGTAATTTTCGATGACTTTTCCGCAAATTTCGTAAGGTATCTCGGTCACGGCTAAACGAATGTTGGTTTTGAACTGCTCAATACTTTGAGGATTACACTGGGGAACAGCAATTTTGTTGACTTAGATCTGTGACTTGTTTTTGACTAATTTTTCATCACTGAATTCAAAAATATTCACAGTTTTCCTCTATCACGTTAAGTTCTTAAGCTACAGCATACCCCTCATTTTACTTTAAAAGTTAAATTGTGTTTATACAAAAAATAAATAAAAGATATTATATGGTAAAAATTTCTTATAGCTTTTCCTGGAGTGTTCAGTTTGTGGAAATTGTCACTTGATGCTCCAACAGTAGTCAGCCATCATACTGACATCCTATTTACCTTGATGCCGCGCTTCCATAACCTTTAGATCTTGGTGGAATCGCTCGCCCTGTTCATCACTAACAGCATCAAGATTTTCTGGGAAGTTAGCAAGATAACTATGTAAGAAATACAGTTTGATGCTCATGTTGCAACCAAGCTTTTTAAAGCTCCCCAAGAGTTGTTGAACAATTTCGATGTAATTCGGGGCTCGTGTATTTCCAAGAAAGTCTTTAACAATATTTTTAAAAGCCAACCAAGCATTCCTTTCAAGTTCGGTCATTGTTCGGTCAACTAGGGTACTCAATTTTATGTTTGTTTTTCTTGTTGAATCCTGATGTTTTCACTATGCCAAAGTAGTAAATCATTTAAGTGATCTTTGGGCTCTCGCCAAACCATTGGTATACCAAACGAAAGTTTATTACGTGTTCTCTTCGTCCACATTCGTAAACTCTCTACACACTGCTTGCACACTTTATGAGGGGCCCATGTTGGTATGTATGGAGGGCCCATCTTGGTCACCTATTTTCACTTTAAAATAAGCAAAATAGGCTTGCCTGACAAATGTACTAATATCAGTCCGTTGAATGGGGATGGTAAAACTGCCACATATATAACAAAATGAATCAGGGCTGTTTAAGCACTTACGATGAGAACTACCAGAGGCAGACATAACGAAAATCTGTAGTTGTGTATGTATACTTTGACTTCACTATATCAGAGCGATACAGACCCGCGTACTTTAACATCTCATGCGTAACTGACCGAACTAGTTTTGGATGATGCAACGTCACTCACGCCCCCACTCCTAGGTCGAAGAAGGTTCCCCAGTAGGAGAGCAGTAGTGACTTCTGTGATTCGCCAAGCTTAGCCAAACTGTAGCGAAAAAACTTGACGTGATAGAAAAAAACTAAATAAAGTTTTGGAATTAGCATGTCAATTTACATATCAAAACAGCTTAAATATCGAACTCTACAGAAATTATTTTTCAAATTGTTCCCCAGTGTTATCTACGTAAACATGATATTTTGCGTATCCCACAAAAATGAGTCCAACGGCGTCAAATCGCATGATCTCGGCGGCAATTTAATATCATCAAATCTCCAAATTACGCGCCCTGGGAACTTCTCAAGGCAATATAGATGAAGATGCAAATCCAAGGATGAATATGCAAATCCAACTGCAAAATAGGCCATAATGCCGTAAGACAAGCACACAGACTGTGAACGTCGAAGAATCGATAAATTTGAGTCTTCAGCCACACTTTCAATAACAGCAGCGATATTCTCAAGCGAGCGTTACGATGATGCACATGTCTTACCACATTCGTAACAGACCCAGTATTTGTAAATGTCTTTACTGTGTTGGTACATTTTGCTCGTAAGGCGTGAAACGTGGCTACGGCAGAATCACCATTTTTGTAAAATCTTTAAACAAATTCAACGCGTTGGTGGTTAAACAATCCATGTTGTAAAATAGCAAACCTTAAACTAAACAAATCACACTTTGGATGACATTTAAGTTTGACAGTTGACAAAATACAGGGCTGTTTTTCCGAACCACAAAATGAATAACTCTGTAAATATTACGAATTGTTCAAACCAAGTGAAATATTTAATGAAATTCTAAAATGTATGCTAAACTTAACTTGTGTAGTTATAAATATTTACTAGTTTGCTGTATTCAGCAGACATTATTCCTTATAGATTTGTTTTATTTAATTAATAGCCAATATATTTTTTGATAAAACATTCACATAAATTACTTTTATTAACTGACAAATTCTTTTTCACTTTACAAAGAGGGAAATCCGCAATTGCCGATATTCAGAAGCCATAGCTTCAAGATAAAATAGGCCTTGAGCTTTCCAGCTTCAAACGCCCGCAAAATACCGACCCGAACCGATCGAAGCCGATTTTATCCGGCGGGCTCGGTCGTCGTTCAGTCCGATGGCGACCGACCTTACCCGAGCTCATGATCTGGTTTGATTCGGTCCAGATAAAATATGTAGGGATAGGATTCTGGCAAAAAGGGGTGTGTGCTGCAAAGCTGAGCAGGTTGCGGCTGAAGACGGGCGGAAGAATGTGAAGTTTTTCGTGAAAATTATCGAAATGGAAAAAATTGAGATAACGTGAAATGGGCGGACAGTTCGGGAAATTCTTTCGGATTTTCCGTCGGGGCTGTTAAAGCTGTTCGCGAAACGTCAGATACGCGACGATGACGGTCGTTTTTCGATTGTTTTTATATCGGACTTGTTGATTTTTATACCAAAATAAGGGCCACATTGTGGACCGATGCGGATTCTTTAGTTTTCGAAATTGTTATCGTCTAATATTCGTATACACTGATTGACTTTTAATAATCGTGAAAAATGCGTCGTTTTATTAAATTAGGTAAAATTAAAAGGGCTAAAAGCTACAGCATTAAAAAACGATTGAAATTAGTAAAAAATTCCAAAATGACTGTATTAAGGTTTTCGACAGTGTGATTTTTCATTTGGCCTTCTTATTTTCTAAGAGCAAAATGTCTTGGGAATCGCTGAATTCTAGGGAATTCAAGTAAGTTTACAATATGTAGTAATATTTTACAAGATAATTCATTTTATGTTTTTTTAGTAGGAGTATAATTTTGTATATTTTATTTATTTAGATCAGTTTTTCGTCATTTAAAAAAAAAACTTTTAAATGTTGCATTATTCTTATGAAATGAAACGTCATCATAAAGTAAGAATGATAATAATACAATTGGAAATATAATGAGATCTCTCTATCTCTATTCGGGTTTTTAAGCTGGCCCTTGGGCCTTTACTTATTTTACATAAAATTATACCCCGAAACGGGACTGAGGGTTAAAAGTTTGTGGGGCTTTTAGTTCGCCCAGCATAATCAGATAGAAATCCAAGAAAATTTTGGGAATTGGTCCGTCTATCATTGAAAGACATACCTGGGATTCCGAAACAATTTGATTTTTAAATTATCTGTGTTTTAGGAAGTTAATACCGTTTCGAGTATGTATTGTGAAAAGCTTCGATATGCTTGGAAGAAAAATTCTTATATTTTTGTTCGCACAGACGCTCATTTGCCACATCGTCTTTATCGTTGGTAGAAAAAGAAGTTCTTCGTAAATTGTCATTCCGTTTAGTGAAATAAAAAATAATCACTGGAGAATAAGTAGGCTGCTCAAAAATGTCAAAAACTGTTGTGCATTGAGACGATATCCCAAACAAAATGTCTTAGCTCTATTTTATTTATATATGATATATGAATATATATCATATATCATATATTATATATATATATATATATATATATATATATATATATATATATATATATATATATATATATATATATATATATATATATGAAGTGTATTTTTTTAAATAGCAATTGTAGGACATAACTTGATTAAGAAAAAATTACAAGCAGTGCTTTCCGGTATTGCCAGATTTTTTTAGTAGCTGCTAAAAGAATATTTTTTAAATGGCAACACCGTATTTTTAAAAATAATTTGACAAATTTTAAAATTCGAAATAAAATTGTTATGTCACAAAATTGTTGTGTTTAGTTGAGTAGCCGTTGTAGAACAATTAACAAAAACAACTAAAATAATCTGCAGTCGACAAGAACTAAAAAAAAGCTAAAAAAAATTGTGTTCTTTGAAAGGAGCCATCATTATTGTGCTGTCATTGTGTTACTTGAAAGCTGTTGTATTTGAATGTATATAAAAATAACATTTCAATTCAGTTGCCAAGATGAATCAGTTTTTTTAATCAAAAAGAGAAAGTTGAATTAATTTTTTTTCATGTTGATGGCTTAAGTCTACGCGATGCGTGCGCTGAATTCCACGCAATTCCCGATAAGTCTTCTCCCAATCCGGAGTTTTTAAGAAATAACTTAGTAAAACTAAAAACTACTGCTAGTGTGTGACCAAAGATCCGCAGAAGGTGCAAAAATGTTGTTACTGAAGAAAATATTCTTCTTTGTAATGTGGAAAATTCTCATAAGTCAACGCATAAAATTGCCCAAGAGGTAGGTTGTTTTCAGTCCAAGGTGTGGGCTAGTTTACAGGGAAACAAAATGAAAAGCGCACACGAATTGAATGATGATGATTGTGATAGAAGATTGGAATTTTGCGACTGGTTTTTGGACAAGAAGCGTCAGCAGCTCAATTTCGAAAAGCATATTTTTTACAGCGACAAAGCAACTTTTTATTTAAATGACATTGTCAATAGACAAAGTTACAAATATTGGTCTGACAGTAATCCTTATTAGGCTGAAGAAAGAAGGAGACAAAATAATCCAAGAGTTAATGTATGGTGTGGAATCTACAACAAAAAAGTGATTGGACCACCTATTTTCATAGAATAAAATTTAAATGGTGAACGTTATTTAGAGTTATTGAGAAACGAACTTAAACTTGAATTATACGTGACTGATCCTAATTCTGTTGATAAACTGAAACAATCAATTCGGCGAGAAATTAATAACATTACGCCCAATATATTGGAAAATGTTGTTAATAATATTATTAAAATAGTTCATTATTGTAGATTACAAGGAGGCCACTAGTTTGCGCATTTGTTAAAAAAATAATCATTTATTAGTTTTAAGAGTTATTTTTTTATTGTTATTTTAAACAATTTTTTTTAGCAAACAAAGTAGTAATGTTGTTAAATAATAATTGATTGTTCTAGAATTTTAGACTAGACGGCTAGAATTTTAAGTTTTGTCAAATTATGTTATAAAAATACGGTGTTGTCCTTTTCGAAGTTAATACCTTTAGAATCGTAAAGGTCAAAAGGTCCTTGCAATGTTCAACGCGAGGAATGTCTTGAACCTTATTTAAGGTGTGAGGAACAAATCGAGGACAGGCATTCTATTTGTCTAAATCCTTTGTCAAAATTTTAGGAATCATGCCTTTGGTTGTATTTAATTCCTCGGCTATCCATGTCACAGTCGAATTCGCAATGTAGGCGATCATTTCACGCTCATCGCGATTTTTGCTTTTCGGTCGGCCTGGCGTTCGTCTTCCGCAGCATTATGACCGTCCTGCAATCACTTATACCATTCCAATATACGTGCATGGGATAAACAATCATCACCATAAACTTTTTTTATCAATTCAAGTGTTTCTGAGAGGGTTTTACCGAGCTTGAAACAATATATAATATACATTCTTTGTTAAATTGTGTTTTTGTGACGAGGTGACAAAAGGTACTGCCACTTTAAGCACTATAACTGGACAACCCGTCGATCTATTCTAATGATGGCAGTCTCGTTTTATATATATATATATATATATATATATATATATATATATATATATATATATATATATATATATATATATATATATATATATATAGATGGCGTTAGTAGTTTTCTTTAAATTTAAAAAGTTTCGTTATTTTTCTGACATACTATGTTTTTAAATTATTCCGGGTGTCGATCCGTTGATTCTGTTGTGAAGAGTGACGTTTCGCCAAAATCTCATTTGACATTTGCAAGTGTGAAGAGTCCAACTGTTGTTCGAGTGTTATCGAAGCGGACAACACTTGAAAATGCTAAATGAGATTTTGGCGAAAGGTCGTGATTCTCCACAGAATCAACGGATTGACATCCGGAATGATTTAGAAACATTGTGTACCATCCGTGAAAATATTAGATGTAAAAAATAACATAAAATAATAAGAATAATAATAATAATAATAATAATATGTATATATATATATATATATATATATATATATATATATATATATATATATATATATATATATATATATATATATATATATATATATATATATATATATATATATATATATATATATATATATATATATATATATATTTTTTTTTTGTTTTTGAAGATGTACTAAATAAGCAACAATAACTACTGTCTGATAATCAACATTTCTTTAATAAATCAAAAAATTGTCACCCATGTTATTTCCGGTGCAAAAAGTGAGCCGGCATTTTTATGGATACGGTGATGACAATTTTCTGGATTCGGTGAGCTCTTCTGTAACTATTTCATACTTTGTACTAATGGCTCTGAATCAAATCGATGCATCAATGTGTCAAATACTTTTTCTTAATTATCCAAATTTTCTTCAAACTTTGATTCTTGTTAAATCGAATACTCCGTTCAAATAATGCTATATTTATAGGTGACATAATAACTGACATAAAAAAGAACTTGGAAATCGTAATATATAAAAGTATGTAAAAGTTTATGCATGATTAAAATTTGAAATATTCCAAAATATTTAAACACATTATTAAAATACCCTACGAGGGCCGTTCAATAAATCTTTAGAAAAAGATAGAAAACAAATTATTTTAGGTAGATTTTTTAAATTTTTTAATATAATCTCCTTTTAGCCTTATACACTTTTCCAAGCATTTCTCCATCTAAAGCAATCTATCCAAAGCAGATTGAACCAAATTCCGAGGCTCATACATCTCTCCACTCTTAACGTCTGCCGACAAGGACTTAACTCTTGATACCTTTGTCCATTCACTAATTGCTGCAGCACATTCTAGAATTCTTCACTATAATATGCAACACCACAAACCCTCAGTCCCCTGGTGGAACGATGACTGTAAAATTGTGATTAGGGAGAGAAAATCGGCACTGGATCGCTTCAAACACTGTCCTACTTTGGAAAATCTTAACATCTTCAAAAGATGCCGAGCAAAAGTTTGTAAGATGATTTTAAATGCAAAGCAATCTTCCTCTCAGCAGTGGGGAATTCTGGCAAAAAATCAAAAGGTTTTGAGGTATCTCCAATAGGGTTGATATTCTAAATTGTTTTGCGAAATTTTTTCAACATATCTGGCGACAATAACCTTAGCACTTTCCAGCTGAATCAGAGATCTTTTCATTCTGTAAACTTTGACGTTGACGATTCTCCCCTCCAGCCCTACAATGTTCCTTTCAGCTCTGATAAACTCTTAAATTATCTCCCTAGAAGTAGAAATAGCGCTCCGGGGCCCGACTCAGTCCTGATTACCATGATCTGCAACCTCCCCCAAGTGGCTCTAGACAATTTGCTGGATCTTTACAACGGCTACTGGAAAACAAGCACTTACCCGTCTGCCTGGAAGAAATTCATCATGATCCCAATACATAAGCATGGCAAACCCCGTTCCTCACCTGCTAGTTACCGATCAATCTCGTTGACTGACCATCTGGGCAAGAGCTTTGAAAGAATGGCAAATACTCCCCTTGCCTGGCATATAGAATCCCACAATCTATTAGATTCCTATCAATTGGGCTTCAAGCAATCGAGATCTACTTTTGATCATCTTATGGGCTTCTATAATGATATTTGGACTTCTTTGCAAAGGACTCTACTTTCCAAAGGAACTCTACAAAACAAGAATTTACCTACAGTTCTATCCCACAAGTTTCTTTGTCTCGCCTTCGATTTCAGACTCTCATGGAAAGATCACATCCAATCTCTGAAGGCTAAATGTACTCGACTTAGTAATATTAAAGATGCTTTCAAACCACAACTGGGATTGGGACCATCACTGCCTTTTTAAATTATACAAAGCAATTATTAGATCCAAACTGGACTATGACAATATACTTTTTGCTCCCTAATCTTATCTGCGCGCACTAGATGTCATCCAGAATACATCACTTAGATCCATAACTGGAGCTTTTATCACCAGCCCAATTCCCAGTTTACATAGCATTATGAGTTTAGAGCCCTTATCCACCAGGAGGAAATATCTACTCTTAAAGTATGCTACGGATCTCTGGCAGAGATCATTCATTCCTGGGCATCAGTCATTCTTCGATCCTCCCCCAATACTCAGCAATTATCAGAAGAGTTCAATACCCAATTGCAAGTTCCTCTCCCAATTTGCACTACGTCTACTCCTCCGTGGTTATTACATTCCACCCAGATTATTTTTTTTTGCTAAAATATGATAATAGAATCTACGTGCTCTTCTATCTACAAATCTAATATAAACATCATTATCCAGTCCCAATATCCATGCCAAACAATCTATACATATGTATTCAAGTCAGATTATGGAGTCGGGTGTGGCTTTGTTCACGACAGGTCCTCCTCAGGCTTTAAGTTGCCAGCCACAACAAGTGTACTTACTGCAGAGCTAGCGGCCATTGAAAGATCCCTCAGCTGTATCAAGTTAAACCCAGCGAATTCCTGGATCATACATTTTCTGATTCTAGGTATGTCTTATCGGTTTTCCAAAATCTTGCTAAAATCATTTTGCCTCATAGGATTCTTCCCTTCTCTACGTCTGGTGTCCCGGTCACAAGGCCAGTAAAGGTAATGAGGAAACAGATTTACTCGCAAAATATTCCATTCGGCATGGTCAACCTTATATGCGCTGTTTTTATGCGAAAGATCATTTCTCATTGGTGAAAACCTTCTCGCAATCTTTAATACAATCCTATTGACCCAATAAATTGAGAGGCATTAAACCATTATTCTCCCAACCTCCCCCAGAACATCTGGTTAGCAGGAAAATTACAGTAAAATGGATTAGATTCATGATTGGCCAGTGCAAACGAGAAGATCCTCCGCTCTGCGAATTTTGCAACGATCCTTTATCTGTCAAGCACATTTTTACCGAATGCACAGCATTATACCCTCTCAGATCATTTTTTGACCTGAATCAGGACCTCTCTCGAAACCTTTGCTCAGACAACAGGTTTAACACGCTTGCTTATCTGGAGGAAATTAACTATTTCACTAAATTCTTCTACTGAAACCTTCGGTGTAAAACTTCTAGACGCACGTTTCGCTAACCATGTTAGAATCATCAGGAAATAATTTAATCTCGATTAAATGATTAAATCAGCTCCTGGCAATGCTAACACGGTTAGCGAAACGTGCGTCGAGAAGTTCAACAAAAGTGATTAGGTGTTTAGTAGTAAATCTCTTCGAGTTTAGTATTTTACTAAAATCTAGTCACTCTTAGCGACAATTCACTCCAGTGCCAGCTATTTTTTAACAAAAACAAACTTGTCAACACACCTATTATATCTTATCCTGCGACAAAACCCATCTGTGATACAACCGATCTGTGATACAAGTAACCTGTAATATTTATTAGTTCCTTTCTATTTCTGTCTTTTTTCTTACGTGAGTTCCAAACTCACTCCTAGTTCCAAATTCTCTCATATCCAATAAATATTTGCCAAATATGCTTTCACACATATTTGCTTAAAATATTTATTCTTATCATAGTTTGTCGATTGATTATTTAGTATCCTAAATATTCTTCTCAGCAACCTTTAGGTAGGCTCTTAAGACCTATCTGGTTTACTTACCTTAATGGTGCATTTGTCAAGAGAGACTAATAAAATATAAATTTTTTTGAAAGCTAGTCTAGCAAAGAGTCTACTATTAAAATTGATAGAATTTCAAATTAAATAAAACATATTTCTTTGCTTAAAATCGGTTATGATTGCTTTATTTGAGAGATTCAGACATGCCATTTATGATTTGAACAAGATTTCAGCCAAATGGTCACCGCTCTTTTTGGAGACATGGATCCTCTCGCGCCAATTGTCGATGACCCAGGCGCACATTTCGGGCTATATGGGGACTATGGCTTGACAATGTTAGTTTCCAAGACGCCATAGTCGTGGGTTTATTGCTATAAACCTGTATTTTCACATGTCTCCAGAAAAAATAATCTAAATGAGTTAAATCGGATGATCTCGGCAGCCAAGCGAATGGCCATTTCATGAAATTAACGAATTGCCAAACTTGGCCTGCAATAAGCCTATGTTTACTTGGGAAATATACGATGGTTCGGCAGCTTGTTGAACATAAAGGTTATCCGCATCGATTCTACCAAATTTCGGGAAAAAAATCTTCCAGGATTGCCTTGTAGTGCTCGTTATGGATGCTAACGATGACTCCTTCCTCATTTTTTTTAAGAAATGAGGGCCGATGACTCCTCCATTCGAAAATCCACACCAAACTGTGATTTTTTGCGCATGCAAAGGACTCTAATGTATCACGTGTGCATTAGATTCGCACCAATATCGACAATTTTGTTTATTGACGAAACCATTGGGCCAGAAATGAGCCTCATCGGAGAAGATGATTTTGCGATGAAATTCGTTTTACACATTTCGAGAGTCCAATCGGCAAATTCACGACGAATACGATGGTCGGTTGGCTTCAGTTCTTGTGCCAGGACCATCTTTTACGGATGCAAGTCCAACCTTACAATTCGCCAGGTTGTCAATGGCGAGAGTACAGGTACAACACTATAGACGAGAGTTAACTCACTTTAAAATTTTCTAATAAGACGCTTAAATAGCCTGTTCAGAATGACCACCACGACGAATAAAACGATCCACCACGAACGATAATAAAACTGAAGATTTTTCAAACGCCTTTCTTACGTGAAACGAACCATGATTTAATCACAAACCTTTCCGAAAATAACTGACATGACATGTCAAAAATGGATAAACAAATATGGCCCCCATGAGCTGTCAAAGTTTCATCATGACCCTTTACATACTAAATAGCTGTATTTTCCGAAGCCGGCCACGGTGGTCTAGTGGGTTAGTCGCCTGCCTGGTAATCCAAAGGTAGCTGGTTCGATTCCAGCTCTCGGATGGGTGTTTGTTTTTAATTCTTCTGTCCGTCTTAGTTCCTACCCTACCCACATACTTATATACACTCACATATTTACACACGCACACCCACACCTAAATGTCTGTGATTGTTTCTAGGCAAGAGTGTATAATCCGACAACGAATTACTCCTCAGTCACGCCGGTTAAAGGCTGGGTAAGGCCGGATGCCTTCTAAGAAGTGTTCTACGTTGGTCACTCGCCAGTCGGTAGGCTTCCTGTTAGACTTATGGGTAGGCACATAACCAAGGGTTTATAGCCTGAGAGGGGTGGTGGCCTGGGTCTGTCGGTAGCTAATGACTGTGGTTTGGAACCTACGTTAAGCTGTAGGTCCAATCGTTAAATAGCCTAAGACGTTGATGCCCCTCTAACCGTAAACGCTTTCCTTTCTTTTCTTTATTTTGATGAACAGTTGCCATCTAGAAAAAATGCATCAAACAGTATATGGCGTCAATATGTTACATGTAGGTTAAGTTAATTGAAAATTAAAAATATTTTAATTTTAAAAATATTCTCCTTCTTGCGCAGTTCAAGCAAAAGAGTTTCCAACCACTGGTATAATTAAGTTGTGTGAGTTAAACATTATAATATGCAAAAATAGTTCTATAACGGTTATACTGTTTCCCTGTTGGGTGGCGCCAGCTGGTGTGATGCGTCGACATGAACCAAAATGATGAAGTCTATAAGGCCAGGAAATGGTCTCGGCCGATGGTGGTGGCGATCAAGGAATCGACAGGGCACTTAAGTAGAGTATGGCTGAAGTTTTCGTAGCATTTGTCAAATAATTATTTGTTAAAAAACACCTTGAGCGAACGGTTTTTCATACGCCATCTAACTTGCTGACAGTAGTCGACGAAATGGCTGGCGTTAAAGTTTTCTGAACCAATTAATTATAATTATTACTGTTAATGTTTTGCTTTGTCCTATTAGGGGCATTATTTTAATGTTTTTATATTTTGATTTAAAATGAAACGGCTATGTGGTAGAACTCCCGGAGCAATCGACTACATTTTAAAAGATTCGCTGTTTCCTTATAACCTCCCTTCTTTTTAAAGTTGAGGCAATAGTAATTTCAATTTATTTCAATTGTAGGATGAGTTGTTTTCAAAACTAAGCCTATCTGACCCTTCGTTTGGAGCTATATTTTTGTTCAAGCTATTAAATTCCGAGGTAGGTAAGTTTGAATGCCAGTTTATTCTATGATCACGTCGTCAATATTTTTAGTATTTTCCATTTCTGTTTTAGCTTGATATTATAGTATATATTTCCGAGTAAACTAGTACTCAATTAGTAGTAAGGACTCATTTGGTAGTAGTATTCATATAGTTAGTATCCAGTGTGAGTATGATTAGTATATTGTCATTTCACTGTTTTGTTAAATTTATGATGAAAACATCCGTTCCGATCTTAGAATTTACTAAACCTTGGATTTCATTGCATCGTTGATTTTAGGAGCATTCACAGCTTAAGGTAAAATACATCCATTTACGCACCCATTGGGAAAATATCTGCAAATGTTTTGTCGTAACTACCGTTTAACATAAATGCTCTGAATCTTTTTAATTACAAATCTCATTTACAATATTGAATATCAAGAACACATTTTTATTAAGTAATTTAATTTTAACACACGTCATGCAAATTATATGTAGACATTGACTTGACACCAAATAAGTTGGTGTCATTCAATGTCCTTTCCTTTTACTTGACCTACAAAGTAAATAGACCTAATCTAGAAACATCGTAAAAAATAACGGTACCTCTATTTTTATCAATAACATACTGCCTGTACATTCTTTAAGATTCTCTGAGATGGTTAGGTCATTGTCAAAGGATGCGGAACACTAGAATGTCGAGGCAGATCCCCTATGTGGATTTAAAAAACTATAAATTAAATCTGGGAGGTCCAAAAAGAAGATACAAAAACGTCATGTAAGTGTGTCTTAATGGGATACGACTCCAAAGGACAGACCCAAATGACATGAAGGGACATAAAGGGCTGCGCAGCTCTATGATCAAAAAGATCGCCAAAAAGTCGCAGCCAAAAGACAGGCACGAAAAGCCAGTCAGACTGGACCGCGTGTATCAATTCTGTATCCTCCGGACTTTAAATGCCCAGCATGTGGAAGACCATGTGGATTTAACCCAGGTTATTTGAGCTAATATAAAATTTATAATTGTTCAACAATGGCTCAGCAGAATTAATAGCCATGACTGCGGTCACGCTCGTATTGAGTTGACTGCCATCACTACATTCTCGAAATATGAAATGCCATTTATTTATCTGCCATCGTTCGGTAATTTAAAGCACATTTTAATTTTTATTGTCTTTGTTCGTTGACGATTAAAACAGTGTGTATTGTTCAGTGGTATCACTTTTATAAAAAAATTGATAACTTCTTCTTTTTCCAAATCAGTACCTTATGCCATCATATGTATTACACTCCTCTCTTTAAAGCTTTTTCATCTGTTATATCCAATATCATAAACGAACTTATCGAGAACTACGGATAATAAAGCTCACAGCTCATGTTTAGGGCCAAATAAAGTAGATAAACGGTCTTTCAAATTGAACGGTTTTTTTAATTCTTGAATAAAATACAGGATTTGCGTTGGTTTTAAAAAACTTTCTATTTATTATTGAAGTATTTAAAAACGAAAGATCTACCAAATGCCAAATGACCACCTCTTGCAGCTCCAGAGACATCCACACTTTTATCAAAATTGTGCATGACATTTTAGCATACCTGTGGCGCTATTTCACCAATTACTCGAATAATTTCATGCTTTAGTTCAGAAATCGATTGTGGACTACTCTTATAGACCTGGCTTTTACGTAACCCCAAAGAAAATAGTCCAATGGTGTCAAATCACATGATCTTAGTGGCCAATTAACATAACCGTTTCTTGCAATAACGCGTCCAGGAAATGTTTTTCTCAATAAATAAATTGTTTCATTAGCAGAGTAAAATGTAGCGCCATTCTGTTGGAACCACGCATTCTCTTTATGATATCGAACTCGATTCACAGTTACAGCTTCACCAGCTACATTCTGAAAGAAATACGATCCAATTACACCTCCTGACCATAATGCATACACAACATTGACTCGTTTAGGATGTAAAGATTTCTCATGAATCAATCGCGGATTTTCCTCACCCGAAATGCGGCAATTTTGTCTCCTAATATAGCTACAATTTTTAGAATGTGCTTCAACTAAAAAGATAATTTTTTGAGAAAAATCATCTGTTTGTTCGTCGATCAAATTAACAAATCCACAACGTTTTGAATAATCCAGTGGCTTTAGTTCCTGTGTTACTTGAACCTTATATACCTTAAGAGCTAAATCCTTTCAGAAAATACGCCATTTTGTGGATTCACTAAGTCCAAATTGTTGTGAACGTCGAAATTTCTGGGTCACTTTCACGTACCAAATCAATATGCTGTTGTGAACGACCACTACGGCTATAATATTGCTCTTCTTTTATCTTCCACCGAACCAGTTTCTTGAAATGTTTAAACAATTCGATTGATAGTGTTTTCAGATGAACGATTATGCAAACCGTAAATATCACGTAATTTTCTAAAAACATTTTTCACTGAACGCCCATTTTCATAAAATAATTCAACAATTTTAAAGCGTTGTTGTATTCTGAAACTGCTGAAACGAGACTAGACCTAGACAAATTCACAACGCCATCGGTGTTTTATTCAAGAATTAAAAAAAAACATTTGAAAAACCTGTTATGTGTTTAATACTATTAATAGTCTATAAAAGCCAAAGCATATAAAAAAATCATTGGTTTTAACTGATTTAATAATTTAATTACAGTCGCAGTAAACGTTATAAAAAAGTTATAAACCCCAAATGATTTAGTATAAAAAAGTCAATTCATTTAGTTTCAGAACTTTTCAGAAAATTTACTTTGTTCATATAGAGATATCATCCAAATTTGATGTACAATTTAATTTGTATTTCAGCACTCCACACCACTTTATATTTTACAGTTGGATAAAGTATTTTATAACATAGGGTCTTTCGAGATGGAGTTTTTTATTTTAAATAAAAAAAGTCTCATTTGTATATAATCCAAAAGTTGAGAAGTTGTCATTTATGATTTATAATATACTAGGGTGTAACAAAAGTATTTGCGTTTTTTCTTTTGTCCTTATAGTTTTTAATAAGAACATTAAAATAAGTAAAATAAGTTGAGAAATTAGAGTAATTTTACAATATTATTTAAAAAAAAAGTTTGAAAGCGACTGACGCCGCAGGCAAGATTTGCGAAGTATAGGGGTAGGGTGAAGTTGGCTCATTCCGCAGCGCTCAACACTGGTTCAAAAGGTTCCGGGAGGGAGAAATGAGTCATGAAGATAAAGGAAGATCAGATCATAATAGTATGCTTTGAGTTGATTCGTGATAATAGATTCGTGATAGTTGATTCGTGATAAATTCAAAACTCTGCTCAGCTCAACTTGAGAGAGTACACGCTGTTCTGGCCGATAGTTATACATCTCTGGTCAACCGTAAAAAAGTCCTCCTGCATCGATAAAATGCCAGAGCACACACTTCACATTGGACCACCTCAAAACTTAACGCTGTGGACTTTGAACTTCTCCCTCACCCAGCATACAGCCCCGATCTCGCTCCGTCGTATTAGCACTTGTTTCGGTATCATTCACTTTATGCGAAAAAAAAAATCAAGCTGAAATAGAGGTAAAAACTGTCTGCGTCGAGTTTTTCACCTCTAAAAACTCGTCGTGATGCCAAAGAGGAATATAGTTACTGGCTCAAAGACGGATGGTTACACCCTGGTAATATAGCTGAAATAAAATGTAACTGAAATATTTGTTGATTAAACACTAGTTACCTTTTTGCTAAAATCATTTAAGAATAGACATTTTCATTGTCCGATCAACGCATCGATATGCATCGACTCCTTCAAAACCTATCAATGATTTTTTGATATACTGTGCCTTTTATAGACTATTAATAGTGTTAAACACATATCCATCCTTTGGATATAAGCATGAGCTTTCAGCTTATTATCCGTAGTTCTCGAGGTTTACGTTTATGATTTTGGATATAATAGATACTCAAAGAGCTTTAAAAAGAAGAGTGTAACACATATGAACTTTTTTTATAAAAGTACTGGCACTGTACAATGCACCGCGTTTAATCACTAATGAACAGGGTAAATAGATTTTAAATTACCTTAACCTATCGAATGGTGGCAGATAAGTAAATGACATTTCATATCTAGAGAATGTAGTGATGGCTGTCAACTCAATACGAGCATGACCACATCCATGACTGTTCATTTTGCTGAGCCATTGTTGAAAAATTATGGGATTAATAGTGGCTAAAATAACTCAGCTTAAATCTGCATGGTCCTCCAGATATTTGGCATTTAAAGTCAGGAGGATGCAGAGTTGGTACACGCGGTCCTGCTTGGTTTTTCGCGCTTGTCTTTTAGCTGCGGCTTTTTAGTGATTATTTGGGTCTGTCGTTTTCCGACTATTTTCCTCATTCAGACATGCTTAACATTGATTTTTTTAGAGATTATTTCATGAGACTTGTATCTTCCTTTCGAATCTCCCATATTTCGTTTCTTGTTCTTTAATTCGTATTAAAGGGTTTGCTTCGGTATGTGGCAATGACCTAACCATCTCAGAATCTTAGATTGTATATTATGTTATATTTTACGATGTTTCTAGATAATGTTTACTGCTTACTTTTTAGGTCTAATAATACGAAAGGACATTTAATGACAACACGTTCTTTAAAAACAAATAATTTACATGTTCCATATTGTAAGTGAGATTTATAATTATACAGATTTACAGCAGTTATGTTAAAATTATGTAAATAGATGGGTTTTAGCTTAAACTGTGAATGTTCCTAAAATGAACGATGCAATGAAATCTAAGATTCAGCAAATTCTAAGATTGTAACGGAAGTTTTCATCTTAAATGTAACAAAATACCGAAACAACAACATACTAATCATACTCCCACTGGATACTAACTATATGAGTACTACTGCTAAATGAGCCCATACTACTAACTGAGTATTAGTAGATACGAAAATATGTACTATAATATTAAGCTAAAAAGAGAATGGAAAGTACTAAAAACATTACTGGCATGATCACATAATAAACCTGCATTCAAACTTACCTACATCGGAAATTAATAGCTTCAACAAAGAAAAATACAGCTACAAACGAAGGGCCAGGTAGGCTGAGTTTTGAAAACAAATCATCCTACAATTGAAATAAACTGAAACAATCATTGCCTAAACTGCAAAAAGAAGAGACCCGGTTATAAGGAACCAGCGAATCCTTTAAAATGTAGTTGATTGGTCCGGGAGTTCTACTACATAGCCATTTCATTTCATATCAAAATAACTTTGTTCTAATAGGACAAAGCAAAACATTAACAGTAATAATTATAATTAATTGGTTGAGAATACTTTAAGGCCAGCCATTTCGTCGACTACTGCCAGTAAGTTAGAAGGCGTATAAAAACCGTTCGCTCAATGTGTTTTCAAAATAATAAAACATAATAATTATTTGACAAATGCTACGAAAACGTCACCCATAGTCTGCTTGAGTGCCCTGTCGATTCCTTCACCGTCACCAAAATCTGCCGAGGCCATTTTCTGACCTTATAGCCTTCATTATTCTGGTTCAGGTCGACGAATCACACCACCTGATGCCACCCAACAGGGAAACTGCGTATAACCGTTATACTACTTCTACATATTATGTTTAACTCACACAACTTCATTAAACCAGTGGTTGGAAACTATGTTGTATGAACTGCACAAGAAAGATAACTTTTGCCCAGCACTTCACCCTTTCAATCAACTCAACCTATATGCGACATATTGACGTTATATACTGTATGAAATTTTTTTCGATACAACTATTCACCTTTTTCAAAAAAATACAGCTATCTAGTATGTGAAGGGTCTACCATTAGGGATGATGGAACTTTGACAGCTCATGGCGGCCATATTTGTTTACCAATTTTTAACATATCTTGTCAGTTGTTTTCCGAAAGCTTTACAATTAGTTGAAAATTGTCCATTTGGCATTACGGCGGACAATACATCAGCTAATTATATCTTTAATGAAGTTAAAAATAATGCAGAATTTGCCCTAAAATGATGTTTTCTGACGAAGCTTATCTCCAACAAACAGATTATGTGAACAAGCAAAATTCTAGGATTTGGGGAAGTAAAAATCTTTGGGTGATTGCAGACCTTTTCGTCCTCTTCGAGTAACAGTGTGTGTGCATTGTAGGCTGGAAGGTTTATAGGATCATTTTTTTCAGGTAAATGACCATGATGAAACAGTAAATCTTAATGGCAAACAATATGCTACTTTTTATATTAAAATCCTTTGGGGTTTATGACTTTTTTATAATGTTTACAGCGACTATAATTAAATTATTTAATCAGTTAAAACTGTAGAGGTTTTATCATTTCATAGTGTATTATCTAATACGCTACTATGATACAAATAATATGATGTTTGTTTGAAAAAAATGTGGGTTTTTGGTATCAATACAACCATTTGTTTTTAAGTTGGTATGACTGTCCTTGATATCTGAATGACCGAATCTTATGTTATACAGCGTACCGCGATCACTATTTCATTTGTCGATTACAATTTCTTATTGGGAATATACCGGGCGTACTTTATAAGAAAAGCACCTACTGTCGGTCCAGATTTATATACTTTTTATGGAGAGCCGTTTTTATCGCGCAGTGTGACTGGCAGCTCGTTGAAGCCAAGGCGATAAAAATTGAAGATTAAACCACTTTTTAGCAAATCGCTAGTTGTTTATTTTTTAATTATTTTCTTGGACATACATACATGGAACTAGAAATTATTCTTGGTTTATCATTCTAATGGTCAAGCCATGGTAGAATAGTTTAATATAAATTGGATTTTAAGAAATAACACACATGGATTTAATTTTGTTTTCCAACGTAAGAAAGTTTAGTTTTGCTTGTAAACTCTTTGTTATGTACACTGAAATTTCAACGTACAATTTTCTTAGATACTCTAAATTGATTTTAAATCTAAGTAAAAGAAAAATGCGGATGGTTATCGTTGAATGTGTAAATTTGCAATTCTATTTCTTAATTATAAATGTCCTATAAACGCAAACGTTAATCAGGTTCGCGGTATCGAAAAATTAAGTCGGAAAAAATTAAAAAACTGAAAGAATTTATATCAGACATCACCACCTTTTTTCCTCAATCTGAAGTATCTACATCACATGTCTCGGATAATTTATTTCAAAACTGGTTGAGGAGCGAATCATTCATTAACGGGGAGGAAATTGCGTCAGAGGAACGCCATCAACAAGATAATATTGATATTGATGTTGTATCGCAAGAAGCTGAAAATTTGGTGGTCATAGTTTTAGATTCAGCTGCTTCGAATTATTGAATGTGATGCTCGAAGATCCAAGAAAGTGATTCGAAACTATAACTAAAAAGGAGAAAATTCTACTTGTTGAAATGGGGGGAAAGGCAGGAATTTCAGATTATTATAGAACAATTTATTATAGATTTATTATATATATATATATATATTATAAATTATTATATAAAAAAGATTATTCGGCGAAATTGTATCTCGTAAGTGGTTGATGTATTCAAGGAAAAAACGTGTGTATTTTATTTCCCATGTAAATTGTTTAAAAATATAATAGGGTAGGGAGTAATAGTTTATCTGAAGGCGGATCAAAAGATTGAAAATAACTATCAAGGATTTTAAATCAGCAATCAGTTTATTTAGCATCAGTTTAATATCAGCAATCAGTTTATTAAAAGTTTTGAAGAATTAGTTCAATTCGAAAACACTCTCAAATCTAAATCATTTGTTACTTCCAGACACGAAAGTATTTTTTACAAGAAAAGAAAAGATGGTCTGGTGTTTTAGAAAGAATTATTTTGGGTATTCAGAACTTGGCGAAGCAAAATTTAGCACTTAGAGGCAATTCTGACTCTTTATTTCTTAGCGATAATGGAAATTTTCTACAACTTATTGAAATGGTAGCTAAATTTGACCCAATTATGGCAGAACACGTTCAAGGAATCCAATTAAAAATCTTCATATGATATGAGTTTGACATAAAACATTGTAAGCTACAATATTAATATATTTGTTTATGTACAGGATGTTTCACTTGTCAGTCATGCCGTAAATTGCAATGTATATTTTTTTATAAATCTGGAAAGGCCATGAAAAGAACTTTTAAAAAATACTATATATTTCATACTAATTATTTCAATCCGTTCTTGAAACTTAAATGCCAAATTTCGATATGCATAAGACTTTGCTTTTATTGGGTGTATCCTACGCTAATATACAAGCTAGATTGTAGTAAAAAAGTGCGACAAATTCTGTCTTACACCCGGGCGGCAAATTTTGAATTACAACCGGGCAGCAAATGTATCTGAGCCGGCCCTG
Organism: Cosmopolites sordidus; assembly: GCA_031761425.1. Taxonomy (NCBI): domain Eukaryota; kingdom Metazoa; phylum Arthropoda; class Insecta; order Coleoptera; family Curculionidae; genus Cosmopolites; species Cosmopolites sordidus. The sequence goes on from JARFXV010001010.1 coordinate 381,230, forward strand.
ATCGCACACTTATAAAGGTTGTCCCAAGAGGTACTTCGGGATTTTAATCTAACGCCGTGTTTCAACGACTTAACATAGATATTTTATATTTCGAATGTGTCATCTAGGGACCCGGCAATTTAATTATGTATCGTTTTATGGTGGATAATATATTAGCTAATTTTTTCTTTAATGAAGTTAGAAATAATGCAGAATTTACACAATGGCGCCTATTTACACTTTACAGGTTATGTGAGTAAACAAAATTGTAGGATTTGGAAAAGTGAAAATCTTCCGGTGATTGCAGAATAACCTTTACATTCTCTTCGAGGAACAATGTGGTGAGCATTATAGCCTGAAGTGGTTATAGGGTCATTTTAGGCCACTGCAGTCAGTTATGAACGCTACCACAGTATGTTAAGAAACTTTTTTGGTCTCAATTGGATATCAGTATGTTCTTAACAGTATGTTCTTTCAACAAGATGGTGCCACGTGTTATACGGCGAGAGACACTTTGGATTTGTTACGGTCATGTTTTCCTGGCCTTGTCATTTCTCGAAATGGTGATATTCAGTGGGCTGCAAGATCATGCGATCGAATCCCCCCTTGACTTTTTTCTGTACGGCTTCCTCAAGGACAAAGTTTATTCTAACAATCAGCAGACGATTAATAATCTGAAGCAAAACATATATTGTGCCAAATTATTATTGACAATTTCACGCAAAAAAATGGCTATCTGTAGAAATAGCCGACGGGGACATTTTGAGAATATTATTTTTAAAACATAACTGTCATTTCTCTACTATTTGAGAAAATAAACAGGTATATTATTTTTCTAAAATTATTGGTTATATTTAAAAATCCCGAAGTACCTAGTTGGACACCTTCTATGACTATTCGTAATTTTTAAATATACAATCAAAAAACCAAACAAATATCATTCTACAAGCACCATATTCACCAGATGTGGTACCAATCGATTGAAGAAACTACTTCGTTGATTCCGTTTTCAGTCCATAGACGTAATTCAAGAGAGTTCGCTGACCGCTTTGAGGGAAATACCAGAAAACCAATAAAATACTGTTTAGAACACTGGACAAGACATTGGAATAAGTGAACTGAGGAGAGAAAACATTGCTTTGAAAGATACAAAATAAATTTGAATGTATAGGGTGGCGCAAAATAAGATTTTAGTTCTTTATAGTTTTTAATGGGTGTGATTTTTGTGTACGATTTTGTGTGTATGATTTTTTTATGTGTAATAAAAAAAAATATCTAGAATAAAACTTTCATTTGTTGTGTGGATGGTTTATTAGGTTTGGTTCAAATTTTTTAGAGCCAACAAACTAGCAACCTTATTTTGCGCTACCCTGTACAAATATTTATATTGCGTTTAATTTAAAAAGTCACCCTACTTGTTGATCATAGTAGAAGGACGAGCAGATTATAAAAATTAACGATTAACTGACGAATGACGAGAATTAGAATGACGAACTGATTATAAAGAAATATTTATTTATAAAAACGGTGTTTAGACAGTGAAACAGTGTACTACGTTCGCCATTAAGGCATATTTAAAAAATAATGATTATATCCTACGAGCTCAATGTTGTTGAATATATTCATATATTTTTTACTAATTTTGGGTTTTTCGCCACCATCTAAAACTCTAAAAACTAAAACTAACTAAAAAAAACTAAAAAAAACTAAAAAACGAAAAAAAAAAATATTAAAATATCTTTTCTTATGTAATAAAAGAATCACTGGGTAAAAAACCAAACGGAGACAAATTTCTCAGTGATTCTTTTTCTGTAATAAATTTGCCTAACGAACAAAAATTTTAAAAATATAAAAAATTCTGAAATAAATACAAACTTTTGAACGTTAACGTTTCGGGAGGTCTTCTCACGTTTTCAAAACGAATCTAAAAAATAATTTATATTAATTTCTATATAATACTCTAAAGACAGTAAGTAAATAAGTAAATATTTTTTGTATATGCCAAAAAAAACTTGTATCGGCGTTAGGCTGGAAACATTTTAGACTACTCTCGTACGCACATCTGCAAATATCACAGTTATGTTTGAACACATTACAGGTACAGTTTGAACAAGCTATAGCTACTGTTTGACAAAATACATCGTCTTTGGCAAAATACATGCTTGTAATGCAATTTTATTAAACATTTCGAAGAAAACAAAATTGATATTCTCATAGTTGAAAGGACTCTTTTAACCTAATTTTTTGGTAGATTATTTTCTGTTTGAGCCCTTCTATTCAACAACTTAAAATTTAATTAGTTATTATATTTTTTAAAACATTTTTATTATTGAATAAGTAAGATAAATAGATTTACTATTTTGAAGTCAAAAAAATTACAATATACTAATTGCCTTCAAAAGTATTTGCTGGCCACCTTTACTTGGTTATGTCCTTTTCTTCAAGAATATTTTGTACTGCTGCTGTTCAATGAGGAGACATAATTTAAAACTTCCTCGATAGCACCAGTGACTCTTCTTTCCAGGACAAGTAGAGGTGTCTGTGTATCTCTCATAATACCATCCCAAATCATTACGCTCCCACCTTCAAATGGGATACGTGTTTGCGCTGTTTCTGGTCGTGCTTGTCGGCCTGGAGCTTTCCAAACTAATATTCTTCGTCAATCAGAAACCAACCCAATGCTCGTCTCATCGGAGAACAACACGTTATTCCAGTTAGGACTATGATCCACCATTTCTCGAGCCGATTGCAATCTTACATTTTTTTATTAAAGGGTTAGTTTGAGAACACGTAAAGGTCTTCTGCGATGCAAATTTACCGCTTTCAGTCTGCGTGTTATCGTTTGTCGGGGAACATTTACCCCTTTAAGTCTAACAAGCTCCCTTGATATCCCAAATTTGATTTTGGTATGTCAATATACCACTTTGATATACCACTTTGATATACCACTTTGATATACCACTTTGATATACCACTTTGATTAAAATCCTGTTGTAACAAAGCAATTACTCTTGATCTGTCAAAATGAGATATCATGTTTCTAGGCATTTCTAAAGGGACTGATTAAAAATTGAAATTCTCATAGTTGAAAGGACCCTTTTAACCTAATTTTTTGGTAGATTATTTTCTGTTTGAGCCCTTCTATTCAACAACTTAAAATTTAATTAGTTATTATACTTTTCAAAACATTTTTATTATTGAATAAGCAATCTTACATTTTTTTATTGAAGGGTTAGTTTGAGAACACGTAAAGGTCTTCTGCGATGCAAATTTACCGCTTTCAGGCTGCGTGTTATCGTTTGTCGGGGAACATTTACCCCTTCAAGCCTAACAAGCTCCCTTGATATCCCAAATTTGATTTTGGTATGTCAATATACCACTTTGATATACCACTTTGATTAAAATCCTGTTGTAACAAAGCAATTACTCTTGATCTGTCAAAATGAGATATCATGTTTCTAGGCAGTTCTAAATGGACTGATTAAAAATTGAAAAAGAACTGAAATAATTTGTAAATATCAATATCAAAGGAATGGGCAAAAATGGAAAAACCTGTGTTATCAGCAAAATAATGCTTTTGTTATTTTCATTTGAAAACGGTCTAAAATAAATATCCATCACAATTTTTAGAGTATCATAGTGGTAGAGATCCTATTTGTAAATATTCCAAACTTTTGGACATGTGTATATAACTTATTTACAATTACAAGTTTTAATTTAAATATTGTAGTAATACAGTCTTCGCTATTAACTCTTTGCAGCTAATATATTTTGAAACTGTGACACTATGTTTTTACACGCATCTTTATTACATTCTTGCCACAAAGTTTTTATTCTATATAATAAATATATTCTTTTACTTGTTCCCGCTTAACAACTTCATTCTTTCTATTTCTTTCTAACAAAACCTGAATACCCTTTGGAAGTAAATTAAGTTTGGTTCGCTCTTTCATTAGGTCTTTCATCAAACTTATGGCAATATTTTTTGAAAATATCCACCGTTTGTTGCTACAGGGTATTTATATATTCAGAAATGATAAAATTGAAAATGACCATTACATTGTTGCCTGCTATATCAAGATGCATACAATAAAGTGCAAGAGACCACTTCCTTGTGCACAGGCTGAGCAAATTTGGTTCATTGAATCCACACCCATTTTAGTATGATACTAATCCACATTGATGACATATTTACAATAAATTCCCTTGAATTATACTGGTCAACAAACTTTCTTGAGGTAACATTCTTGAAAATAGGTGTATATGAAGAATTTTGTAGTCCTAAATCCGGAAATGATAAACTATTTACTATAATACGTACCGTTTTTTTCTTACAGGGGGTCGGTAGTGAAATAAAAAGGAGACGACATATTTTTACAATCTAATATTTATTTAATATAAATAGTTATTAAAATCTATGCTAAACGTGTTAAATCTATGCAAAGACCTTACTAAGAATTATGTCAATAAAAAATATATTACATGAGATTATACAGCGACAAAAACTTTCACTTTTTCCTCTTGTGTTCTGTAGCATCTTTTTAAAAACCAGCAGTAGTCGCCCAACATAGATGGGTTTCAGCATGTCCTGATGTCCTGGTGAAACCTCTCTCCTTGTTCGTCGCTTACTGCACCCAAATTTTCCCAAAAAAATCCAAATGGGAGTTTAAAAAATGCATTTTTAAGGAGATGTGACACCGTAATATTTTATAGGCTTTTAAGAGTTCATCTATATATTTTCATCTTTCTTGTTGCCCAGAAATCCTCCCACCCTTACAAGACAATTTTTGTTTATTTAATTTTTCTTCCTTATTTGAGGTTCAATAAATATGCCTTCTTTTAGTTTTGCATCACTTTTTTGTTAATACGTGGCTCTACATTCCAATAGGAATTATAGCCGCTCGATTCTTTTGAGCTCTAGAAACTCATTTCTTGTGATGAGTCAATCTACGTTCCTCTATTCTTGTCTTATTCTATCCTATTGTTTGTCCTTGCTTCTTCCGTTATTTTCTTCTACACATCTCGGTCCAATATCTTTTCCCACCATGCTTGTATTTCCAATTTCCTTATGCCTTCCCGCACCTGATCTTCCCACCTACTTTTCGGTCTGTTAGTATCTGGTCTCCATATATTAATTTTCTTTACTAGTTTGTTGTCTTTCATTCTTCTTATATGACCAAACCAGCGGAGTCTTCGCACTTTTATGGTCTTTTCCTGTTCCAAGCTTGTTAAATTTATTATCTCCGCCCCATAGGTCACCATCGGTCTAATAGCTGCTTTATATACCTTCATTTTTGTCATCACTTAATTGAGAACACACCTGACACCTAATTAAGGAAGTACCTGAAACCCTTACCTTCTTTGTTCATGGCTTTGACAAAGCTTTTTGTTAGTCCAAGCTAAATATGGAGGAGCATCTTTTTTAGGTTAACAAGGGGGGAATATTTTATATTTGAAGTACCAAGTTTAAAAGAAGTTGTATGAGGCCAATCTTTCTCACTGTAATGCTTTTTTTTGCACTAGATACACATAACACATAGATTGTCTGACAAAGGTAAGCAATATTAAAGTATTTCTTAACTTTGTTCTCCAAAGTCAGGTTAAATAATCTCAATCATCCCATGATATGAAGGAGAGGCAGGTCCTTGAAAATGGGACAGGCTAAGCCATTTTGTGAAAAGATGTTTTAATAACTACCTAAATGAAACGGAAAAAGATCTGGTATTCCTCTATTATTCTGGTATTCTTCTATTATTCTGGTATTCTGGTAAAGAAAATGGTATTACTATCAGTTACCCACATTTTGATTTGAGAATACTTTAGAGGGTTTGAGAATACAGAATACTATATCAAGCCGTTATTAATGCAGAAAACTAAAATATATGTTGTAACTGCCGGCGGCACGCGTACCGAAAGATTAAATCAGAAGAAAATTAATCCTTATTTTTTTACCCGTAGAGTAAAAGATCGATTCCTAACAAGTTCAACATTTATAACCCATTTTATGACCATTAATTCCTGCTTCCGCTCAATCTTTAATTTAGTTAGTATCTTCTATATTTAATTTAATGTTATTTAATGTTTTAATTTAACGATTTTCATTTGATTAAGTTTTTATTAAACTTCATTGTTATAAACCGTCCTATGGCACCTTTTAAACTCCGGCTATCAAGTTTGTCAACTCCGGCTATCAACTTATCGATAACTGAAGTTAAGCGACGTCGATTGTGGTCGATATCTGGAAAGGCGACCGTAATATAGGTAACTCAATAATTCGCCCCATTCAAGATTTCGACGTATAAGTATATCAAATGCTATGGACCTTCCAGGACTATAGCGCTGAATATTAATAAACAATATTACTACTAAATATCAAAGTTATTATTTTATTAAGGATTTGTTTTTGGTCGAAAATGAATCTGATTCCAAATAATCACCCAGGAATTAGTCACAAAGCTTAAAACTTCATGCATCACTACATAACGGTGTTAAAAATAACTGAAAAAAGTGCAAAAAGAAAATTCAACGTGTCACAATCCACTGTGCACTTTTCTTCAGCTTATTCAGATATCGTTTTGCTGACAAATTGTTACTGGACATGAAAAGTGGATTCTATACAGCCATCCGAATAAGAAAAGAAAAATTATTAACATCATTAGAACAACCTTTGCCCACTAAAGAACCATCTAAATAAAAGTTAAAGTGGTCTTTAATTTTACGTGAATTATTTATTTTGAGGTTCTGAATTCTAATGAAAACATATGTGATGAATTGATCTCTGCTTGATAAGACTAAATATGGTTTTAACTGCATAACGTCTAAAACTGATTAACCGAAAAAGTGTTTTTCTGCAAAATAACAATGCAAGATCTTATAGTGTCAGAATTGTCTAAAAAATGTTAGGTTGAAAGAGCTAGGCTGGAAAGTACTCCCTCACCCTCCATATTTTCAGATTTGTAGAACATTTTTCTCGTGAAAAAAATATTTCCAACTGCGATAGCTACCAAAACTGCACTCGAAGAACAAACGTTCTTCAAAATCATCCTAATTTTACAAAAAGGGAATAGAAAGCCTGCTAGGGCGAATATTGGCAAAAAACGATGTAGGTTCAAACCTTTGAATATAAAACTACAGGAAAGAGCATATGATTCTGTAAGTGGGACCAGAATGGTAGATGCATATAGCCGACTACTGTTTTCGGTTTGACAGTGGCGTAAGGCAGTATGAATAAAAACAAGAAACTGATAAAAGTTTACAGTTATTTAAATCAATAAGTTATTGAATAATTATCGTTACTGTACTAAATTAATGAAGACTTACTAGATAGGGCTGAGAAATGTAAAAATTTTTAATTAATTTAAAAAAAAATATTTTTTTAAAGAGTAAAGTGTCTTTTATGTGACCAATACGACAAAAAGTTATTAATAAATTGGAATCTCCTGTCATAAAATCAATTCATTTCCAAAAATTGGTTGGGTAATCAGTTACATCTTGCACCGAGTTGATGTTCAATTTAAATTAGATATACATGTTCGTAAATGAAATAAAAAGCCGTAATATTCACTAAATTATTTATTACTAAAATACAAATATTCTTTCTTTATTTAATTGTTTAGTGTTTAATCTCCCTTAAACAAAATTAACTTTGTATACACTTTTATACACACAAAAATTCGTAGTACGAATTTTTTCGTCTACTACAGTGTTTTTACAAATATAATTAATTCTTGTAGTGTAAATAGTTAATAAATTAACTAAAGTCGGAGGTATAAACTCGAATAAAAACTTATTTTTCACAATAACCAAAAAAAAAAACTTTCAAGCGTAAATGCTATAAAATATGTTTATCAAAATGATAAAATAAAAAAATTACATATTTTAAACGGTCCACTTCAATTGTTGGAACGGCATTTGGTAGTAGCCTCAGTTTTACCAAAACAATCCTCAGCAAAATGATGGGAACATGAAAACCTACTGCGTTTTGGAATAAAGTCTGTCTTTTTAACAAAATTAATCCATGAAATTAATTAATAACATGAAATCCAAATCAAAATGCAAGTAACATTTACATTTATTAGTACAATAATTTCTAAAAAAAGGGATTGTAAAAAAAGGTAACACTCTGTATAATTCGTTATATTTTATAGGTTCTTTATATGAGTAAAGTAACATGTTTTATATGTATCAAATGAAAACCACAAATATTATGAATTTTTAAGGCCCAGTATCTCAGAAAACTAAACATTTTAGAACATACGTAAAAAAATTAAGTTCTAAAAAAAGATAATCACTATCTTGAATAACATAATAATTCTATTATTTTACCTGAATCAATTTGACTACGCCTTAAAATTTCATTCAAACAAGATACGTTTTTATTTCTAAATAATTGACAAATTTAGAATTAAAAGCCCTTACCTATGTAATGTTACTCCTAAATTTAAATTTTTTTGTGTCAGGGAACATCCTCAAGACGCACAATTAACAATATTTTGTATGTTTGCCTTACTTCCGATATTATTGCTTTTAGTAAAGGTAAAGGTAAAATGTTAGGGTTAGAGGCGCATCAGCAACTAGGCTATTTAGCGACTGGACCTACAGCTTAACGTGGGTTTCGAACCACGGTCATCGGCTTCCGACTAACCCAGGCCAGCAGCCCCCCTCGGGCTATAAACCGTTGGTTATGTGCCTACCCATAAGTCTATCAGGAAACCTACCGACTGGCGAGTGACCAACGTAGAATACTTCTCAGAAGGCATCCTGCCTTACCCAACCTTTAACTGGCTTGACTGAGGGGTAATTCGTAGTCGGATTTTACACTCTTGCCTAGAAACAATCACAAACATTTAAGAAGTAAACAGACAGAAGAAAGAAAGAAAAACAACCATCCGAGCGCTGGAATCGAACCAACTACAGCACCAGTGCGGTTTCGGTACAGCAGCGGCAGGCCGCTGCTCTTGCCGTTCGCACCAACGCGACCGGCCGTTTTTATTGTCAATGTAATAAATATTAATATGTATTTACACTAGAAAACACACTGGAAAAAGTATTCCCATACATTTATTCGGTACCTCTTGATTGAAACACTCTAATATTGCTCAGATCTATTATTAAACTTCTAAATTGTTGACACCTTCACTAACTGACAACTACCAAAATTCCAAAACAATGAATCATTTGTGGTATTTCAATATGACCGTTTCCGTCCCCATTTATTCACAGGCTTCAGACTATATTCACAAGGCTTGAGGTTCACAAGGCTTGAGGTTCACAAGGCTTGAGGTCCACAAGGCTTAAGTCTATGTTCACCAGGGATTTTTCTGAAATGTGACATTAAAGACACTAAACTATTAGGATGAGTATTCAACTTCTGGAAATTGTTCACACTTTTTTTTATTTCTTCATTTACATTCACTTCACTGAGTTAGCGCTAGGACGTCATTGGAAATTAAACATTTGGCATGTGCAACTAATCGTAAAAGTTCAGACTGAAAGCATTCCAGTAAATCTATATTGGAATTGGGGGTTGTTTACCAAAGTTGAATGCCAGATGTCCATAGGGGTTTGAGCATATATTTGCAAATCAGGCTCTTAGACAAAGTTGCGATTTTTTCAAATTATCCTATAAAGATTGCAAAGTTTTATTTCTAGATGTTTTCGCTTCGTAAATATGTATGTGCGCCAGATTATTTGTCGACGTAACAGGGTCTCTCAAGTATTTGACTTGTCGATGGCTGAACTATAGTAAATTGAAGGGTAATTATCTTTTGTTATTGAGAATATTATATTATATATGCTGATTTGTTTTCGTTAAGTTATATTTGTCGCTTTATCAAGCAAACTTCTTTTTTTATGATAACATGCTGCGACTCATCAACTCGACTCATGTTAGTGTGTAGAGGGAAACATAAAATAAAGGAAAAGAAAATAAAGAAAAATAAAGAAAAAGGAAAAGAAAAATGTATTATATAATAAATTAAAAAGGTGTTGTAACTACAATGTCGTTTATAAATATACACAGCTAATAGCGTGTGTTAGGCAGAGCGGACAGTTAAACGTGCGTGCAAATTATTCTCCTTTTGCCCAGATCAACCGGATAGTAGGAATGGGTTAGCAGCGCCAGTTACCTTGCTACGGAATAATCCATAAAGTTCTAGGTGTTTGCACTAGTTTACCCCGCTCATTGCAATAGCGACGAACTTTACTATAAATATACTAACAACAGTACTACGTGCTGTTGTTAATACAAGACATATATATATATATATATATATATATATATATATATATATATATATATATATATATATATATATATATATATATATATATATATATATATATTGATGAAGAACGGCAAGGCTCCAGGAAAGGATAGTGTAACTGTCGAAATGCTAAAAGCTGGTGGTCGGACGTTCGAAAACAGAGGACGTCGACAATCAGAGGACGTCGGACAGAGAGGACGTCGGAAAACAGAGCGCGTGCGCAAACGTTAGAGACAAAGACAACAATACGACAAAGACAACAATACCCACCGAAGAGAAAATGCCAGATATCCTAGTGGAGGAAGTAACAAATGCTATAGAATCGATGAGAAACGGCAAGGCTCCAGGAAAGGACAGTCTAACTGTCGAAATGCTAAAAGCTGGTAGTCGGACGTTACATAAAACACTGGCAAAATTGTACTCAAAATGCCTCAAAGAACAAAAAGTACCTGACTTATGGAAAAATGCAGAAGTGATCCTTTTATATAAAAAAGGTGCACAGGAAGATTTAAAGAACTACCGTCCAATAAGCCTCCTATCAGTGATGTACAAAGTTTTCACCAAGATAATTTCTAAAAGAATATTAAAAAAACTGAATGACGCACAACCAAGAGAACAAGCAGGATTCAGAAGTGGATTCAGTACAATGAATCACATCCAGGTTGTACAGCAGGTCATAGAAAAGCACAACGAATACACCATGCCACTGTGCTTGGCTTTTATCGACTACGAAAAAGCATTTGATTCCATCTCAAAGCATGCGATAATGGATGCACTGCTTGGCCAAGGTGTAGAGAGAGCCTATGTAAACCTATTAGAATCGATATTTGATGGAGCTACAGCCACAATTCACCTTGATGATCTTGAAGTGGGAATTAATATAGAACGAGGTGTACGGCAAGGTGACGCAATATCGCCTATTCTTTTCTCGGCTGGCCTTGAAGAAGTATTCCGTAAACTGGATTGGGAACAGGATGGTGTAAAGATCAATGGTGCAAACTTAAACCATCTTAGATTTGCAGATGATATTATTCTCATTTCACAAGACCCGGAGGAGCTGCAAAGACGCATACAAGAACTGCAAAGGGCTGGCGAACCATTTGGCTTGAAAATAAACCTGAAAAAGAGTCAGGTTATGTTCAATAACTTCGCTCAGGACAGAAGAATTTCAGTTTTAGGAAGGGATTTAGAGATTGTGGACAACTTTATATATCTTGGGCAGAGGATTTCAATGGAGGGGAATACCGCCCGGGAGGTGGAACGGCGTGTTAAATGTAGCTGGCAGACATTTGGTAGGCCCAACATAGTGTTTAAGAGCAGACTCCCACTTTGCCTGAAAAGAAAAGTATTCGATTAGTGCGTTCTACCCGTTATGACATACGGAAGTGAAACCTAGACACTCACATCGCAATCAATTCAAAAACTTCGGGTGGCACAGAGGGGAATGGAAAGATGTATGCTTGGCATTACAAGACGATACAGAAAGTCCTGCTCATAGATCAGGGAACAAACAAAAGTCTGTGACATCATTGGAAGAGTAAAACAATTGAAATGGAGATGGGCAGGCCATATAGCGAGGCGATGGGATGACAGATGGACCAAGGCAATCCTGGAGTGGATACCGCTTGATCGCAAACGTCCGCGAAGAAGACCGAAAGCACGATGGATTGATGACATCGTTAAGTATATTGGACTCGAGTGGCAGAGGAAATCCTAGGATCGTGAAGGTTGGAAGCATGCTGAAGAGGCCTTCATCCTGCAGTGGATCGATACGGGCTGATAATGATGATGATGATGATGATATATATATATATATATATATATATATATATATATATATATATATATATATATATATATATATATATATATATATATATATATATATATATATATATAAAATATATATAAAATGTCAATAATATTCGTAATGTCTGAATGATTGTGGCCTGTTCATAATTTTTTTTCTTTATTTGGGTTTTTCGCCACGATCTAAAACTCAAAAAATATCTGTTGTTATGTAAATAAAGAATTACTGAGTAAAAATAAAAAACCAAACGGATTTTATTACAAAAAAGAATCACTAAGAAAGTTGTGAACATAGTGTTACATAAGAACAGAAATTTTTGATATTTTTTGAGTTTTATATCGTGGCGAAAAACCCAAATAAAGAAAAAAATAATATTGGTGTTCAGCTACGTTGTCACCGCGGCATCCAAAATAAAAAGTAAAAAGGAAATTAAGGCTCCTAGTTGGGCGCCAAAAATTAAATAAAAGTAAAATAAAAAAAAAGGCTCACATAAAATGTTTTTCGCAGCAGAAGGAACTTTCACAAAAAAAAGGAAAACAATTTTGTGGCTTGCCCCCGTAGCCAAGGAAAGACGGCATAAATAGTATACTAGCTTTAAACGTGAAGTAACTAGCAAGTAAAAGAAGAATCTACATATTTCTGCCACTGAGATATCAAACAATAAAAGAAAAAAAAACATGGTAATTACCTGTAAAAGAGTTTCAATGTAGCCCCGGTATACTGATGGGGTGATGTGACCCTCTCGTAAGTTAGGTGTCCAAATGCCCCAAAAGGAGTATTCATAAGAAATCAAACTGCTAATCAAACCAACACAAATTTAAAGGCACTCGTTCTTATGGCTGGGACCTCAAAATCCAAATCAATGAAAATGCGATAAATTAAAATATTACACCATGGGGATCCTTCAACGCAGAGCTCAATAGCTCTCAAGAGTTCACTTCCACCACGAGTAAAACCATTCCACCACGAGTAAAACCAAACCTCGGCAATCTGCGGAAACCGCGACAAAAGTTGGTTGAGCAGTGGACCCAAGAGAGATCGAAGGGAAAATGGAATTAATCACATGTATTCAATTAGTTGGGATAAAATCGATATCTGTCTCCTTCTAACGCACTGGAAGATACAACCATACCCACTTTAACGAAGATAACGGAACAGCGCATGGAAACGGAAAAGGGAAAGCGCCATGATTTGACGTTACGAGGGTGATGCTAGACGTTTAAAATAATCAAATGTTATCTGGTCGATGTCCAAACTTAGGGTTGCTTTGTAACCCTTAGTTTTGACAAGTTTAACACAAGTTACAACAGGTTAAGTTTTGGACTAAGTTTGGACGTAAACTGTAACAGATGTCTTGAAAAAAAATTGCGCTGCTACAAAATGGTAGCGTGACACTTGCTCCATCCAATAGATAGAGCTTTAAAATGATTAAAACAATATCTGAAAATGTTTTAGTTTTATTGTTGATCTCATGAAGTAGATCTACTAGATGCCAAACTATATCGAACGCTTGTCAAATATCAAAAAATTTAGCTGTGATTTGATATATTTTTTATCTGTCTCCTATGGGTACAGCAATCTGCCCGAAAGCAATAAGCATTTTTTATGTTAATGATACTTGACAGGTAGAGAATCACTCCAGTGAGTGATCTCATTTAACAATAAAGGTTGTATATTCTGGCAATGTGAACTAAGTTAAACTAAACTTATATAAATTACACAGTAGTTCGCTTATCTGGCACCTAATATTAGCTCTGATGGCTGAAGACGTTTCAATCTGCATACTTGAAAAAAATGGCACGTAAAATGTTTTATGTAAAAAATCCATCATGATCATTTACCTTATTGGCCAACACATTAAAATACACTTACACTTTATCACTGTACTTCACACTATATTGGTGAATGGCTTAATTAGGCAGTGAGATATCACGCTGGATGACGTTATCGTACATAATAGGAAGCACCGATAATGACGGACAATGCTCTATTTTGAAACCTCTGGGGTATAGCTATATTGGACACATTAAAATACACTTACACTTTATCACTGTACTTCACACTATATTGGTGAATGGCTTAATTAGGCAGTGATATATCACGCTGGATGATGTTATCGTACATAATAGGAAGCACCGATAATGACGGACAATGCTCTATTTTGAAACCTCTGGGGTATAGCTATATTGGAATTACTGGTAGTTCTTCACATGTTGAATTCGGTCCAAACAGGTTTCAGAATAGTTTTGTAGAGTAATATCTTGTTATCTAGAGAGAGCTTGGATTTGCGGCCGATGATCCAATATATTTGATTAAGTTTTAGACCGAGTTGTTTTCGTTTAGTGACTATGTGTTTCTACCACGTTGGCCAATGGGCGATCAAGGTATATACCGAGATATTTGCACCCTATATTGCACTCTCGGTTTGTACAATTTATCTGTTGTTAATCTTTACTGGGCAGATCTCTCTACGCAAAGTGAATGTTACATGCGTTGACTTCAAATCATTAACTTTCATGCGCCATTTTTTCATCCAGTTATGTATCTTTTCAATGTCTGTTCGAGTTTGAAGTCACTTGGTTGTCCGTATCAATTATTTTTGTAAATCGGATATTTTTAGTGCGTTCTAAGAATGAGTGGTACCAATTTCAAGCAACGCTACTCTATCAGTTTTGGTTTGGACTTAGGTACAACAGGGCTATAGAAATTGTGTTTTGTCAAGGGCTTAGGTTTTTAGGTGGTTTAAGGCATTCTCAAAAGGCCGAGACCCGATTGAAGATGAACCTCGCAGCGGAAGGCCTTTAATAGCAAGAAGTGATAAAAATGTTCACACAATCCGTCAACTGGTGCGTTTTGTTCGTCGGTTCACGATCAGAATGATCGAGGAAGAAATAAATTTGAATTTGACTGACAGGAAGAGTTGAATTTGAACCAATTTTCAGCAAATTCAATTTCACAAAAATAAACCTTTCGCTTCTGCGAATGGACATCAAGAGGGAAACATGTTTTGACTCTTTGGGTGTGCCCAAGTCTAAAACAAAGCTGATAACGCACCGCCGCTCAAATTTTTGTACCTAATTTTCAAAACGTACCAGAAAAATCCGGTTCACAAAAAAATTGCTACGGACCTCTACGGACTCTTAGGAGTTCAAACTCGTACTGAAAAGGCAACAGTGTTGCTAGATCAAATGCTATACCACCAGTCACTTTTTTGTTACTTTATTCGCACATGACATATCTGCAGATATGTACATGTCCCTGTAGATTTCATTGCATTCATGTACATTTTGTAGATATTTAATGTCATAGTTTATCTGTCTCTTTATGTGTATAATATTTTATTTGATCCTTTTATATCAAATGATTTAGATCATGTTCTATATTTCTGTAGCAAACAAAATTAAAAATATATAATTAATTTTTCAAAATAACGACAAAGTAAACAATACGATAAATAGATCCAATTTCCTTCGGCTTCCCAGAGAATAAAATAAATATGAGAGGTGCAGACTGGAGACCAGTTAATTCCGAGCCAACGTTGACCGGTGATATACATTGCGGTAGTGCCTCCGTTGAGTAGTATAATAAATATAAATTGTTACAATTATACGTTGTAGTACAACTTATGGGGATTGTTTAATTTCAAGCTTAAGGAAAATGGCGTCAAAGTGTTTCATAGTAGGAACTGAAGGTGTTTAACCTAAAAAACAAAAATCTTATTGCAATATTGCAAAATAAACATTATATAATTAAATTCCCAAATAAATTCGTTAATTATATTTGAAAAACTATAAATAATACAGGTCAATAAGTTTAAACTTTTTTGAGGTAACATTAACGAAATTAGGTGTATTTGAAGTATTTTGTTGTCCTAAATCAGAAAATGACAAGCTAATTACTGTAACACGTACAGTTTTTTTTGTTACAGGGGGTCGGTAGTGGGGAAAAAAAGCAGACGACATATTTTTACTTTATAATATTTATTTAATATAAACATGTAAAACGTGTTAAATCTATGCAAAGGCATTACTGACGATTATGTGAATAACAAATATGTTATATGAGATGTCATATAGCGACAAAAACTTTCATAATTTTTTCTCGTGTTCTGTTGCATCATCTCTTTTTAAAAAATAGCAGTAGTCGCCCCACATAGATGGGTTCCAGTGTCCCTGGTATCTTGCTTTCATCTTCCTGATGTCCTGGTAAAACCTGTCTCCTTGTTCGTCGCTTACTGCACCCAAATTTTCCAGGAAAAATCCATATGGGAGTGCAAAAAATTATTTTTTAAGAATATGCGACACTCTAGTATTCATAGGCTTTCACGAGTTCATCTATGAAGTTTTTATAGTTTTCATCTTTTTAATTACCCAGAAATCCTTTCACTACACTTACAAAATATTTCTAAGCTGGCAATTCTTTTAGGTACTTAGGCAAATATTTCTTTTAGGTACTTGATATCATTACCATCTTGCAGGTACTTGAAAATGGGACGTGCTAGGCCATTTCTGTGAACAGATGTTTTAATAATAACTCCCTAAATGAAACGCAGAAAGAGCATTCTCATCAATGTTACAAAAATTACTTCGACCTGTGCAATTATGAGGGTGGTGATATTCTATAGGCCACAAACAAACCAACAAATAACATGCTACACTATAAATACTCTTCAAAATTTCTAGAACAATCTGTAAACAAACTTCTATAATATAGAGAGAGAGAAATATATATTAATTTAAATACATAATTGAAATAATCTAAGAAAGAAAACGATGCATATAGAAAAAATATTATATATACTCATAAATATATACTCATATATGAGAAAAATTATCCAAGAAAGGGGTTTGAGCAGGACAATGAAGTTTTGAGCTATGCCGCCTGGAGTCTGCTCCTGGGAGGGTCATCTCTGGCGGACAGGCCAAGGCAGAGGCCTCAGACTAACATGATTTAAAATCTGCCAACCCGCATGGGACCAGCGTGGCAGATTACGGTCCATACCTTGTATTTCAATTTCATGTAACATGTATTTCAATATGACAGAACAACCTCAAACACCTCCCTCATTTCGCGGACACGAAGGGGCAACTGCCTACGGCAGTAGGAAGACGTGTCTCAAGGCAGAGGGTGTTAAGAATCACCGGGTTTGATCAGACTGCCATTGGACTATTGACATCAAACTGGAACCAACTGGACACGTACTCTACACCCTAGCTATGGAAAATAGATAACTTGTCAATGTCTAATGCGTCATTCAGCCGAATAAAAAGTTTAGCCTTCAAATCGTCCCAGCTTATGCACCGACTATAAGCCATAGGGATGAGGAAATTGAGGAATTTTATGATGATGTGGCCCAGCTTTTATATAAGGAAAAATGTAGGTACAACATCCTGATGGGTGATTTTATTGCCAGAATTGGAACAACAAGAACTGATGAAAATGCAATTGGCCCATATGGAACTGGTGAGCGAGATAATAGAGGTGACATATTGGTTGATTTTGCTGATGGACAAGAACTTTATATTATGAATTCGTTCTATAAGAAAAATATCAGCAGAAAATGGACATGGAAAAGCCCATCTGGAATCACAACTGACATGGATTACTTTACGACCAACGATAAAACAATATTTTGCAATTGTACTGTCCTTAACAATTTTAATGTTGGAAGTGAAAAGATAGGTGAAAAGATATATAATATAATAATATAAAAGATTGAAAGAAAGATAGGTGAAAAGATAGGATTAACTGTCGAAGAGAACGCATGCTAAGGTCAAAGAAGCACAAAGTGGATTTTGGGAAACTGCTGGAAAGAGGCAGCGATTTTGAGATTGCTTTGTCAAATCACTTTGCTGTGTTACAATATCCGGAGGAGATGGAAATATCAGTTCAATATGAAGAAATCAATCAGAAGAAAAATGTCTCAAACAGACAAACATCTCCAGTGAGACCATTGATTTAATGAGGAAGCGACATACAATGAGAAATGTAGATAGTCCTCTTGGCAGGGTCGAGTACAATGAGCTCTGGAAAACAGAGCGCGTGCGCAAACTTTAGAGGTTGTCATAAAATTTTATTTCCAGTTATATGAATATATGAAGATCAGGACCAATCAAAGACAACAATACCCACCGAAGAGAAAATGCCAGATATCCTAGTGGAGGAAGTAACAAATGCTATAGAATCGATGAGAAACGGCAAGGCTCCAGGAAAGGACAGTGTAACTGTCGAAATACTAAAAGCTGGTAGTCGGACGTTATATAAAACACTGGCAAAATTATATTCAAAATTTCTCAAAGAAGAAAAAGTACCTGACTTATGGAAAAATGCAGAAGTGATCCTTTTACATAAGATTTAAAGAACTACCGTCCAATAAGCATCCTATCAGTAATGTACAAAGTTTTTACTAAGATAATATCTAAAAGAATATTAAGAAAACTGAATGACGCACAACCAAGAGGACAAGCAGGATTCACAAGTGGATTCACTACAATGGATCACATCCAGGTTGTACATCAGGCCCTAGAAAGGCACAACGAATACACCATGCCACTGTGCTTGGCTCTTATAGACTACGAAAAGGCATTTGACCCCATCTCAAAGCATGCCATAATAGATATACTGTTTAGCCAACGGGTTGACAAAACATATATAAACCTATTAGGATCGATATATGATAGAGCTACAGCGACAATTCACCTTGATGATCTTGAAGTGGGAATTAATGTAGAACGAGGTGTAAGGCAGGGTGACGCAATATTATTTTCTCAGCTTGCCTTAAGGAATTATCCATAAATTAGATTGGGAACAGGATGGTGTAAGGATCAATGGTTCAAACTTAAACCATCTCTTAAAAATAAACTTGAAAAAGAGTCAGATTATGTTCAATAAATTCGCTGAGGACAGGAGAATTTCAGTTTTAGAAAGGGATTTGGGCAGAGGATTTCAATGGATGAGGATACCGCCCTGGAGGTGCCCTGGCCGGGAAGTGTGGCTGGCAGGCATTTGGAAGGCCCAACTGAGTGTTTAAGAGCAGACTCCCACTTTGCCTGAAAAGAAAAGTCTTCAATCAGTGCATCCTGCCCATTATGACATACGGAAGTAAAATGGATTGATCAGGGAATAAACGAAAGTGTGTGACTTCATTAGAAGAGTGAAGTAATTGAAATGAAGATGGGTACGCCATGTAGCAAGGCGATGGGATGACAGATGGACCAGGGCAATCCTGGCATGGATACCGCTTGATCGCAAACGTCCGCGAAAAAGACCGAAAGCTCGGTAAACTGATTACATCGTTAAGTATATAGGACCCAAAAGGCAGAGGAAAGCCCAGAACCGCGAAAGTTGCCATGCTAAAGAGGCCTTCATCCTGTAGTCGATCGACACGTGGTGTCGATGTGACAGCGTCGATCTGACAGCATATGTGATACTCCGCTACTGTTTTCTCATTGGAGCCTGTCCAAAGAAATGTTACATTGCATATATACGCCATCCGATGGGAAGTCGGCTAAAGTATGGGTGTTTGGCTGTTGATACGGTCTCCCTATTCTTGACGGGAGAGCATATGTCAGTACCCTGAAGAGCCTAAATATCGAGAGGCGAAACATATGCCCTCCAATTGAAGGGATGGGTGGGGCTCGTTCCCAATCAGGCACCTAACGTATGTGGTATATATATATATATATATATATATATATATATATATATATATATATATATATATATATATATATATATATATATATATATATATTGTTTATTATTCAGTCACTGATTATTCACTGATTCACGGGATGTATCCACATTTGTAGTAGGATTTAGTAAGATTAATAAGTGTGGGGTGCTCCATGTCCATTGTTATAAATATTCCATCGGTACCGTTTCTATTATGAAAATATGGTACAAAGCACCTTTTTTCCAATGACACATTAATTTTCTCGTTCATCACTTGATTCTTATACTAAAAATTATTTTTTCTTTTTAGTTCGGTTTACCATTAAAGCTTGTTTTTTAGTTTTTTTTAACTATAATATATTTTTCATTTTTTAGTTCGATATGCTATAAAAGCGTGTTTTTTAATTTTTTTTAAAAAAGAAAGTTTTAGTTTGGAGAGCGATAATCTTATTTAATGTCATCTAATTCTATATTTTACTATAGTTATTTAACTCCTGCTACCTTTTTTGGCATCGATGATGTGTTACAATGTGTTACAATGATGTGGTACAAAGCACCTTTTTTCCAATGACACACTAATTTTCTCGTTCATCACTTTGTTCTTATACTAAAAATAATTTTTTCTTTTTAGTTCGGTTTACCATTAAAGCTTGTTTTTTAGTTTTTTTTAACTATAATATATTTTTCATTTTTTAGTTCGATATGCTATAAAAGCGTGTTTTTAAATTTTTTTTAAAAAAGAAAGTTTTAATTTGGAGAGCGATAATCTTATTTAATGTCATCTAATTCTATATTTTACTATAGTTATTTAACTCCTGCTACCTTTTTTGGCATCGATGATGTGTTACAATGTGTTACAATGATGTGGTACAAAGCACCTTTTTTCCAATGACACACTAATTTTCTCGTTCATCACTTTGTTCTTATACTAAAAATTATTTTTTCTTTTTAGTTCGGTTTACCATTAAAGCTTGTTTTTTAGTTTTTTTTAACTATAATATATTTTTCATTTTTTAGTTCGATATGCTATAAAAGCGTGTTTTTAAATTTTTTTTTTTTAAAGAAAGTTTTAGTTTGGAGAGCGATAATCTTATTTAAGCGATAATCTAATTCTATATTTTACTATAGTTATTTAACTCCTGCTACCTTTTTTGGCATCGATGATGTGTTAAGAGTTTTATAAGAGTCTTCTTAACATAGAGTCAAGGGTCTAGTCTACTCCCAAATAATTCTATGGCGTGCATTTTGATTTTATTAGCATTGGCATTTTCCTAACTATTTTTGTTTCATATTTAACTGAGGAAGCCGATACTTGATGGAAATTCATTTTAAATAAATAAACTAGGATTCATATCTAAATTTCCACTATATTTAAACTTGTATTATTATAAACTATGTATTACAGTTGTTTCTATAAACAGTGCCTTTTTCAATTACGAACTGAATTAAACTAACTTCTATTAGTTAATTTGATTTTAATTTGTTTAATTAGTTTAATATAGTATTTGAAAAAGGCACTGTCTGTCGAAACAACTGTCATACGTACAAAGTTCAAATACAGTAGACATTTAGATATAAATATGTTTATTTCATCTGTATTTTCATAGACATTTTTCACCACGCTATTGGTCTGATATCTAGCAGATATTTTATTGTTTATTATAACTTCAAACTACTGTCAGTTTTTAATCTTCCTCCCTTTTAACTTGTACGCAACTTCTAAAGTGGATTAGCTGCTTGATATTTCAGGTTATAAGCCAGAACTTCAGATAGAGTAGGTAGCAGCTTACGATATTTCAGGACAAACTACATGCATTTGAACTCGTTGCATTTTAGTAAATGATTGTTCAGATGGGAATGATATAAATGCTTAAATCGATTTTGTTCATATCTAATTACCAACTTTTTAACAAGAGATTGCTTTGTTTTTCAAGAGACTGATTGGTAGAATGTCACTCGCATCAGAGCTTTGAGACAGGGTAGCTAATTTTCGAAAATAGTTAATCAATAATTCATAACTGTTTTTCCACCGACCTAGAGATATTTCATGCGGACCTTTTTTATACGTAATAATACGAGGGTTGCTGTTTATGTTTCCGGACTGATTATCATACTAATGCCCAGAGATGCCTCAATCTCAGTGTATGCCACATGACGATCTTGCTTTATCAGTTCGCGCACAGTATCGATGTTTTCTGACACAACAACCGATTTTGGACGACCTCCTTTAAATCCGTCCGTGGACGAACGACGGTCGCGATTGAATTCACTAAACCAGTGATATACAGTGATTTTAGATGGGGCTTCGTTCCCAAAAGTGCAAGCGAGTTGATTGATGCACTGTTGTTAAGATAATCCATGTCGAATATTCGTAGTAAATTGTCACGAAAATTCTTACAAGTTAATTCCATTTTTTCATTGATAAAAAATTTTCACCTCACTAAAAAACACAAATAGCGTCCGTATGACAAAAAGTTCCGAGTTCGTATATAGTCAACAATGTCAAACTTTATAATGTATATACCAGATGGCGCCTAGCAACACCATTATTATCAATTTCGGATACATAAATAGTTACCCCGTTGTAGCACACGATCTTGTTGCTTCAACAAATTTTAAATACATATATCTGGGTGTATGAAGCGTTAGACCTTAAAATTAACATAAATAAAACAAAAATTATGACTGTATGCCTTCTACAATGTCCTATCCTTGAAGGTAAAGGTGGTTGTATATCGAGCTGTGACCGTGTCTCTGCTTACTTACGATTGTGAATCATGGATAACCTATAAAAAGATCTGAGTTCGACTGTTCGGAATGTGGTCACATGGTCGCATCAAGAATGGGTTTCTATAGGACTTCTTATATAGGATTTCTATAGGACTAAATGATTTCTCTTTTAGGAACGGATTTGGAAGTTGTGGATCACTATATATATATATCTTGGGCAGAGGGTTTCAATGGAAAGGGATACCATTCGAGAGGTGGAGCGACGTGTTAAATGTGGCTGGCAGGCATTTGGCAGACTCAGCATAGTGTTTAAGAACAAACTACCACTTTGCCTGAAAAGAAAAGTCTGATCAGTGTGCCCTGCCGGTTATGACATACGGAAGTGAGACATGGACACTCACATCACAGTCAGTTCAAAAACACAGAGCACAGAGGGGAATGGAAAGATATATGCTTGGCATTACTAGACGGGATAGAAAGACCTGCACATGGATCAGAGAACAAACGAAAGTGAGTGACATCGTTGGAAGAATAAAGCAATTGAATTGGAAGTGGGAAGGCCATGTAGCGAGGCGATGGGACGAAAGATGGACCAGGGCGGTCCTGGACTGGATACCGCTTGCTCGCAAACGTCCACGGAGAAGACCGAAAACTCGATGGACAAATGACGTTATTAAGTATATTGGACCCAGGAATGACAGAGGAGAGCTCAGAACCGCGAGAGTTGGAAGCATGCTGAGACATTTTCAAGTGTTTGTGTGTTTGTGTGACAATTTGACATTTTCAAGTGTTGTCCGCTTCGACTAAAGAGTCCAACTGACGTGAACTGGTCGTTGTGCTCGTTGTTATACCCGCCATCGACTGCGCAGATTATATCGGGGTAGTTAGGGACTATTTGCGGCGCTCGGCAACGCTGCCGGGCGTGTGTTTATCGATTTTCTACCTCGCCGCCACGTTGTCGCGTTTTTTCTTTTTTCAGAAGGGATTTCCATACCTTTGGAATGTTGCGAGCGTTGTTTCGCGTATTTAGCTCACCCCTTTCTTCTATTTCAATAGCTTCTTTAATTGTTCGGACCTTGTAGTTTTTAATATTCGCTATTTCTTTGGCTCCTTCAAAATTAATTTTATGACCTGTTTGTCGATGGTGCTGGAACAAAACAGAATTGGTTCGTTTCCGTGAGACCATATTATAAAGATATCATCCACGTAGCGTTTCCAAAGTTTAGGTCTTAAAGGAGCGTTGGCCAATGCCATTGTTTCGAAGTCGGTCATGAACAGGTTTGCTATAATGGATGTTAAAGATGATCCCATGGGGGTACCGCCGGTCTGTCTGTAGATCTGCTGGTTGAAGGAAAAATAGGTTTTCTTCAAGCAGTGTTCGGAGAGTTCCCCACATATGGTGAAAAGTCTTCGTTCATCGAAATTAGGTCCAGGGCCTCGTCTATGGGGATACTTGGATATAGTGAGATTAGATCCAGACTTGCCAGAATGTCTGTATCCTCCTAGTTGGAAATCTTTAATCAAATGTTTTGAGTTTTGAACATAGGACTCGGCTAGTTTGACGCTTGGTTGCATGATACTTGCTAGATATTTTTCAAAATTTTGTATTGGAGAACCAAATACACTTACTATAGGCCTCAATGGGATTTCTGGTTTATGTATTTTGGGTAGACCGTAAAGTTTAGGACATCTGCTTGATTTTTCCCTAGGAATTATTCTTCGTTCAATGTCCGGTTTAGTTTCCATGCTTTGATTTTGCTTTTGGTCGTTTTTTCTAGATAGGTTGTTGGACAATGTTCACTGGTTTATATGTCACTGTCACTTATATGTTCATTGCATTGCCGAGCGCCGCATATAGTCCCGAACTACCCCGATATAATCTGCGCAGTCACCGGCCGGGTATAAAAGCGAGCACAGCGACCGGTGCACGTCAGTTGCACTCTTCAGTCGAAGCGGACAACACTTGAAAATGCCAAATGAGATTTTGGCGAAACGTCGTGACTCTTCACAGAATCAACGAATCGACGCAGGGAATGATTTAGAAACATAAACATATATATATATATATATATATATATATATATATATATATATATATATATATATATATATATATATATATATATATATAATCAAATTTAATATAATGAGAGCGATATGATCAGTTCGGCAACTTCAGATTGCCACAATATTGCAAAATGAGAACCAATTTTTTGTGACAGGAATTAGAGCTTATGGACTTGGACGGCATATAATCTTAATATGACACTGCTTCATCTCATTGATAAAAGAGCGTTGAAACAATTGATTTATTACGCTTCAAATGTCTTCAACTCATCTTCTTCCTAATCCTCATTATTATCCTATTATAGAGGTAAGGCCAGAATTATTATAATAATAGCTAATCAAATTACTAGCTAAAGAATATCATCAAATATATCATTCGTGGAACATAATTGTGGGAGTCACAATTCTGTAAATATGTTATTGGAAGTTTAAACAACCATTTGTGTTGAAAATTTAAAGAAAGCAAAATACATTTCAGTGATAATATTTTT
Source organism: Cosmopolites sordidus (assembly GCA_031761425.1). NCBI lineage: Eukaryota > Metazoa > Arthropoda > Insecta > Coleoptera > Curculionidae > Cosmopolites > Cosmopolites sordidus. The sequence continues at coordinate 406,246 of JARFXV010001010.1, forward strand.
AACTACTGGAATTTCTCATTGAAAGAAACACATTTATAAGTAAAAGTAAAAAAACTATAAACGTTTGTTTTCTTTAAACTAGAATTTACCAAGTTCGTTGCCTCGATGTACATTTTAAACTTGACGTCAATATGTCCGGCGTAATACGATTTTAAACGAAAATTGTACTTTAGCTCGTAAGAAAACTAACGTCAGAAAATGTTCTTTAAAATAAAAGGACAACTAAAACAGTGCCAATTTTAGAAATGTCTTCTTTTATTTTGTATTGACTTTAACGAAGCTTTTATCTTATTATTTTGTTCTGTGTTTTTAAAGGAAACAACTTTTTATTTCATGTAGAATTACATCTAAACAGTAACCTCTCGAATTAGAACTTTGGATCAAATTATTATTTTCCCTATTATGGCATAATACTTTTTTGTTATAAAGACCAACGCTATAGGAATTCCGAGGATATTCGAAACACCTTCTGCTATGAGGTTCATCTTCAATTGAGTCTATCCCTTCTGACAAAATGACATAAACTACCTGAAAACTTGAGCCCTTGTCAAAATACTGTTTCCATAGGCCTGTTGAAATCTTGAATATCTATTAATATATATATATATATATATATATATATATATATATATATATATATATATATATATATATATATATATATATATATATATACATATATATATATATATATATATATATATATATATATATATATATATATATATATATATATATATATATATATATATATTCAAGATTCAAGATTTTATTCTTGGAAACGAAAATCACCTTGAAGCTTTCTTATTTCTGCGATTCGTGAGAAAAATATCAGATAGTAAAGAAATATAACAAATTGATTGTTTATTTAGTGCTTAGTGCAAATTAATGTAAATACAATAAGTTGCACCAATCAAACTCTAATGTGAAATAATACCCGAAGATGATGCTCACTCATAATGTGGTAGGATTCTAAACGTGTTAACCAACTACGAGGAAGTATTACAATAGGCAGAACTAGTGCTTTACCATATTCTGCTTACAAGCTCAAAAATCATCATATACAAAAGAAGTTAAGAAATCTGCATCCAGCAGTTTCTATAAACGTTTACAATATTTTTTTTTGCTACGACACCAGACCTCATTCATTATTAGCTATCAGAAAAAAGCTTGTCTTGCATGTTTTACCGTATTTAGAATATCTAAAGATCACTTATTTAAGTCGTGAGATTATTCTCTGAAAAGAGAAGAGAGTCTTCACTTGTTAACTTAGTGAATTACCAAGTGAAGAGTTACTTCACTACATTGGTTTCTTGTCAGTAAGGTTCACATATTTATGAAAAGAAATTAATGAAACTGGAAATAAAATATTTAGGGATTGCAGATAACAATGCTGAATGTATTAGAATGGATTAAAATGTATTTTGTCTATCACATAGAATACATTTTATTGCAGTTAAAATCATTCTTTTTTATCGTGCTGTGTTAAAGCGAAGTTGGTGACCATTTTGACTATTTTCACTTTGTCTAGAGCTACTATAAATAATTGGTCGATGTACAGTTCAATTATGGCACCCGCGCCTTTTTTTGCCTTTATATTTTCCTGCACAATCACTTTCAATAGTTTCTAACGTTGTCCTCTCATGACGTGCTCGAAGTATTTGCGTATCTTCCTGTTTGTTATTAGTCCTCTTTCGATGGATATTGTACGTAGAACCTCTTGATTTGTGACTTTCTCTTTCTAAGATATTCTTAGTAGTCTTCTGAATAGCCACTTTTAAAAATCTTTGAGTCATGTATTTATTAAGGCTGGAAGCTTCTATACTGTAAAGGTAAATCGAATATATGTAGAACCGAATCATTCGAATTTTCAATGCATTTTCTATTTTTTTTTACTGCAGAAGAAATATTTCATTTTATGGAATGAGTTGCGAACTGTTTTCATTCTCATTTCTATTTCTTGGGCACTTGTATTTTTTTGTTGATATTCAATATCACAGCACACTTTCCTTTCTGTCATTCTTTGTACGTTTTCGATAGTTTCTGTCAATACGACTGTGTCATTGGCATACCTAAATATTATTAATAGGACCTCCATTTACTAGCACGCCATCTGAATACACATTGAAAAGTGTCGGTGAGAGGACCCCTTCCTTACTTCTCGTTTTATATGTATATCTGTTGCATTAACTCTGCTAAAATTCCTGAAAAAAATTATGTGTCAAGTCAGTATTGACTCCGGTTAGGCATTAAAGGAAATGTGCGTTATTCAAGCTAAACACAACCATAGTCAAGAAATATAATACTTTTTATATCCGAAGAAAGTTAAGCTGCTTTTACTGCAAAATTACAAGAATCGTGTGATGTGGTTAGCAGATTTAGATGTTAAAAGCAATCAAAAATTTGATTTTGATCAAGTTTTTCTACCAAATATTGAAAATTATCCTAGAAGGGTTGTTAGTTTAACATCTATTTATCTATTATAAAATATTTTAGGAATTTTGGGAAGGAAAATGTGTCAGAGAATTTTCATTTTTTTTCTGTTATGTTATATTTGGTTTAAATCTGTGAGGTTGAGGTTGAAGGTTGAAGGTTGAAGTCCGGATGACTTCTACGTTGGTCATCGCCAGTCGGTGGGCTGTCGACAAAACTAAAGGTTAAATACAAAGCTAGGGCTAATATCCATTGAGGGCTGCTGACCTCCGTTAATCAATAGGTGTTGACAGTGGTTTGGAGCCCGAGTTGAAAGTCCAGTTGTTAAATAGCCTCGGTTGCTTATGCGCTTCTAATTCATAAATCCTTTTTTTTAAATAATATGACAAGCAAAATAATGAAAATAACTTTGCCTTATTTTATGACGACTTTTATAGAGTTTTGATTGTTATATTGTAAGTTTGTAATTTGTTTTTGTAACATAGAGCTTCATCTTATATATGAAGGAATTATACTATTTAAAAACTAGTTTGTATTTTGTTTTTATCGAAAGTTTCTTGAGATATCGAATTTCAATTTATAATTAAAGTTAATTTATATTTATGATAAATGTTAGAATTCATTTTCAAAGCGAAAGACAATTTTAAAATAAGAAAATGTCCATAACAATTATCATATTAGAGATAAACGAAAACATGCACTGTAGGGAAGTAAAGGAAATATAAAATTCCAAGAAAAGTTCGTACTGAACATGATATAAACCGTAATAAAAATTTCTGTACAAAATTCTGTACCATTAAGATTTTTAATAAGAATAAACTCCAGATTTATCAAGATTATTGATTTGAATTTTTAAAATTTTTAATAAGACCGCTCTAATTATTAATAGTTTTGAGGCATTTTTTATAATATTTAATTGTAATAAATATTTTGAAACTAATTTAGTTACTTTTCCTGTATATGAAAGTACACATATGTCCAAAAGTTTGGAATATTTACAAATAGGATATCTATGCCTATAACACTCTAAAAATTGTGATAGGTAGTTATTTTTGACCGTTTTTAAATGAAAATAACAAAATCATTGTTTTGCTTATAACGCAGGTTATTCGATTTTTACCCATTTCGTTGATATTAGTATTTACACATTATTTCAGTTTTTTTTTCAATTTTCAATCAGTCCGTTTAAAAATGCCTAGAAACATGATATATCATTTTAACAGATCAAGACTAATTGCTTTGTTACAACCGGGCTTTAATCAAAGTGATATCACGGAAAGTGTACATGTTTTCCAAAGCACTGTCTCGAAAATTCATAAAAAATTCCAAGAGACAAATGACGTATAGGATCGCCCCAGAAGTGATAGAAAACGATATTCAACAGCTATACAAGATTGGCAGATACTAATAATAGCTCGAAGAAATCGTCTGGAATCTACAAACGGTATATCAAGGGAGCTTATTAGGCTTGAAGGGGTACATGTTTCACGACAAACCATAACACGCAGACTGAAAGCGGTGCATTTGTATCGCAGAAGACCTTTACGTATTCCCAAACTAACCCTTCAACAAAAAATTGTAAGATATTTTGAACAGGCTTGAAAAATGGTGGGCCATAGTCCTAGCTGGAATAACATGATATTCTCCGATGAGACGAGAATTGGTTTGGTTTCTGATTTATGAAGAATATTAGTTTGGAGAGCTCCAGATCGACAAGCCCGACTAGAAACAGTTCAGCCACATATCCCATTTGAAGGTGAGAGTGTGATGTTGTGGGGTGGTATTATGAGGGCTATACGGACATCTTTACTGGTCTTGAAGGGAAAAGTCACTGGTGCTGTGTACATCGAGGAAGTTTTACATACTGTTGTGTGTCTTTTCCAAGGCGCAATAGGCGACGGATTTATTATCATGCATGACAACGCACCTCCTTATCCAACAGCAGTAGTGCAAAATTTTCTTGAAGAAGGTGGAATAACCAAGTTAGAGTGCTCAGCAAATTTCCCTGACATGAATGTCGTTGAACATGCTAGCGGCATTCTGAAAACACGCATCAATAAACGAAACAATTCTCCTCTTACACTGCGAGAACTAAAAGATTCTGCTCGTAAAGAATGGGAGAGAATTTCACAAGCCCAAACTGATCATTTAATCGACATCATGCCAAATTGCCCTCAGTCATGCATACAGACCCATGGAGCAACTACTGCTTATTAGTTTTATTGAAAGTTGTTTTTTTAATTTTTAAATTACTTTTGAAGGCAATGATGCATTGTAATTTTTTGACTCCAAAATAATAATTCGATTTTACACACACTGGTCATTTGGTGTCGAGTTTTATTTGGCACCAGTAAGAGTTGTACTAAAATGATGATTACGTAAACGAGTAAAAGAAAAACTTAACCCCCTTAACTATAACCCTAACTAGTATGAGGGGCCAGTAGTGACTCAGACCAATTTACATTCTGGCAATCAGCCGGATATATAACGTCATCATTGGTGTTCTATGAATTCTTCTAATTTGACCGTTATATTTAGTCACTAGATGCACTATGCATAAATGACTTCTCATGTGTGGACTGTGCAGACTTTCGGTCAAATCTGATCCATAATACCTAATACGTAGTTTTCAATATTTTTACATGGCGGACAAAATCAGGCCCTTAACTGATGCAAAACTTTTGTGGGATGCGGAGAACCCGCGGGATGCCTACACTAGTGAATATGTGTCAGGTGAAAGTGAATTCAGTAGTCATGAGAGTAATTCTGAAATAGAAGGGACGGATACTGAGGAAGAGGTCGATCAAAACGATATTGAAGTTGATAAGTAAACTGAAATCGATACAGGTTAAAGGAATATGGATAAAAATAGGTCATACTTTTTTAAGAAGAATAAATACAGGTGGTCCAATGTACCTCCCGCTAGTAGCAAAACTCGAGCTGAAAACACAATTAGGTCTAAGATTCCAGATGTAATTGGTGAGGTATATAGGAACAAACCATCCAAACCTGTAGATGCATGGAATTTATTGTTTGATGATCATATGTTGGACGTTATTGTTCAGCGTACAAACAAACGAATAATTGGCAGCTCCTTATAGCGATCAACCTCTATCATTTCAATTTACGAATCACATTAAAAAAACTGAGCTGAAAGCTTTTATAGGTCTTATTCTTTTCTATGACGCATTCAAATCCAATAATGGAGATGTAAGATCGCTGTGGGCTACAAATTTAACAGGGCGTGATATATTTTGTGTTACTATAACTTTAAAACGTTTTTGTTTTTTGTGTTCAGCATTGAAATTTGATGACAGTAGCACAAGAAAAGAAAGAATAAGAAATGGTGATAAACTTGCTTTACCAAACTTAATTTTTACTTAATAAAGATCGCCCAGTTTCATTAACAATATTTGGCTTTACAAAAGATTTCACCATTTTGTCTAACGTGCCTAAGAAACGCAAAGCTGTTATAATGTTATCTTCATTGCATCATACAGATACAATAATTTAAAATGAAAAATGTCTTTCTGAAGTATCGATTTCTACAATTCAACAAAAAGTGGGGTAGGTAATTTGGACCAAAAATGGGCCTGTTATAATGTGGGTCGTGGAAGTAGGCGTTGGCCATTGACTTTATTTTATGCGATGAACAATATAATGGGGGTTAATGCAAGTGTTATCTATAAACGTTCAAATAATGCATTTACAGAACGTCGAGCGTTTATTATCTCCGTTGGAGAAGATCTCATAATGGACCATTTAAAAAACAGGGTCACAATACAAGCAATTCCAATAGATCTTCGGACATTGATCAAACGTCATATTGGTATAACTACGGAAACTTCAGGGGGCATTATTCCCATGGACAGAAAAAAGAATGCGTTGTGACATGTATCACAATGATAACATTGTATCTAACTGAAATGTTCAGTGTGCCAAAAAGGTATTTGTAAATCCTATAGTAACAATACTGTCAAATACTTGAATTGCAGAGACTAAAAGTTCATTAAAAACAGAACGTGCAAATACTTCAGACTTTTTAATTTATATTTATTTATTGTGTTTTCGTTTATTGCACATGGCCAAAAGGGAGGGAGTCTTGTCTTGAGGGCTTATTTCTTGTTTATATTTTTTTTACGCTCATACTATTTATTATGGACATTATTAAAATGTCACTTGTGAAAATGTCAACCATTTTCTATATTTCAACACTGGTGAGTAAAATATCTTAATTTTGGTATTTTTATAGTTTTTTAATATTAATACATATCTAAACAATTCGAAAAAATATAAAACCTTTTGAATATATATTTTTTCATAATTATGACAAACACACACTTTTGAATATATATTTTTTCATAATTATGTAATATTCGTGGGTTACCCAGGGGTTCATGAACCATCATACCTTAAGAACTTAAAGAAGTCACCATACTAGTTGAGGGCTAATATCAATAAAAAAAGAAAATGTTTGAATATTCCAAACTTTTGGACATATTTGTATTTGGTACTCGTTATATTGGGATACTTGTTGACTAAATGACTCTATAATATTTAGGTCATATCCATCGTTCGTTGTTATGTATTTAATAATATTTAATTATTTCTTATAATTGTGTTATTACATTGGGATGTTCAAGGTACTATGTATAACTGAATTAAATGCCGATTATTTCACTGTATGTATTATTAGGTTGTTAAGAACGTTATTTTGAACGTTTTCGTTATTTTAATTTGCTGTAATGCTAGATCTTTAAATAAATTTGTTTTGATTTTATATATCACATTGCTTTGATTTTATATATCATTTTTTTGCTTTACATATCTATGGGATTAAGAGTAATTGTACTAAAATAATTTTAGGTAATTTTTTCAGAATGTTAAATGCAACATGAACAAAAAGCAAATTCGCACAATTTTCTTATTCCAGTTCAAACTAGGCTGAAAAGCTGCCGAAATAGCTTTATGGCTACTTTGCCTCAGAAGTCACTAATGAACGTACTGTGCAATGGAGGTTTAAAATTTTTCGTAACGGTGATGAGAGATGATCTTTAAGATGATGAGTGTAGTGATCGGCCATCGGATGTTAACAATGACCAATTGAGGGCCTTAGTACAAGGAAATCCGTGTACAACTGTTACAACTGTTTGGCTGCTTGCCTCTGAATTAGGCGGAACGCATGTGACGATTTTTAGCCATATGCAGGAGATTTTAAAGTAAAAAAACTCCATAAATGTTTGCGGCACAAACTCAATAAAAATTAAAAAAAATCGTCGTTTTGAAGTTTCGTCTGCCCTTCTTTTGCGCAAAAAGACAATCGGATTCCCGAATGCTTTAAAATCAAGAGGATGCAAAATCTGCCTTCAACGACTTCGCCGCCTCTTTTTTCTCGTGAGCAAAAATGTCTTGATTGTAGTTTCGATTAATAAAGTTTTGTTTGAGCTGGGATATGTGCATTTCAATTTAATGGTTCAAAACTGCAATACTATATGGTTAAAATGGAATTAATTAGTTTATTTGATAATTTAATTGTTAGAACCTGTAACATGAAACAATCGGTAACAACAATCAGGTGATTGTTTTTGAGAAATTTATTTAGCGAATCTAATGTTGGTGCGTGAAGATTCATAATTATCAAATTTTGCTTCCTATAGTCGTTAAAGATTGATGACGCTTTTATCGTTTGTTTAATTTTTTTTTGATAGACGTTCGTTGGACCAAAATCTATTTTGACAAATTTTCCGGATTTTAAGAAGATATTAGTTTGTAACCTCCTTGATGCTCCATTGCTGTGTGATATTCAATGTTGTGATATTTCTCTAATTATTCAAATGGTAATTTTTGATTTGGTGGACCGCTAGGTGTTTTCATAACGTATCCGAATTAGAAAGTTGTCATTATGTTGATCGTCTTTAAGCTTTAAATTGTATTGCAAAATTTTATTAATTAACTTGGGGTTTTCACTAAAAAAACATATAACCAGTGAGCTTAATGAATATATTTAATTGAGAAGCCCTAATTCTTTTATTTATAATGAATTTTCATCGGTATCAGCTACCTCAGTTAAATTTATTACTTTCAGTTATTTCTGGTAAAGTTTTTGCCTATATAAATTCCCAAATTATATTAGATAATAAAATAAAATCTCCTCATACATTATGACGGGGACTTTTTCTGATGTTTATGTATTGATTTCTTAATATAATTACTAGTGCTACAAAGAAGTCAAGAAAATGTATCTATTACATAAAAGTTTTAACCCTTTGCTGGTACTTTACGCCCAAGACCCAAAATTAAAAAAAAAAAGAATAAAATAACAATGCATAAACAAAAAAAGAATGTTAAATAGTCCTTCAATCTAATATATTTACATACATTTTGCATATAGAAGAATATATGGGTTGTAAAAAGTTTAATAGAAAAGTGATTTTTATAAAATCTGACGAGGGCACAAACTTCTAGAGGGCACAAAAGAATGATTTTTCGTTGCTTTAAAAGGGACCTAGAATAGCATCATTCATTTAAATCTTGTATTTTTTTCAATAAATGGGATAGCTCTACTTTCAAATTTGTAAATTAACTTTCTTACACTTTTTTGTAGTCAAGTTTATTTCGGGTTTTTTTTTTTCAAAATTGACTCATCAAAGTTGTTTATAGATCAATCGAATTAGTCAGATATTTCATTTACAGCCCAGGTTTCTTATTCATAAAATCAGGTAGAAATCAGACACAAACAGAAAACAAGAACTTAAAAAGCATCTAAATTTCATTAAAAATAACGGCTCGCAATATATCATGCCCAAGGGCTCTTCCAATATTGTGTTTAAATTACTCCATGCTTTAAAGTAAACAACAGGTTTAGAAAGTTTACTTTAGATGCGTTAAATATTGAGCTGATGGAAAAGTCCGTCTAAAATTTTGAGCAAAATCGAAAACAAACTTTATATAATAAAAAAATTACATTTAATCAATATAGTATGTGTTATTATGTTCGATGACTTTTCATCTCTTCGGTAGCTTCATAATACTGCGCTGATAGAATTGCTGAGATTCCTGGCTAAAATACTGGTACAGGTGATTTTTCAAGTCTGACCAGGAAGTAAAGTTTTTACCATCTAAGCTGTTTGCGATGTTTGCTAAATAAATTGTAGTTAAAGGCATAAGGTCGGGAGAGTACAGTGGATAATCCAAAACATCCCAGCCAGTTATAAAAGTTTTTGTTACACCAAAAATACGTTTGGTCTAGCATTATCTCGAACGCAACCCCTTTCTGTTGGGTATTTTCTAGTATTTCTTATCTTATTTCGTCGTTGGCGTTACATGTTTTGTTGGTTGCCAGAATTTGGGGGTTTAACTGCTTTCTAAAATATGCGACTTGGACGTAGATTCACTGCGACCGAGCGTGTCGGTAATTAGTTTTTAAACGCTGATTTGACGGATATGGATCGTTTGATATGTCTTGCGTCACGTATTTCGTTCGCCTCGCGAATACTTGTTTTGTTTTGGGATTTGCTACATGTGTACACACTGAGTAGTACTTTTTAAATAAAAATAATCAACTTTTAATTGCAAACATGAAGGTGTCTGATTTAAAACAGTTAATAATGACTGACCTTTGAACAGTTGTAATGCAGTTTATTTTGATTTGCTTTAGATGTATATATATATATATATATATATATATATATATATATATATATATATATATATATATATATAGGAAAACTACACGAATTGGGGCGAACATTAAATCAGCAAAAAATCAAAATTTTAGCTTTGCAAGAAACCAGATTGACAGATGATAATACCTTGGAATTCGGCAACTACAGGATTTTTAAAAGTAAAACGAACAAAAGAATACTCAAAAATACACCCCATCTCGGTGTTGCTTTCGCTGTCTCAAGAAACATTCTTGGTTCTATAACAAATGTCCAGCCAGTAAATAATCGACTTATGACACTATCCCTCAAGTGTGCTAACAAAAACTATACATTAAACAATGCACACCTCTCAGTTAATGAAGAAAATAAATCTAATCCTGAAAAAGTAAATAAGTCCTGGGAAATTCTAGAAAAGACTATCTCTAAAATTCCCTCTAACCATGTAAAAATCCTATTGGGTGATTTCAACGCTCAGCTAGGGAAAGAAAAAAAGTACAGGAAAACAGTCGGCAATTTTCCCGCTCATAAATGGACTAACCATAATGGTAGAAGATTGATTGAACTATGTTCGCAGTTTAATCTAAAAATAATGTCAACCCATTTTAAGAAGAAAATATCAAAACAAAAGACCTGGAGGTGCCCAAACACGTACATGGGTGAATTTCAAATTGACCATGTTGCCATTTCGTTATAAAGAGATTTTGAATGTTCAAGTCAGGAAAGGAGCAAATATAGACACGGATCACTACTTGACTAGAATCAAACTTAGTTTAAAACCTCGAAAACTTATTCAACTAATGCCAAAGTTTGACCCAACGAAAATAAAACCAGCCCTAACAGAAGAGCTTGATAAACAACCAGCACAGAACTGGCAAGAATTGAAACAAAAAATTATTAAAACGGCCTTAAAGTTGGTCCCTTTACAAAAATGTAGAAAACATCCGTGGTGGGATGAAGTTTGCGAGCAAGCAGTATTAAGCCGAAGTAAATCATTCAAAGATTGGAACAGTCAAAAAACAGCAATAAACTATAACATCTTTTTGGAACTAAGAAAAGAAACATCGAAGCTAATTAGACAAACTAAAAGAAAATATGAAAACAATCAACTTAATGAAATAGAAAAAAATTTCCAAAAAAATAACACCCGAAACTTTTACAAAACAATTAAAACTAAATTAACAGGCTATCAACCGCAAAATCTTTGCTTCCAAAAGGATAACGGACAATTAGCTCTAAATAACCAAGACAATTGCAAAGAACTTGCGAAATATTTTGAACAAATACTAAACTGTCCTGAACCCTTAAACAAATTAGCAACACTAAAACCTAAACAAACAAACCCAGATTCATTACCACCGAATGAAGATGAAATAATTAAGCAAATCAAGCGGCTTAAAAATGACAAGGCTTCTGGTGAAGATGGAATCACTGCTGAACTTTTGAAATCCGCTGGTCCAGGTACAATCAAGGAAATAACCAAAATTCTACAAGAAGTTTGGCGAACCGAACGGATTCCGGAAGATTGGAAAGATGCTCTAATCCATCCACTACATAAGAAAGGAGATAGAACGGATGTAAACAACTATAGAGGGATATCTCTTCTCCCAGTTTGTTACAAGATTCTATCTCAATGTCTACTAGACTGAGCACAGGAACAGTTAGAACCTAACATTGGTGAATATCAAGCAGGTTTTCGACCGGGCAGATCCTGCCCTGAACAGATCCTGAATCTGAAGTTGATTCTAAGACATCAAAAACTGTACAATAAAAATCTCGTCTGTACATTTGTGGATTTCAAAAAAGCATATGATTCTATTGACCGCGAATCTTTATTCCGAATCTTGAAAGAACAAGGACTAGATCTGAAAACGCTGGCAATTATTAAAGCAACGTTAACTAACACAAGGTCAAAAGTTAAATTCATGGGTGAGATCTCAGAGCCCTTCGAAATTAAAACTGGAGTGAGACAAGGGGATGGACTCTCGCCACTTTTATTTAACTGTGTTCTAGAAAAAGTAATACAGGACTGGCGTGAAAAAAAGTCGGCTCTGAATATTGACCAGCCCATTAAACTGGGGAGAACCAACACCAAAATTGATTGTCTGGCATTTGCTGATGATCTAGCAATTTTAGCTCAAGATGTATTAACGGCACAGAAACAGATTGAAATTCTAAAAGAAACAGCAGAAAATGTAGGACTTCAAATTTCCTTTGAAAAGACACAATACATGACCTGCAACAGTCTAAGAACGCCATTTTTGAAAACAAAATATGGTAACATCAGACGAGTCTCTCAATTCAAATATTTGGGTGAAATAATCATGGAAAATGGGTTGGAAAAAGCGGCCAATAAGGGTAGATGTCAAAAAATGGAAACGGCATTGAGACTTACACAAAATATTTACAACAAAAAATGCCTATCTAAAAACACAAAACTGAGACATTATAACACGGTTATTAAGCCAGAATGTCTATATGCTGCCGAAACGCTCATTTTGAATAGAAAGAGGGACATCGAGGACATTGAAAAGAAGGAAAGAAAAATCATAAGAAAAATCCTAGGCCCCAAACAAATAAATAGCACAACATACCGACTTCGAGAAAACCAAGAAATCAAACAATACACAGATATACATAGCGATATGAGAAAAAGAAGACTTAAGTTTTACGGACACATAAAACGGATGAATCCGCGTAGGTTAACTAGACAAATAGTCGAATTTTATGAAAACAGGAGTAGAACTAAAGTAGAAATAATGAAATGGATTGCTGCCAGTAAAGAGGACCTAAGATCAGCAAATATTACACAAAGTGAAATTCAGGATAGAGGCTGTTTCAGACACAAGGTTAATATGTGGAAGGTTGGCCAGAGTGAAAAATGTAGGAAGACTGGAATAACTTGGTCTGACGAAAGGAAAGAAGCTCATAGCGAAAGAATGAAATTAATATGGGCACAAAGGAAGGCTAACAACAACAAACGCCTCTAATTGTACTTCGCGTGGTCCACTAGGGCCCATACGTGAATAATAATAATAATAATATATATATATATATATATATATATATATATATATATATATATATATATATATATATATATATATATATATATATATATATATTATATATATTATATATATATTATATATATATTATATATATAGATATATATATATATATATATATATATATATATATATATATATATATATATATATATATATATATATATATATTAGGTTTTCTGCCTTGAAGAAGTATCTCGTAATCTGGATTAAGAATAGGATGAAATAAAGATATTAATAGTAAGCAAGTAGATTCGCAAGTTATATCGTTCCTTTCCTTTTCGTTCGTTTCCTTTCATCTCAGAGAAGCTATAGATGACTGTAAAGACTACAAAGGTCAAGAGCTGTAAGGGGCTGGAGAATTTGACTTGAAAATAAATCTGTAAAAGAGTCAGGTCATTCATTCTATTTTAGGAAATTATTTTGATGGTGTGGATCACTACATATATTTTGGACACAGGATTTCAATGGAGGACAATATCACCCGTGAGGTGGAACGGCATGTTAAATGTTACTGTTTAAGAACAAACTTCGCACTGAAGAGAAAATAATTTGATCAGGGCCTCCTGCTTGATATGATATATGGGAGTGAAACCTGAATACTAACATCACAATCAGTTTAAAAGCTTTGGATATCACTTAGTGGAACGAAAAGATGTATGCTTTACTTTACAAAGCGGGACAGAAAAACTTGCACATGAATCAGAGAACAAGCAAAAGTGTATGACATCATTGGAAGTGTAAATAAATTGAAATGATGGGGAGGGGGGGGGGGGGTTGATATGACGACTGGGGGATCACTGCAATCTCGGAGTAAATATCGTTTGATATATATATATATATATATATATATATATATATATATATATATATATATATATATATATATATATATATATATATATATATATATATATATATATATATATATATATATATATATATATATATATATATATATATATATATATATATATATATATATATATATATATATATATATATATATATATATATATATATATATATATATATATATATATATATATATATATATATATATATATATATATATATATATATATATATATATATATATATATATATATATATATATATATATATATATATATATATATAAATACATACGAGGTTGTAAAAGCATGCATGCAATTTAATTTATAGGTAGAACCTCGCTGGGCACATAAGTACATAATGTACTTATAATGTACATAAGGGAACAAGAAACGGCCTTAGTTTTCCAAGAGAAAGAGCATTGCGTTTGAGATAATGCTAGACCACACGTGTTTTTGGCCATCCAACGTAATCTTTTATAACTTGGCTCAGATGGTTTAGTCTATCCACTGTACTCTTCCGATCTCGCGTCGTTACTAGTTACTTAGTTCCGTTACCAGTTACTTAGTCCGTCTACCAGTTATTTAGTTTGCTTTCAAACAGCTTAGATGGTAAAAACGTTACTTCTTTGGAAGGTTAGAGGAATCACTTGGATCAGTCCTTTAGCCAGAAACCTCAGAATTTCTATGAGCGCAAGATTATGATACCGGATACATGAAAAAGATCATAGAAGAATTTAGTAAATCATTTTTGTTCAATTTTGCTCAAAGAAATGAATCGAATTTTTACATCAATTGAATATTAACGTACCTAAAGTAAATTTACTAAATCTGTTTTATTTTATAAGACGGGATAATTTAAATACCGTATTGGGAAAGCCCTTGCGTTATGTTATGCGTTCTTTTTGATGAAATTTAGATGCCTATTAAGTTCTTGATTGGCTAGAAAATATTAAACGGAATATGTTTGATTTCTACCTGATTTTATGGATAAGTAACCTGACATTGAACATGAAATAACTGGCAATTTGCCTGATCTACAAGTAACTTCGAATGAATCGGTTTTCAGAAGACCCTAGAGAAACTTGAGTATAACAAAGTGTAATAAAGTTAATTGAAAATTTTGAAAGTAGTGCTATCCTCTGATAATACTGAAAAAATCCTTCTCTAAATAACTTGAGAAATTTACAAGTTTTAAATGAATAACGCTGCTTTTAGTCCCTTTAAGAGCAGTGAAGAATCATTCTTTTGTGCGTCGTGGAGTTCGTTCAGATTTTATGAATATCACTTTTCTATTAAACTTTTTACAGCCCATATCTTATTTTATACTCAAAATGTATGTAAATATAGTATTACATTGAAGTTCTATTTAACATTTTTTTGATTTATGCTCGGCTATTTCATCCTTTTTTCTACTTTGGGTCTTGGACATAAAGCACCAGCAAAGGGTCTTTCATGTATTAAATATTTGTTCTTGACTTGTTCGTACCAAAATAATTTGTTATGAAATCAATATATAAACATCAGAAAAAGCCGAGGCTAAATAATGTACGACGAGATTTTAGATGTATCTAATATAATTTGAGAATTTCTATTGAGTGGAACTTTACCATAAATAACCGAAAGTAACAAATTTAATTGATGTATTTAATTTAAATAAAATAAATAAGATTTTGCAATTCAATACATTTGTTAAGCTGAGGGATTGCATTTTCACCTGCGAAAAATACTTATAATACAATAAATATAAGTAATATAATAAAAATATATTACTAAATATATTTTTGTAATACAATCTAAAGCCTAAAGACGATCAATATAATATGGACATTCTTAAAATGGATTGCGAATTAATCCTTTTTAATTTGGACACATTATCAAAACACCTACTGGTCTATCAAATCTAAAATATACCGTTGGAAAAATTGGAGAAATATAACACTGACTAAATATCACACTCCAAAAAGCATTAAGAAAAAAACCAAAGAAAATCTAGAGGTGATTACAATAACTTAACAACTAATAACTGAAAACTAATAACTTTTTAAAATTCAGGAATAACCTTTAACGATTACAAAAAGTAAAATTTCGAATCCTCAAGTACTTATATATTAATATATAAAATTACACAAAAACAATTACCGGATTAGACTGGATCTTTCATTTGTTAAAACTGCTTTGTATAATATACTAATTTTAAACCAGAATATAATATTCCAAATAACCATAATCTCATCAGTAAAATAAAAAATATTAACTTAACCAAAAAACTGAATTATTATAATTGTTTTTGTACTATTAGGTACTATCCCTGGTTAGGAATAAGAGGGTAATAAGTAGGTCAATAAACTTGACATCGTTCGAAAAGAGGCCCCTTAAATCTCTAACCTCTTAAATACATATAAGTTTTGGTTTTTGCTATAATAAAACACAGACACCAAACTTGGTGAAATAATCAACAAATCACTAACGGAAGCGAGAGCCGGGAAGTACATGCCATAATATGAAGCCAAAATAGTTTTCAGTTGAAGAAAAACGGAGATGATGAACTATCACTAAAGTTAGCCAAAATAAATATTTCAACAGAACTATAAAATAAGTAAGTAAGAACTATAAATGGTGATAACTGAAATTAAATTCGCCGAAGAAAATGTTATTGATAGTCAGTTTCATTATGACACATACAACCGAGAATATAGAGAAACAAAGTTCACAAGGTGTGTAATTTTTAAATAAAAAAAATTAAATTCATTTAGGTTTAATCAACTTGGAAAATGGGTTCTTTAAGATTTAAGTATGTGTAATCACATTAGCAACACCTAACTTTGATAAATTGTACTAACAATGTAATAATAAACTCCATACTTCCAGAATCACCCGAACAAAATATCAAAGGGTTAGGCTGCGTAGTACTTCCTCAGCCACCGTGGTCTCCTGATGCTGTACATAGCGGTATATAATGCTGTATAAAACATATATATGTAATAGGATCAGATTACCATATTTTTTATAGAACATTTTCTTTGAGCAAAGGAAATCCTACTCTCACAGCTTTAAGAACTGCATTCGGAGAACCTTTTAATTTTAAATCACTCTCGTTTTACAAAATAGAATAGGGTTTACAAAAACGGAAGAGAAAGTCAAGATGAGCGAAGATTGACAAGATCGATGGAGATTTCATTCTATATCAAAATTGTATTGGTTCTTAAATTTATAACTTTTTGGACAGAATCAAAAAACTACATTAATTCTCGGTTCACTTAATAAATTGTATGTGCATGTAGATAGAGGAAAAATGACTTAAGTATAGTATATACACAGTAAGTTACAATCTTACTAATAAAGGGGTAATTTCAACTTATTATTAGGTTATTATTAGCTAACCTCTTTTTAAAAACAAATTTTCTTATTATAAAAATACGTCTGAAGAAACAATTATGTTGGCGGAATGTAGTTAAAAACTACAAAAAATGATAGTTAAAAACTACAAAAAATTTAGTTTAATTTACAACATTATCTAAATTAAATAATTGAAAATATAAATGAATTAAAGTGAGTACAAGCAAATCAGGTCAGATTTTCTTTGTTTCAGTAACTTTAACAACATCTACCACAACGCCAACGTCGGAGTTAGTCACCAATTGTCTGCAACAAGACTACTTTCTTCACCAGATGGTTCCAGGCATCCATTAGATGGCCTGGATCACGTCTGGCCCTGGAACGATTCGTATTCCAGCTTGCACAGAGACACGTACACTGAGGTCAGAGCTCCCCGACAACCTGTTATAACTTTCGGTTGTTTTCACGCGTGCAGGGTGAAGTTTCGACACAGTATTGCTAAAAGGAAGGTGAGTTAATGTAAACTGACTTCTGAAACCAGGTTGTTAAGAAATATTCTCAGTTTGACGAAAGAAAAACTACATTAATATGTAATATAATTTTATAAAGGCATACGTTTTTAAAAAATAACTTACCTGAAAAATTGAGAATACTTCTAGTGACTTAAAATAAGATAGATTCCCCTCATGCAAAATAATTTCATATTATTGAGGACAGTTTACAGGCATATTTTGCTGTCGGGTTATTATCCATATTTATTTTTAGCAATGTTTAAGAACCAAATACAAAAAACACATAAAAATGTAGATGTGCGGAATAATTTCAAGTCCATTCAAAGAAAAGAGACAGATAGTGCAGTGGCGGCTAGCGGGTTTTTAAAGTTGAGGGCGTAGAAGAAAATAGTGCTGCTGAAGATTTTTTTTGCTTTCTTCTTCCTCCTTTTTACTTTTCGTGGTATTCAAACCCTACACATAGAAGAGGATAAATGCTGGACGCCGCAATACCCCCCCTTATGAGCCGTGAGTGAGAGGGTGGAATAAAGCAAGAAGAAAGACAACAAAGGTGGAACAAAGAGACCAAGGATCAAGTTAACTAAAAGAACGGAGGTGAAAAGAATACAGAAAATAAAACATTCAGTATATAAGGCGCAGATAAATAAAATGAAACAGTTAACAAGAAGGAAGTTATAAGGCAGATTTTGATATGAACTGTCAGAGGACTAGACTACCACGTTATACCACGACTACCAGCTAATATTGTTTCCAATGAGCATACAGTCTTTAAACTCAAAGAGATTTACCACTAAACACCGAATCACTTTTTTTTTAGTTCTCGACGCACGTTTCGCTAGCTAACCATGTTAGCATCATCAGGAGATGATTTAATCTAATTCTAAACCTAAACAACTTTCTACGTTCAATTAACACGAGGGTTAGACAAAATTTTGAAAAAAGTATACATTAAGGTTGTGTACAAACCATAAAATAAATTAAGAAAATCCTGGGCAATCCACAGGATAAGGTAGATCAACATGAAAAATCGGGGATTTATGAAATTAGCTGTCAAGATTGTGATCGAAAGTATATTGGGCAAACAAAAAGATCCATATTGCATAAAGAACACATTGCCCACATTAGATATGGGAGAAATGAGAAATCTAGTGTGGCCCAGCATGCAATCGAATATGACATTAGTAATTTAAGACTGGTTAAAAGTTGAAAGAATAATAGGGCTTTGGATGCATATGAAACCATTCAAATAGAAAAATAGAACCGGGGAAAATAGACCAAGAAAATAATTAACCTTGAAAAAGGACCTATTCTGTTCAGTCAATTCAATTATTAATCAAAAAGTCAGAAAACGTCACGGTTCATTTTTTCTTTCTTTTGTTCTCTTGTCCCCCCCTTTTTTTCTTTTTTATGTCTCCTTTTTTTACACGCTTTATTAGGTAGGTAGTACGTTTCGTAGGTAGTAGGTTATTAATTAGGGTTCCCATATAAATAGAACGTAGTTTAGGTTTAGAATTAGATTAAATTATCTCCTGATGATGCTAACATGGTTAGCGAAACGTGCGTAGAGAATTTAGAAAAATGATTCGGTGTTTAGTGGTAAATCTCTTGAAGTTTAGTGTTTCACACCGAAGGTTCCAATAGATGAATTGATGTAAAGTCTTTATTAAGATTTAAGACGGGTTAGAGTACTTAGTCCAGAGCAATTTAAATTAATCATGATGATATTATGATATTATAAGATGATATTATTAAGAAATTGAGCAACATTATAAGCAGAGCAAATGCAGAACATAGAATTGAAGGTAAATGTGAATAAAAGAGTAGGACTTTGCTAATGAGCTTGTGAAACTAGGAAATCCTCGAAAAAAAGCTGAATAAAATTTAGTTATCTGGATAGTCGCTTTAGTAAGTAAAAAGATAAATATCATATAATTAAAATCACAGTTATAACGTTGGACAGAAAAAAAATTGTTATAGATAATTAAATATAAAGTATGAAAATGAAATATCTACTAGGGATAAAACATAATAGATAATACAAGAATAGACAACAGTCAGTACAACAATACTAGTTAGATAATAATCCGGACATAAAAAAATCATATTATGTGGTATACTCATGCTTTCCGCAAAATTGGGACAGCATTATGTCACATTCCTTGGTTTATTTCATGAAGCATCATCCACAAAGAATATCGATTGAACAAAAGTTTTCTGAAGCTGGTCATGGAAACATCCAAGAGGTGCACTTTATCCATAGTCCGATTGACCGAAAACTTAGGTACTTCGAAATTTATAGCCCTATATCATTGATTAGATCTTTAAGGCGATTAAAAACAAACTCATTTTGATTCAAATGGTAAAAGAATTTTTTTTATGATTTTCAGAAATACAGTAATTTTCATACCAAATTTCATAAAATTAACAATAGCGCGAAAACATGTTATGGTCCAAGCAAAAACGAAGGATATTGGTTTTTTGATAAAATATTTACTGGAACAAAATAAAATTTATATGATTTTTTTTAACTTACTTTTGCCTATTAATTTGCCTTTTTATTTGACGCCTGTCATAGCCATTTTGAATTAGTGCTGTTTGCTCATATTCTGTTTGCTTATGTTTCTTGTCTGACAATCTTAAAGATCTTGTGACTAAGGTTTTGACCACCGAATTTAATTGGTATGGATGATGATGTGAACTCTCATTTAGATAACGGTTTGTGTGGGTAGATGTATGATAAACTGATTATTGATAAAGTTCAGGCAACAAGTCATATCCACCAATCCACTAGAGAATTGCCCCAAAATCCCAAAGTTCTTCTGCCATACATCAAGGGAGTTGATAAAAGTTCCAATGTATTCAGATCCCGGAATATCGAAACGATATTTACAACAGAAAGAAATATATCTAATTTCCGTATTCCAGTGAAAGATAATGTACTACAAGAATCACATGGTGTCTGATTGTCTGATTGTCTGATTGTCATGGTGAGATTCTTTGTTCTGGCTGCTCCCAATCATATATCGGCCAAACCAATAGACATATACAAAATCGCATATACGAACATTTTCTCGCCGTTCGAAAATCGGATGTCTTATATCAAACGGGACTTTATCTTACGGGCCTTAGGGATCGTAAAAACATTTTGCATATCGAATGAAATAATCGCAGTAATATCTTTAAGGTTTTTGTCGTTATCTTTTTCGATTTTACATTGCAGTTTTAGTTTTAAGTAGTTATTATAATTTTCCTTTTCAAGATCATTTGTTTGACTTTTTCACCATCATTTTTTACATATTCGCAAAAATCGCACCTGAGTTATATTGAAGGAAATACCTTTCAGTTTACATTTTTGATACCTTAAAATAGACCCTTTTTTATTTAGATAGATATCTTAAATACGGCTATTTTATTAGTTTTAGGTACAGTTTGATAGTTTACTTTCTTGTTAAAGCAGTAATTCTGTTCATTTAGTCATTAGTTTTATTAATTGTGTAATCTGAATTAAAATAAAGTTATATTTTTTTTGAGTGAAACAGTGTTTTAAAACGTAACTCCTGTCCTGTTTGGGCTTGAAAAAGGAAATATTGAATTCGCTGTTGAAAATTTGACGGTAAATATTAATTTGTCACGGGACTTGAAAGTACACTCTCATTGAATGTGGACTTGGGATAAACCAATGTTAATACTGTGTTACCAGTGACATACTTAACGTAAAGTACACACTGAATTTTTATTGTTCTATGCCTTGTTTACCTTTGGTCTCAGTGGCATCTCAGCAATATATTATAATATTAGTTATTTTAAGTTTTAAGGAATATGAATGTAGATTTGTTGTAGATTGGATGTTCCATCAGGACGTTGTTGTTTACATTCCTTGGTTAATTTTTGTAATTATTCATTCTGTCTATTATTGTGTCTATTGTTGTATTGACTATTGTCTATTCTTGTATTGTCTATTATGTTTTATCCCCAGTATTCTCCGTAGATATTTCGTTTTCATATTTTCTATTTATTTATTTACAACAAAAATTTTATCTGTCCAACGTTATAACCGTAATTTTAGTCATATGATATTTAGCTTTTTATTTACTTTTACTTTCTTTTTCCAGGATTTCCTAGTTTCACAAGCTCAACTGCAAAGTCCAACTCTTTTATTCACATTTATATTCAATTCTATATTCTGCATATGCTCTTCTTATAATGTTGCTCAATTTCTTAATGATATCATCCAAGATTATATTAAATTGCGCTGGACTAAGTACTCTAACCCGTCTTAAATCTTAATAAAGACTTTACATCAATTCATCCATTGGAACCTTCGGTGTGAAACACTAAACTCAAAGAGAATTACCACTAAACACCGAATCACTTTTGTATTGTATGTATATATATATATATATATATATATATATATATATATATATATATATATATATATATATATATATATATATATATATACAATGTGTCTCGTTTAAGATGTAGATACCCCCATATTTTCGCTATTTGAGAAAAAGAAATTTGAATTTTTACTCAGTCATACAGGTTACTTCCAGGTTACTTAGGTTACAGTCATACAGGTTACTTATATCCAGCGCATAGAAAATTTAGGTTTCAACAATCCTTGAATTGTGAATGGATGCACCATCTACCTAGAAATAAATATCCTATCGCACATTAAGAAAAATATTATTAATTGCAACCCAAAATTTCACATCGAAGAAGTTTCACTCAACGACCAACATTCAATGATTCATTAAAGAAAAAAGGACCAATTATTCGATTTCCTAAAATCCCACACCAGACATTTCTTTCTGGGAATATTGGCCTTTATAATTTATAACCCAGTGGCGATTATCTCTGGCACAGTATCTACAGTTTTGAGACAATACAGCCCCATTAGTGGTGAATGCAGCCTCATCAGGAAACAGAATTTTCAGGAAATATCTGACATTTAAGAAATTACCTTGGGCCCAATAACAATAGTCTAATCTTTATTACCATCACCTTCTTTTAATATATGTAAGAACATCGATTGATAGGCCTTCATTTTGTGACGAAAAAAACATCTTTTGCCCCGTTGGAGATGTCTCATATTAAACTCTGCAACAACTTCTCTGCTGCTACGAGAAAAATCACCCAACAACCGGATTATTTTAATTTTTCCTGTTAACGTCAAGGGCATTTGAATTCTGTGATCACTGACTAGAACATAATGGAATAAACTCAAAGTTTAATCCGACTTGACATTTAACAGTGGTGTAAAATTATTATTTTCCTTGGCACATTAATTATCAAATTAAAAAATTATTTTTGATTGTAACAAAATTATTACAATAAACTTGTAATCATTTTGTGTATAGATCAAAATAATAAAAAAATAAAAATGCAAATTTTGTCATGAAACTCGGTATGTGGAGTTAAAATAATATTCTGGACAACTTTTTTTCGATATCTCTAACGTGAGAATTGACTCTGTTTGTGAATTCGTAGTGCGCTGAGTTTATAGTTCAAATTTCACTTGAGTATCTTAAAAAATGTGACCCATCAACCTGTATGACTGTGAAAAAATTCAAATCTGTATTCCTTCAAATAGCGAAAATATGAGGGTGTCTTCATCTGAAATGCGACGCACGATATATATATATATATATATATATATATATATATATATATATATATATATATATATATATATATATATATATATATATATATGATAGAATGAATGCCCCAGAATGCCCAGAAGATAGCTTAAAGAGGCCGCGGAGGGAAATATTCCATAAATCTCTCACCCTTTCCATCACCACTCTCACCATGCGTCATCGCGTATGTCTCTTGACCGGTTTCTAGCGTTTCAGCTGTCATCAGCCGAGCTCCAGATGAACGCAAGAAAAGCAATTAGGAGAGACGATCGGGGCCAAGCCTTGTCAACTGGCCATTTTGATGACAGGTCGTAATAGCACACAACTCACGCCATCATACGGCGAATGCTCGTAGCAGTCAGGACTGCTCTTAACATTCTGCCTGAAACCTCGGGTATAGTACCAGGTATGCCCACAAGATATCTTACGCCGTTACGAGCATTCGCCGTATGATGGCGTGACTTGTGCGCTATTACGACCCGCCATCAAAATGGCCAGTTGACAAGGCTTGGCTGCGATCGTCTCTCCCAACTGTGACGTCGTCATGTCATGTCGCTATGTCGTGTCCTCTCGCGGTAGTTGTTTTAAGGAATATGAAAGCAGATTCGTTGTAAAATGTTGATTGAGTGCTCCATCAGGACCTTGTTGTTTTCATTTCTTGATTAATTTTAGTAGTTATGCATTCGGTCTATTCTTGTTATTCCCAGTATTCTCCGTAGATATTTCGTTTCCACACATTCTATTAATTTATTTATAACAATTTTTTTGTGTCCAACGTTATAACTTTTTTTATACTTTTAACTATAATTATATTTAACATTCTACTTGGTAAAGCTGCTTTCCAGATCTCTAAATCTTATTCAGCTTTTTTCCAGGATTTTCTAGCCATACAAGTTCATTTGCGAAGACCCACTCCTTATTATACCTATTATCGTTCCTATTCACATTCGCTTTGAAATTCTATTTTCTGCATATACACTGCTTTATTATAAAGTTAACGGTGTTTTCCATGGCTATATTAAATTGCGCTGAATTAAGTACTTAAATCTTCATTAGTCTTAAATCCTCATTAACTGTAAACTCATGGGAAACAATATTAGTTGTTCTTTATAGTTCCTTCTGTTTTCCTATAGACTGATAATCAACAAAAAATCTTGGTTAACGTAGTAGTCGTCGGACATTCTATATCAAATTCTTCCTCATAACTTCCTCCTTGCTTCATTTTATTTATCTGCGCCTTATATTCTGAATGTTTTTTTTTCTGTACAGTGCTTTAAATAGTCTTTTCACCTCCGTTTTTTCAAATTAACTTGGTCCTTGATATCTTTGTTCCACCATCTGTCCATTTTCTTGCCAATTGAATATTTAAAGAGTAATTACTCTATTCCTATCATGTCCAAAGGTACATGTACTGTTACTCGTTGATTTTTGACCCAGGCAAAAAAATTGTGAATGGTTTATTGACCAAATTTTTTTTCAACCAACCAACAAAGCTTCTTTCAAAAAGAATGGTAACCAATCGACAACTGCACCAAGAAGTCGGTCTACTAACAGTGTCAGAGTATATTAAAAATCGAATAATCATCTTTCATCAGAGACTAGAACAATCTCCCAGCACGGAACATTATCAACTAGGACGCAGGAACATACAAGCAAAATTGAACAGAAAACCTCAAGATATGCTTTTAGAATAAATTTGTCATGTTAATGTTAAGACTCATTACAACACTGTCTTATAGAACAATTGTAATTGTTGAGCAGACATTTCCATAAATACAAAAAAAGAATGGGATTTGAATTTTAATAATTTTCATAGCTGGGCAGATGAACATCATCCCCCATATATATTTACTTATTTTTTGGGACTATAATGGATCATTTTGGATAATAATGAATGATGAAAAACAAAATCCAAACTGCGAGCATCAAGCAGTGTCTAGAGGGGCAAAGCAAAACTTGCAGACCAATCATGAGATCATCTTTTGAGGAGACGCACAGCGAAACCGAGTCAACAAAACTGCGACATTCGGCGATTCGACGATCTTAGAAGATCAACTATTATCTGTCACTGAATACATAGCAGAAGCACTGGATAGAAGACATGGAACGGTAATCGTCCTACTCAATGTCAAAATGGCTTTCGACAGGTATGGCACGATGGGCTGATCTACAAGATAATCGAGATGGGATTCCCCGAGTGGATCACCGAGCTGATTGACTCATACCTAAGAGAACGAATTTTCTCTATGAAAATGGGTGAAGTCAAATCGGCCAGAAGATGGATGGAGGCTGGAGTACCGCAAGGAGCGGTGCTAGCGCCCCATCTAGATAATACTAGATCCCATCCCAATAATACTAGAATAGCCCTGTATGCCGACGATACGGCCATAATGGTTAGACACAAAAGACCGGACCAGGGCGTCAGATACGTCCAGAAACATCTGGACGATCTGATGGAATGGTTGATAGCCTGGAAGATCAAGGTGAATATCACCAAGCCACAGGCTATATATGTCTCGTAGAGAATGAGTAGACCCTTCACCAGCTGGAAATAGAGGATGAAAGAGTGACATGGAAATATACTGTAAAGTATGTTGGTGTCACCTTTGACAAGAAGATGTCATGGAACCAACGGTTGCGAAGATGGCTTACCCGCTAATTTGAAGAACCAGCAAATTAGACGTGAAGCTAAAGATCCTAAGGATTAAATCATTAGTGAGTGTCATTATGTACCGATCGAATGCATGGGGCTATGCGGCAAAATCCTACATCAAGCTATTAGAAAGCAATGAGAACAAGGTAATGAGACTAGCTCTCGATGACCCCTGGTACATCTCTAATATGCAGATACACAGAGAGATGATGTGGATGAAAAAAAGGCGGAGAAAGCCTTCTTGAAGATAAATGACCATCCAAATCAAGAAGTGTGAAGGTTAATGGACTACCGTTTGGAAGACATTGCAGCTTTGGGTGGCAGACGACACAGAAAAAGAAAGTAAATACTTGAAAATGCCAAATTTTATTCATATAAATATTGTAACTAGATTGAATCCATCTAACAATTTTTTTTTATAATTTAAACTTATTTGTTTGGTAGATGCATGTCCAGCGACGGGTTCCCCACTTTACTAATCATTCTTTACATGTGATAGATACACGCTTACAATAAATTCGAAGCACTTCTCACTCTCACTACACTAATTCAAACAATTTTGTGGTCATGTAACAAGATCACTTCGACATTTTCATGGTTTTCCAGCCTCTTCTGGTGTTTGAAAACCCTTTGATCTCATCTTTGACCATATGCACTTCCAGTTTTTGATTGATGTTTTCATTTCGGATGTACCATGGGTCATTAACAATGCTGCGAAGTCCTTCATTTTGAATCATTTTAATAACTTTTATATTAGATTTCTTGGTGCATCCCCAAAGTTGGATGCCATAAGTCCCTATAGGCTTCAGGGTTTGCTTATTGAGAAACAGTTTATTGTGTATTGACAACACAGAGTGGTACCCTAGTAGCCAATACATTTTTCTGAATTTGAGCTTCTTCTTCACGTGCGTTTTCCATATTAGCTTCTGGTTGTTATTCTTTTCTGGTTGATTGTCACTTTTTCATCATATTTTCTGTTGTTGAGTCATATTTCCTGTTGGTGAAAAATACCAAATGCAACACATCAATTTGCGTAAAATTTTCAATAATTTTGTAAGTTTTTTTATGGAAATTCTTAGGTTTTTGACACTTCTTTTAAGCGACTTTCTTTCTTTTTTTTCTTTCTTGTAAAATCACTTTTTTGGCTTGATTTTTAGAAAAATGTGTGTTTGGATGATAAAATTTACTCAATATGTTAAAGATTTCTATATTACACTGATTAATTAGTATAATAATATTCATATAATATTCAAACAAATCTATATTTATTTAATATTTTGTATTACCGCCTCTATGACTGTGCGTACTCGTTGAGGTATACGAATGAAATTAAGACACATTTCTTTGAGGTGTTCATTTTGATTCCAATGGAAAATTATTATCTCAATTAAATGTGTCTTATTTATGACATTTTCCTTGGGAATCTCACGTTTCAAAAGCTCCCATACATTCTCTATTCGATTCATGTCGGGTGAGTTTCCAGGCCAGTCCAACAACTGAATATTCTGTTCCTTGATTAATTTTTTCACCGATTTGCATGTGACATGGTGCTCCATCTTGCATGAAAATCATATTTTCATCATTAGGGCACCATTCTCTTAATTGCGGTATCAATCTATTTTCTACAGACGAAATGTACTGTTGCTGGTCCCTTGAACAATGTAAAGTCTCTCAAAATCTTTGCTGCTAATCACCGACCAAATCATAACTGATCTCGGGTGTTGTAACAGTTTTTATCATACAGTCAGATATTTTTCGGAAGGTCTTCGTCAAACGTATTGGGTTTTGTTCATTAAGGCTTTAATGGTGCTGTCATCACTAAAGCAAACCTGTTAAATAAAATCAATTTATTAAAATTTGTAGAATAATAAAAAGTCTTTTATCCTACTAAATATTATACCGTTTCTTTTCCTAATCTCCCTCAGTAAAACCTTGATATTTTTTAGCCCATGCTAAACGTTTTTTTCTTTATCCGGTTCATATGTTTGACTTTTTCACTGGTCGGCGACTGTTCAACCAACTCCAAATCAACCAACCTTTGCCGAACTGTACGAATGGATACATCGATTCCAGCTTCGGCCATTTTATGTTTTGTGGTCGCATTTGTGACCGTTCTATCATTCAGAACATTTTTGACCACCTTGGCCCAAATACGCAACCCGCGAGGAGTTACTAATAGTTTTCTACCACATTTACCCCGACATTTAGTACTCAAGGTTATGCACATTTTCACTTTGCGGCCTTTTTGCTCTCTTCGCAATTTCTCTATGTGACATGGTTTCTAGGGCTAAAACACCCTTAACAACTCCAATTTTAGTCGGAGAAATATCTTTATGTTTACCCATTTCTAAAAATTAGAACAAAAGTGGGGTTAGGTTTACCCCCACTTTACTTTAAAAACATATCAAACATTTTTTATATTACGAAATATGTTAGAATATTAAAGCAAAAAAATACTTACTCAACTCAATAATTTAATCAATATTTGTCAATAACTTCACTCAAATGCACGAGAAAATAACACACTTGAAATAGCAAACGTACCAAATACTAAAACTGGCGGTGTTCACGGTCCTGTGTGGCCAATATAAAAAAAATATTGGCATTACGTTTGAGATAAATGTTAATCTATGGATTACTAAACTTTTTTAGGTCATACAGTAAATTAAAAAGCTTTAAAAATACGCAATAACTTGGATTTTGCTTGAAAACCACAAGTGGTCACATTAATATGGACAGGGACTGTATATCTAAAAGCAACCTAACAATCATTGCTAATTAGTGTAATGTACTCACCTTACCGGGCTAGCTTTTTATGTCGAGGATGGGTACGTTGGTGAGAGCTTTAGGTCGTGCACAGAAACAACGTTGAAATAAAACTATATGTATAAATATACTAATGAACTAAGTATAATTATATGTAAAAAAATAAGAAAAGGAAAAAGAGATGCTTAGCAATTTAAGTAATGTCTGAATGATTGTGGCGTGTTCATATATTTTTTTCCTTTATTTGGGTTTTTCGCCACTATCTAAAACTCAAAAAATATAAAAAATACCTGTTCTTATTTAAAGAATCACTGGGTAAAAACAAAAAACCAAACGAAGACAAATTTCTCAGTGATTCTTTTTTGTAATTAATTTGCCTAACGAACAAAATTTTAAAGATATAAGAATGTTATAAAAAAATTTACAAACTTTTAACGTTAACGTTTCGGAGGGTACTCTCCCCCCGTTTTCAAAACTAAACTAAAACATAAATTATAATAATTTGTAATATATAAAGTAACGAGTGAAAGTAAATATATTTTTTTGTATATGTCAACGATACTTACATTGACAACAATAGATTTTCATGACAGTGACATACTACCAAAAAAAATATATATAGTTAATGTTTACTATGTGATTGTTTATTGTACTGATTCTGTATTCAAACATTTAAATGTGTTTAATTGTATTCTTTAGAATCGGGAACCATATTGAATTTAAATCTACCGAAGGCATGGCAATACAGTTATTTTTATTTAAATTAATTATACCGGTTTGTTTAGTCTTCTGTATTTTGTTACCGATTCTTTTAATACCGTTTTGGAATTATTCCAATTGATTTTATGACCCGAGTCCCATGCGTGTTGACTAATTCTAGATTTATTAAAATCGCCCTTTCTAAGCAGGTTTTTTACTCTAACATCTAACGGTCTAGATGTCTCACCTATATAGAATTTGCCACATTCACAGGGAATTTTATAAACCACATTTTTGGTATTTTGTTGTATATTGTTTGGTTTAGTCTTTGTTAATAGAGATCTAAGAGTATTTTTTGTTTTAAATGTCGTTCTTATGTTGTATTTATTTCCTACTCTTTTAATTGTGTCAGAAATACCGCGGATATAAGGAATTGTGAAGTTAATTGTTTGGGAGTTATTATTATTGTTATTAATAACTTGTCTGTTTTGTCTAGTATCAAAATTTTTAAGCGATTTATCTATAAAAATTTTTGGGTAATTTTTTTTTATTAAAATGTCTTTTTTGTGATTTGTTTCTTTTTCATCATTTGTTTCTTTTTCATCACAAAAAAGAATCACTGAGAAATTTGTGTCGGTTTGGTTTTTTGTTTTTACCCAGTGATCTTTAAATAAGAACAGGTATTTTTGATATTTTTTGAGTTTTAGATAGTGGCGAAAAACCCAAATAAAGGAAAAAAAAATGTTTAGCAATAACTACGAAAAAATCAAAATTTGGGCGCCAGTGGAGGCCTATGCCAACCACGATAAGGAAATGCTTATTCTCTCGGTACTTATCTACGGCACTACAGCCTTCAGGTATCGGATGTCCGGTTCGGCTAATACGGCAACGGTAATGATGCAATGATGGAAAGATGTATGGTACAGCAAGTTACGTTCGATCGTCACTACTGGTGACGTAACTGGTAACGTACGGAATCGCTTAGTGGTATGTCGTGGTTGCGATCGACGTTGTAGTAGACCCTAAACATAACTACAGAAGGAATCACAAAAGTGCCTTGAGACTCAGAAAACTCACCATGGTTGTCGATACTGAGGGCTAGGAGAACACGCCACGCTGCAGATCGGTGGCAGACAGCTTCGCAAATGCCGGGTTAATTCACAGAAGCAGCGTTGCTCGTACCAAGCGGGACGGTAATACAGGAGACTTTAGAAGGGATAGGGATGTCGGAATCTGCATCATGGACGGCGTGGTTCCGGAGATAGATAAGAAAGGTCGCCGCCCATCGGCGGATATCGGGTTGGACAAATTCGAAGGAGGATGAGGGTACATATGTAACGGGGAGAAAACCCAAACGTTACAACAGCAACCTCAAATATTTATAATTATTCCACTAATATTTTTTACCACGAAAAGTACGAAAACGTATTTATAAGTACCGTTATATATTTAACACAAAGCTAAAATATATTATAAATACAAATCAAATAATTATTTGACATAAACCTATAATTTCCTTATATACGATATCGAATACTATTTTACAAACATTGAAACACTGAACATAATTAATGAACAATGTAAACTTAATCTAAAGTACTTGAAATTCCCAACCGAATCAAAATTCTTGCACGAATTCTACATTAGAAAGCTATAACATTGTTTCATTAACCGTTCCATCAACGTTAAACCCCCTTTTCCCTTTCCCCCGTATCCCATAACGACCACGAAAACGCTCTCATCGTCGTCCTAAATCCCAATGTATTGTTCCAGGTTGAACAGGGCCTGAAATTATACAACCAGCATAAGCAACAACAGGCCGTAAGGAAATGGAAAAGTTCTCTTAAAGCCTTGAGGAAAAGGGAGGACAAATTCAACGTGTTGGGGTATCTTTATCAGGCTTATATGGATTGGGGCAAGTACAGGTAAGGAATGGAAATAGTAGGGAACCGAAATTATGCGGAGACGTGGAAAGTCGGGACGGGCGACACGTTGCGGCATGTCCGATACGATCGGCATCTGGATGAGAAAAAAGATAAACACCCACAAGAAAATTGTTGTGGAAAACTGTAAAAATGTCTCGGAAATTTAGTACCGGGCTTTCGTGTTTTATGTACTTTACGTGTCTGAGTTGAAATGAAATACGAATTATTTGTAAAGAAATGAGTTCAATTATGTTATTAGAAAATCACACGTAGTATCGACAGAACCTTCTTTAACCCTGTAAACCATGTGACTAGTCGTTCATTTAAACTTGGATGATATCATTTGCCACCAAAAATATGACTAAAATTTCCCTTAGATTTTTCATCGAGATTTCTTCGCCGTGTATTTTTATCAGTTTATATGCTTATTGTGCAATAACAAAAAATGTATTTTAAAAGCATCTCTTAACAGGTTCAGCACCAGAACGGACAGCGGTGTCTGCTGTGTGATCAGACTCCTGGGCCATAGAGGACACGGGTATCCGCTTGACATTTAAATCTTTATCATTCTTATCCGACCGAGAGGACACGTTTTTAGGTAGTTTAATATGGCCCCCTGCTGTGGCCCTGCATAGTTAAACGCTGATATCAGGTTTTATTTAATAATATCTTCGAGAGAAATATATTGAAATTTTTATTGAAATAATAATTCGAAAATCAAACTGCAATGCTTTGTATATTTTTAATGTTATACTTAAAAAGTATTTTACATGTTTAACAACCTTTGTGGGATAAACAAAATTATTCTGGACATAAGTATTACAAGATTTTTCGTTCAAATTAAAAGTATTTTATATTATTTAGCGACCTTTGTGGAACAAATTAAAACATTCTAAACAGAACCTAGGATTTCCTTGGCACTGTGCACAATACGTTATCACTTTCTTGACTCTATTCTTATTACTGAGTCCATCTTGTTTTTTTCTTATAAAATCCTTTACATTACCTTCGCGCACAGTTTTCGCGTACCTTGCAGTCTAATTTGACAAATATATGAAGTCTGAAAGCTATATTTACTGGACGGATAATTCGATAATGAGTATTATTTTCTAATTATAGCAAAGCTTCTATAACAGAATAATGAAAGTCAGTTATAGAAATATCGCTCAGCTCAACTTATTTAAAAATGTAGGAATTAACAATTGAAGTACCCAATAATACTTCAATAGCCACCTTCTTGTACCAATGGATAGTTCGTCGCAGCGCCGCACTGTAACTAGACATCTGATCGGATAAATCTATTGAACTTTTGCCCATATTGAAGTCAATGATTGCTTTGGGCTTTTGAATGGTATTTCGACGACGTTGAACCTGAACCAGTTCTTCATTGTGACAGGTGGATAAAACTAAAACGTCCCTTTTGTCACGCCATTTGAGGACACATATTATTCTTTCATTTTCTTGGGCAATAATTTCTCCGTAACGTCTGTTGGGTTTTCCTTGCGATTATTTCTCAAAGTTCCCAGATAGTGCTTTTTGGTATCCAGGAGTATGTGAGCAAGCTGTAAACTTGTATACTAATTATCACTTATACAAAGTCTACTGCACCCTAAAAGATCTCTTGCGAAATTTAGAACAAGTTTGGTAGATATTGTTAATAATTCTACTCTATAGCCGCTTTCACTACATAACTTAAATATCTCTTATTAATTTGATGCCATATTTATGGTCCTTTTGTGGATTGTACTGTTTGAACCAATAATCCATCGTTTCGTCAATGCAAAATGTTTTCCCAGGTGTGTAAATTCTTTGGTAATTTTTGATGATTTTATCTATAAGTGGTTGCATTTTATATAATCGATTTCCTTCTTTCAACAATATCCATTTTTAGCAATTGCTAATGCTCATCAATCATGCAATCTCAGTCACGTCGGTTAAGATCGCGTCCGCTCATTCCGGACTTCTTTGGAGGGCCAGATCTGACACCGGTGTCTGATCTCAGTTCGTAGAGGCTAGAGTGGTCACCAGTATCCGCTTGATTTTTTTCTTTCTTTCTATCGGCAAAATGGCCAAAATCATATAAAACAGATGTAAATAGTTCTAAATGATAATTATCAGGTAAAATAATATATTGGCCTAGGGAAATATTTGAGTGAAATATCATTAGCGGTCAATCTGTTAAACACCTTTGATCATTTAAAAGAAATAATTTTCGTTGTAAATGCGTTTTTTTCAAAAATACCACCAGAAGCAAAACTCCCGCGACTGACAGACACACCGGAACACCAACGGACTGCACTGACGAGGGCGAAGCTAACACAATCCATATAATACCCCGCTACAATCTCCGGTCATATATGAGTTTGGTTTTAAATTCCCTTAATCAATTTTTTATAATTTTGGAATAAATTGTTTTGGAATGATTTTGGCGTTATTTAGTTAAAACTAAATTGTTATTGCTATATGGACTAATCACGTTCCAAAAAAGCAATCATGTCTTTTGAAATAAATATAAAATCACAATTTGGATTAAATGTTTGGTGGCGTTTGTTACCAAACTGGAGTAAGTGCAATTTGAAACCAAACAAATTGATTTGAAGATAAAAGTAATAGAAGTGAATCAAGTTTCATTGAAGAAAATAAGAAAACTTTATTCAAAAAATAACTTTTTTCCATAGTCTTCTCAATAGGAAATTTATGTCCCTCATCTTCAGATCTTTGGGTTTCACTCCAGTAGCAATTCTTTTTGGCTAAATATTGAAAGCAGTCTGGTTTTTCTTAAAGAATCTTTTGAATACTCTTCTGTCTGAACGGTAAGATAATTGACCTCGAATGGTGATGGCGTTATTGTTGCCGCGTCGTATAATAAATCTTTTGCACTGATATATGTGATATATGTGATACATGATATATATGTGATACATGATATCGGGAATATTTTTGCCAAGTTTTAAAATCGTACCGTACTCTTCAAAAATGTTTATGCATCCTTCAGGCGTTACAATTTCTTATTTCTTTTTCAATTGTGGCAAATACTCTATCAGGCGAAATTTCAAGCACATAGACAACAAAATAGTGTTTTTATAATAGCCACCGCCTCCATTGGCGACCAACCGCACCGTATCTACTCCCTTTAGGTTGATGTTATTTAATGTGAAAAACACGCAGCTCGCGATTTTATTCACACTCTTTGCATGTTCTTCTTCCGTCCATGTAAAAATTTCAACTTTATCTTTTGAAAGGGAAGGATGTTAATATCCAGTCACAGTAGTGAAGTTGTATATATATAGTTGTCTGCTGTAACAGGTGCTTTGATCGGGTATTTTGGGTAGTGCCAAATTTTTCTGACAATCAAAAGAAATTGTCAGAAGACCGTCTCGTTTCTCTTCTAGTTTTGGAAAAATGCTTTAGCTCTGAGCTTATGTATACAATACTTCGTTGTTAGCGTTGTTTCAGTAGATGCATCTTTTTCATTCTGGATTTTTCCCTACGTTCGAGGCATTTAGAGCGAGGGGATCCAAAACCAATATTGAAAATAAAATGAAAATAAGTCTCTTTTTTATTTTCATCAAAAGTTTTTCGTTGAAACATCTTCCACATTTTTCTGATATTTAGATCACTGGCCATGTAACAGCGACAAGCAATTTTCGTCCTGCAGTAATGAGACTCCAGTGACTTAAACTTCTTAATGAATTGAATAATTTCTTCTCTTCTTTTCGAAAATATATTTGTATTTGTATATCCACCTCTTCTTTCAGTGATTATTTCTGAACTTTGAAAGTGTCGATTTAGTACTCTTTTTACTCTGTCTCTACCAATACACAAAATTCCGATAAACGTTTTCTTACATACAGGGACTAACCGCTTATTACCCTTTGTTTGGACCCAATATGTAGTTAAAACTTTCGAGATGGACTACCTTTTTTTTTCTTGCACGTTTTGGCTTTTGTATATTGGTGAAGTTTATTATGAAATTATCCTGCCGAATCTTGTTACTTTGACAATAAAACGCCTTATGAAACATCAAAACATTTTCTTTTTTCAAGATGCTACATCTGTAGGATTTTGTTCAGGCAAATTTACAGCTGAGTGCCTTGATATTAAAAAAAAATATGTATGTTATTACATGTGGAATATATCATCGTTCAAATGTCCGCCGCGGCTTCTCCCGATGGCGCGGATCTGAATGGTCCCATTTTCAATGGCTCTGCCGCATAGATCCAGCTGAATTTGAGCGATGGCCTGGATTATGTTGACTTTAGGGGCACTGATCGATTGCGGCTTATTGGTATAGACTTCGACTTCAGGAAACCCCACAAGAAAAAGTTTAGCGGGTTCAAATCGCACGATCTCGGTGGTTAATTCACATCACTCAGCGAGACATAACCATACCCTCAAATCGTTCATGCAAAATGTCCATCGTGGCGTCTGCTGTGTGCCACGTAGCGCCGTCCTGCTGGAACCTCATGTTATCCGCGTTCATGTCGTTCAATTTGGTCCACAAGAAATCAGTTGTCATTGTTCTGTAACTGTTCTGTAACCTCACCAACGTAGTTTTCGAAAAAATACGGACGAATGACGCCGCTGGACCAAAATCGGCACCAAACAGTAACTTTTTGTGGATACATTGATACCTGGTGAACCTCGTGTGGGTTGGTGTCGTCTCATATACGGCAATTATGCTTGTTAACATCTTGCTTGTTAACATAACATTCATCCAAAAATTCACCTCGTCACTAAAGATGATTTTTCGCTCAAAATTGGGGTCCTCTTCCAAACGCTCCGAAGCCTAGTCAACGAACAAACAGCGTTGTCTATGCTCATTAACTTTGAGCTCCTGGGTGAATTGGATCTTATATAAGTGTAGGTTTATGTCCCGATGCAAAATTCGCCAAGTTAAAGTCTGCAAAAGGCCGAGTTCTCGTGCATGGCGAGGAATTGACTGCCTCGGGTTTTCCTGCACACTTTCATGGACATCGGCGATGTTCTCGGCCGATCTAGCGTTCCTTTAACGTACGGGTGTTGGTTGATTGTTTACCGAATCGGTCGTCTCGAATTTGGTCACCAAACGCTTGACAGTGTCTACCATAAAATGGACGCAACGCGCGCAAGGTTTGCACTATCAAACACTCATTTTGATAACAAAATTTGATCATTTGGAAGTGCTGCTCAGTCGCATAACTTATTCTGGTGATTTGGCATCAGTGACTGAATAATAAACAACGGGTTAGACAGACGCGGCCAAAACAACATGACCGCCAATATCGACCCGCCCTTATTGAAAAGCCCTCTCTATATATATATATATATATATATATATATATATATATATATATATATATATATATATATATATATATATATATATATATATTACATTAAAATTTTTCAGGGTGTCGATCCATTGATTCTGTGACGATTCGGGTTCTGTGAAGAGTCCCGCGTTCGGGACTATTCGCGGCGCTCGGCAACGCTGTCGGGTGTCCGTTTATTGATTTTTCTTCCTCGCCGCCACGTTGCCGCGTTTATTCTTTTTTCACAAGGAATTTCCATATTTTTGGAATGTTGCGAGCGTCATTTCGCGTGTTTAGTTCACCCCTTTCTTCTATTTCTAGGGCAAGGACGATGTTCGGAAAGGCTTCCGCTGTCGGTAATATTAGAATTACTAGGTTTTTGGGTAGAAAGTTGGTTTTTGGTAGTTTGGTTGGTAAAAAGTTGTAATAACGTTCAAGTGAAAGTACCTTTTTATTTCACTAACACTTCGTTTCCCACCTTAGTGATTTCGAGATCGTTTTCTTGCTAGACTGAAAATCACTTCTTTTATCTCCGAAATAGATATTTTATCTATTTTTCCGAAATA
Source organism: Cosmopolites sordidus (assembly GCA_031761425.1). Taxonomy (NCBI): domain Eukaryota; kingdom Metazoa; phylum Arthropoda; class Insecta; order Coleoptera; family Curculionidae; genus Cosmopolites; species Cosmopolites sordidus. Next base: position 443,664 of record JARFXV010001010.1, read on the forward strand.
TTCAGGCATAAATCAATAATATTGACAGTTCAACTCCGTTTTGATGACTAAATTTGCAAATGCCGGCCCGTGAAACATGTTAGAATATATTGTTGTGAAATGTGCCACAACCTACCCTTGTGATTGGTTGGAACGGATTAGGCGCTGTTTACATCGCATTAGAGCTTCTTATAGTTGGATTTTACTATCAGGCAAGATTTTCAATAGTATTTTCTTGCATAGTTTTATAGAAAACATATTTTTTCTGCCATGTAGCTTATATCACTTATTTTAGCCCAAAAATGGATTTGAGGGGTTTTGAAACCAGACAACACATTTAAGAGGCACGCAAACTCAGCAGACATCAGTTTTTCGCCATCAAGCGACCTGAACACTTGACGAGTGCAAATCAAAAATCAAATCAAAAATCAAATCAAAATGACGAGTGCGATCTCGTCGAAACGTAGTTTCGATTAATGGCACGGTTGGCTCTTGGTGAAACAGTAAATATGATAATGATAAATATATTTAATATTATGGTGTGGTGGCGAGGCCCAAACATGTCAGAGAATATGTGAATATATTGTGAAACAAATATCAACTGTTTTAATAGTTACCATCATCGAACCGTCTTGAAAACACAACTAATTTCCAGTACTAAAAAAGGAACGCACCAACGGATGTGAATATCAGAATTTATGATAATTGACTATGATAATCGGAATTATCCTTCATTATCGGAAGGCGTTTTACAACATAAAATGGTAGAAATTATGGCAAATTCTATAGGGAATGAGAGCATCAGATTACCTGATTGGCTTAATTTGTCATCTATACGAAAAAATCAGAGCAGTGGTGAAAATTGAAGATCTAATATCCGATGAGTTTTGCACCAATAAGGGAATTAGATAAGGATGCATCCTGCCGCCAATTCTATTTAACATTTATGATGAATATAACATGCGTAGAACTCCCGAGAACTGGACGGGTGGTCAGTATTGGTGGTATTAAAATAACTAACTTAAGATATGCTATGACACTATACTTCTTTTATATATCTTCTATATATCTTTGCAACCTAGAAATAAACGAGAAAAAAAAGAAAATAATGATTATCGACCGTCAAAGCAATAACATGCCCAACATCAGTCAAATAGGGCAAATTAAGGTAGGGAGCCAATTCGTATCTTGAGGTTTTAATATCAAACGAAAGTAGTACCTGGCTCGACGCGTTGAAAAGATAACACACGGAGTGGCACAATGTGTGAATGAGAATTTGGCATATGTTATCACCATAGATAGTTCTTTGACGTGGGACACAAAACCGACAACCCATCCGCAAGTGACCAACTTCCGCCAGCGCTTTCACTAGCGCCAACTTTACTATCTGCACATTGACCAAGTGATGCTTACTATATCGTATGGCTAATTTGTAGCACCGGGTTTAAAATATGTATTCCAATCAAATTGAGATCTACAAGTAACTGAAAGGTGGTTCACGGGAATCGGTCTTTCTTGGAATGGATAGTGTTCGGCTAACAAAGAGATAGGGGGCCTGTGCCAGGTATCTATTGACTCTTTCTACGATGTTGTTTCGTATCCATCATGCCACTGTGGACTTAAATATCGCCCAGTTTCTTACAATAAGTTTATCAAAAGTAATTTCTGTTTCCATTATTGGCTTTCACCAGTAAAATTTGATGATTGATCAAGAAATGAATAAACGGTACTATCGACAACGCCTGACATTTATTCAAACATGAGATTTACATTGGGTATTTTTATGCTAATAAATATGTTTGTACAAAAAATTAATAAAGTTGTGCTTCTTTAAAAATGTCCGTTTCTCGGGGACCACCGTGGAACACAAAGAAGCAGATAACAAAACCTTAGTTTTCCCAGAATTGTCATATCACTTTGAAACATGGGCCATTAAAAAACTAGACCTCAGGTGCAGGACTGGCATTAACCTGGAAAGACTGGTAGTGCACGGACGGTTGGAGGGTTTTACATTACGCGGCACATCTACAAACTGATGGACAGACCAAATTTTCTGTGGTTTACCTTTGACAATTCGCCACATCTTGACAGGATGTCACGCAATCAACTACAACAGGTTAAAGCACAATATTGGTAATGACTTGTCAGAGACTTTATCAGCAAAATCTATACCTCAACTAATGGATCTTCTTAAGGAATTAAAATTGTACAATCTTATTTAAACCACTACAATCAATTTTATTTAATTGATCTTCACACGGAAATTCATGCTCGCACTGTATTTCACCTCACATGTTCCTTATTTTACCTGTACACTATTTTAACCCATACACATTGTTTGTTCATTGTAAATACCCAATTATTTAACTCGTCCATTTGTCTGTATAACATATGTATTAATGTTTATGATTTTTCATTATCTGTTCATACACCATTCAAAATTCGGCCACATGGATCTTGTTATGCCGCTAAATGGCCTTTAATGCCGATGCGTCTGATACTAAATTATTCTTCTTTTTAAAGACCTAATTCTCCAATATGTAACCAAGGAAGCTTGAAATAGAAAATGCTGACGAAAAATATAGTTCGGATAGTTCGTAAACAGAATGAGTTTCTATAGGTCATGACTCTTCTGTGAAGAAGAATACGAAGAAAAGAACTAGTTAAATAAGAATTACCTTGAGATTAGTTACTTGCATTAAAGCACTAACAATTAAGTCTTAACTCTAAGGCCAGTTTTAACAATAGGATTTGGAGCTATTACAGTCTTTTACTTATTTTTAACGGATCACATCTTTTTAAACAGTGACTGTTATTACAATTAGCAAGCAGGTTTGCAGCTGACGCATTGATTGAACATATTAAATCTTATGAAGTATTTCTCACTCGTCATTTGTGACACTAACAAAATGATCATTAGATCATTATGTATGGTTTCGTTACTAACGTACCACGGGGCATCTGCAATTGTTATTAAAGTTTCTGCTTGGAATATATGCAGTGTTTCGATATTTGAATGAGATTTACTTATTCAAATATCGTATAGTACTGTATTACCTTGTACCAGGTCAGGCAGATAATAATTCTTAATTTCTTCTTAAAAAAACACGTTTAATTTGGGAGAAAGGTAAAAAAAGGTTTATTCAAGTTATGCGCCATCGCTAGCTGCACATTTTTCCCACCTCTCTGGTAATTTGTGGATGCCCTCCCAAAAAAACCGTACATCTTGGTAAACGTACATCTATCTAAAACTCAAAAAATATCAAAAATACCTGTTCTTATGTAAAGAAATATAGGAAAAAAAACAAAAAAACAAATCTGGTAAGTATGGCGGGTGGGGTAACAGTTTCCAACCAAGTGAAGAAATGGGGTCTTTGACCGCTTTCGATATGTGCGATGGGATTGTCGTGCTGCAAAATCACTTTTTGGTGTGTAATAGCTCATTCTGGTCGCTTTTTGACCAATACAGGGTTGAAATTGATCATGGTAGCGAAAGTTCATGGTAGCGAAAGCTATTAACCGTTTCAGGTGATTTCAGAAGCTCATGGCACACGATACCCATCTGATCCTACCAAATGCACAGCATTGTTTTCGTTTAAAGCGTTTTGGTCTTGCAGTCGATATTGATGGTTATCCTGGGTCAACCCACGATTTTCTGCATTTTGAGTTTTGAAATATATGCACTTTTTGTTTCTAGTCATGATCCGATGCAAAAAGTCTTTCTTTTATGCCGAGAAAGCAAAACTTCGCACATAGTTTTTTGCTTTTCCATCTGTTTATCGTTCAGTACTCATTTTCCTGCTTTCTGAATCTTTGGCATGGCATGCCAATGATCACAAATGGTTCGTCGACCAACATTTAACTTCTCTGCCACTTATTATTGAGATTGCATATTGTTTTCGTCCAACATAGCTTGCAATTCGGCATCTTCAATTTTTTCAGTTGGCCTGGCGTTCTTTGCTTTTTAAGTCAAAATCATCACTTTTGAATCGTTTCAATCAACGCCTCTAAGCGTCTTGCGTTGGTACATCGTCAATGTAAATTTCCACAAGTATACGACGGCTTTCACTCGCGTTTTTCTTTTGACTGAACAAGAAAAGCAGTACGTGCCGCAAATGATCTTTGTGTCGCACGAAACTTGTTACCCGTTTCGGGCTTCAAAAAAGGCCCCTTTAAAAAATACATCAAATTTCAATATAATAAATATTACCTAGGACTGATTAATGCTTAGAGAACATGAGATCTCAGGCGAGAAAAGAAAACATTACTCGGTACTTAGACACTTATTCTCATCATGTAAAACAGTATCGTGAAAGCCAAAAGAACATGAAAGAGATTCAGTTACAATGTTAAATTAACTTTGTTAGTAATATACAGGCAATTTATTAATGAAGTTTTGCTGACAATAAACAGTAATGAACTTAATCTAATGTGACTAGTAGGATGATAACTTATCTTTGGTCAGTCAATCCACGAAACTCCCCGATGAGTGTCGCACAGGCCACGTGCGGCGGAACATTGGTCTGTCTACCCCTTACGGTTTCAAATATTTCGTGGGTCTGTTCCTGAGGGTCACGAGAACTTCGAGGACACTCAAAGACTTGCGTGAAAAGAAGCCAAAGATTCTCCCGGATCAATCACGTGGACAGGAAAAATATGAAAAGGTGGAAACGATCCCCTACCAAAAAAACTAGAGAGAGATTTTATTAATATTGTGAGAAATATTTTAATGAGGTTAAATTATTCTTACCCCTATCTGGGTTAAAAAGAATTATTCGTCGGTCGACAAATAATTGTATGGCCACGAGGGTTCTCTAATTAAGATGGTCCAAAAATATACCTCGATAGGCTTCGGGGGCAACTCGCAGTGGGTTAGGAATAAAATCCATCATAAATAAACTTGGCACTATTCCCAAAACATCCCAAACTCCAAAACTCTAATCAGCCGGAATTTTTACACTGGGTCAAGCCCTATTGCGAAAAGAGAATCTGAAGGGAGGAGACCAAAAATGGTTCCTTCGAAAAATAAAACCCGCGAAGTAATTCAGTAAGTTCAGGTACCAGTATCAGACTGAGGTGAATGAAAGGTGACGAATTAAAATGATGCGTTAATTCTAGGACTAAAATAAATATAAACTAAAGAACCATGGTACCGACCATGTTACGAACATGTGTTACGGAACACGTAATCAACTCTCACAAATTCTCGATACTGTCGCAACAAAGTACGGCCCTGTATCCCGACTCAATATGCAGTAATGGATACACAAAATAAGCACGGACATGTGTTAATTACCTCCTCTAGACTCGACGCAAAATGTACTCCATTTTTATTTCAGTACCTTCGCCAAAAATGCCAAAATATGAAAAGTCTGCATAACTTAAATTCCAACATAATACAACTAAACCTGGTAAACAAGTATAACCGTAATAAACTTGACATATTTTGCACACGAAAAAAATATGACGAGAGTTCGAAATCGTTCAAAAATCAATGACTTTTTGAAAGGTACTGTCGTAGTAACAAAATAACATAAGAAATTAGACTGTGAGCCCACCGACGTTTCCAGCGCCATCTGTTAATAAAAATAGATATTATCAAAATAAGAATTATTATCCACCACACCTGGTATATTGTTAGCTTATTTTTTAATGAAAATTTAGACCTGTGGCCGATTAGCTACTGAAGGTCCGAGAACTTCAGTCTCAGTTGGTTTCATTTAGTAAATATGTGGTGTTTAAAATTCATCATTTATCTAAAAACATTCCCAAGTATTTAACAGTATTAGATTTCGGAAGTAGTTGTCCATTCAAGGTTATGCAGAGTCATGTTTCTTTTTTTAGAGTGAAAGTGACGTGTGGATTTCGCCTCATTAGCTCTAAGTCGCCATTTTTCAACCATCTCAATATCTGTTAATGCTTTTTCAAGTTTTTTCGGAAGCTAATTTGGGTCGCCAGGATGGCCGTATCGTCACCGAAGGTTGCTGCTAGTGTGTGAGGTATTATAGAAAAAATCGGCAGTATACTACAACTATAGAAGACAAAAAAATCTAACCACATATACAGGGTGTCCTTTGACTTATCCGCTATAGAATAATAACTGGTGATAGTAGGGATCAAAATAAGAGGATTTAGTCACTAAATGTGTTGGTAAATGTTAGTTATTAAAAAGATACAGGGTGTTTAAAGTGAAACTAAATTTTCGAAAAATTGAGATAGTTTAAAAACGGTTGAAGATATCAAATTCAAAATCGGGGTAGTTGGGTTTTCAAAGGTGACAAATTTGAATTTGATACTAGTTTGAGCCTAGTTTCTAGAGAGCTCTTGCTACCTATTTGTGAGGAATTAACTTGCTCTATATTACTATTCTTACCCTATAAAGCTGGGAATATTTTGACTTCAAAATAGAGAAGAATCATAATTCCTTCGTAAAAAAGGTACCCTTGGTCAATATCGATATTTCAGGCCGTTTGCGAGATATTTGTGCTCGAATATTCCATTACATATCTGGTCAATGGCTAAAAAATCTGCAATTCACGAAGTGTGCCTTGAATACGATGAAAAAAACATTAAGATGCCAAATAATACAACGGATTTTATTTAAAATATTGTTTTTTTTGAAATTTGCTTCAATAGGTGTTGAAAGTGTTCACTATTTACCTCAATACATTGTCGCAGGCTCTTTGTTAAGTGACGCCTCACATTTGAGAATATATATTCTCCATTTCTAATAATAGTTATTATTTATTTCACCATGGTAAACTAATGACATCATATGACCCTACAAATATAAGTTTAACGGATTAATGTCTGGACTACGAGGTGGTCAAGGAAACTCACCACCGCACCGAATCCATCGATGTAGAAAACGTTGCTTTAAATGATTTCGCATTGCAACGGTAAAATGCGGTGGTGCCCCATCTTGCATGAATCACATGTCTTGTCTTAAGTTTAGAAGAATATCGTCCAAAAGGTCTAATAAGTCATTTTCTAAAAACTGCACATATTAATCTCCATTCATTGTTTGCGGAAACTCAAAAGGGTTGATTAAAAAATTGTCGATAATGTCGCATCAAATGCTGAAATTGCGATAATTCGTGCTGAAAATGTCGCTCTTTTGATAGGTGTGGATTTTCCAGAGCGTAATAATGATTATTTCCCTAAACGCCTAGTGCTATCCGACTGCTATTTAGGTCTGGATGTTTGTGTGTGTACTATATTTGGAAAATAGTCTATTCTAAAAAATTCCGGATTAACGAATATTGTACCAAGACGTGATCAAATGATTAGGTATAAAAAGTACACAAATAATAATAATATTACTTATCCTTCATGTCCTTCATGTTGATTTATAGATGTGTGATTTATAGTGCAGTATTCACAATCTCATCACTTTTTGAAGTGCAAGAGATTTTGAATGTCGTTATATTTATATTAATCTTAGAGTGTTCAAAGCGCATCTACCTTTGTCATTAGCTCAATGTGCTAATGGTATTGTAACTTATGGATTGGATGTCAGATAAAGAATTGCCTCTCAGTCAGGTTAGTGGTGCAATTGATTGAATTGGTTCAATATTAACCAAGGATTAATAGCCCATTGGAGTTGGCCGACCCATTGCAGTAAACTGTAGGTCCAGTCACTAAATAGCCTTAGTTGACGATACGCTCCTAATTCTAAATACTATTTTACTCTGGGATTATGCACATAAACACGATTGAAACGATACGAAGGGTCCCGATTCTTTACTGGTTCCAGTCCCATTGGATACTTGTCATTTAAATTCATTAAATTCAAAATTACTTTCTCATTATTTTTTGTGCGAACGTCGTATATAAGAGTTTTCCTACTAAACGGATGAGACCGGCCATAAATCAGGATTGGTTTATTCGAAATCATCGAGTATTTTCGCTGTGCAAGTTTTAACGACGCTAAGTTCCAATTTAGCTCTATAAAAGCTGATTTACGCGCCGAGCGCAGCTGCTCGCTGGCGTATTATTAATTTAGCTTTGATGACTAACTTTATTAGACTTAGATGGCGCTCTTGTTGTCGAAATGAAAACGGACGATTTATTAGCTCAAGTGTTCCTGCCTCTTTCATCCTAAAAAGGGACGAAGATATATATCCGATAATCGGTTACACTGGGGCATATTTGCTTGTAAGTTTGATTTAGAACAATATGGCTTAAAGCCGTTTAAAAGGTGGGTATAAAAAAAGTTATCTTTGTAGAAAAGGTACCTATACATTGATAAACAGTATTTTGTGTAATATAACCCATGACTTTTACAAATTATTAATCTCTAAGAAGGGGAAAGTTTGACATTGTTGACTGTATACGTACTCAGAAAGTTTTGTCATACGAACACTATCTGTGTTCTTTAGTGACATTTAATTTTATCTCAGACAAAAAAAGGAAATTATTCGTGAATTCAATGGTGGGAGTCGTTCATTCACGGACGAATTTAAAGAAGGTCGTCCACAATCGGTTGTTGCCAGAACACATCGATACTGTGCGCGAAATAATAAAGCAAGATCGTCATGTGACATACCGTGAGATTGAGACATCTCTGGTCATTAGTATGACAAGCATACACAAGATTTTTCTTGAGCATTTAGCCGTTTAAAAGATTTGTGCACGTTGGATTCCGCATAATTTGATAATCAATTATCAAAGCCATATAATATTTACACAGGTGACGAATCTATGCGTATGAGTCCGAAAGAAAATAACAGTCGACTGTATGGGTCTTTCAAAATGAGCTAAACCCAATAAATATTGTTCGCACAAGAATCACTTCGAACTAAATAGTCGCTTGTGTTTTTGGGATAAATGGCCATATGGCTACAGTATCACTAGAGAATCGTAAAACGGTCAATTCTGATGGTACACAACCATTTGTTTGCCAGAAGTCTTTGAAGGAATAAGAAAGAAGAACCAGCGCCGCATGTTCATTCTTCACCATGACAACGCGAGCTCTTACACCATCGGATCGACCAACTTAATATTGGACGGTTCAAAATATCGTATTGATTTGGCACCCAATGATTTATTTTGTTCCCGTTCGTGAAGAATAAATTACGTGGTTAACGATTTTCGATGTCTGAAGAAGCGATTGGTGCGTTCAAAATGCATATTTTGGAGATTCAAACTTTGCAAATGTGTATTGATGATCGCAGGGAATATTTTGAAAAACAATCAAACCATTTTCAATGACATATAATTGTTTTTTTGTTTTTATTTATATAATTTAAATTTATGTATTGGCTTATGATAACCCATTGTACGGTGATAAATATAACGGTTGTTTCTGGATATCTATCGAAAGTTCTATGTGAAATGCGTTCTGGATACCGAATTTTATTCTTTCGTATATATCACGTGGTAAATTTTCAATAGTGGCCCGAATATTTCGTTTAAGATTAAAAAATGTTCCAGGTTTATTTCTGTAAATCAGAGATTTAACATAAGCCCATCAAAATAATTTAAGGGAGTGAGATCGCATGATCTTGATGACCAGTACAAATTAACATTCGCGAAATAACACATCCAGGAAACTTTTCTTGCAATAAATTGATTGATGAGATGTGTGGGCCATCATGTTGCGAGAAAATATTGTTTATATTCTCATTTATCAATTCAGGCCAAAGACGTTCTGTTAGTATATTCTAAATTATCGTATTTATAAAATAATCTCTAACACTTTTAGTCTAAAAATGCACCAAACTGTGACTTTCTGGGGATGCAGAGGTAACTGTCGAATCCCTTGCAGATTTTTATCACGCCAAATTCCACATTTTTGGTTGTTCACAAATTCATTAATCCAGACTTCATCGGAAAATATTATTTTTCTCCAACTTTTTCTTACAATTTCTACGAGTTGTTGAAAAGTGTAATGGGCACAGCACTCTATGAGTGACATTTACATTTGAAATAGTGTTGCCGGTATTATGTTTCATAATATTATTATTGGAAAACTATACTGTGCACGTTCACAGATATCAACACACTATGTCGGATAAAGAATTTTGTTAAATTTGTTGAAAACTACCAGCGTTATCTATTGAAACAATTTGTAATGTGAAAGCTGCGTATCTCCTCTATAAGACGGAACTACCATCACTAGATCCGCACAATGGATTATCACGTTATGGCGCTTAAACTGACATTACCTTATGTTAGTTAGTGATAAAAATACAGTGGAATAAAGAGTTAATACTGCTTGAATTGATGAAGAAAGTTTATGGTGATGCCATAAATGCGTATCTTCGAGGTATAAGCGATTTCAAGACGGTAGTGATACTTTGGAGGAAGTCCCAAAGTCATGCCAACCAAAAAAAAACAAAGTAGCGATAATTTGATAAATAAAGCGTGAAATGATCGATTACGATGCGAATTCGGCTGTGAGATAGTTCCCCTCTAGGAACTAGGCTCAAGCTAGTACTAAATTCGGATTTGTCGCATTTGAAAACCTAACTACTCCGATTTTGAACCTGATATCTTCAACCATTTTTAAATTATCTCAAGTTTTCGAAAATTTAGTTTTGCTTTCAATACCCCAATACCATTTAATGACTAACATTTGCTAACTAATTTATTGACTAAATCCTCTTATTTTGATCTCTACTATCACCAGTTGCTCTATGGCGGATTAGTTATAGAACACCCTGTATATATATATATATATATATATATATATATATATATATATATATATATATATATATATATATATATATATATATAGCGGACAACACTTGAAAATGCCAAATGAGATTTTGGCGATACGTCGTGACAGAATAAACGGATCGACACCCGGAATGATTTAGAAACATTATCTACCATCCGTGAAAATATTGGATGTAACATATATATATATATATATATATATATATATATATATATATAATATTAATTAATATGTACTTGCTATGGGGAATCATGCTTATAGACTATTGGGCTTATAGGTTATTGTGCTGCATTTTACAGAGCACTATACAATGCGTCTTTACGTATGGTGCCGAGCTAAATTGAATCAGAGTTAAAAAAGTGATGAGAGAATAATTGGACATTAATTAGTTGGAATTAATAAACAGGTTTAAACATACTATAATTAATTTGTTGTAGCTATAAACCATTTTCATTGTTTCCACCTTTAAATAAAATTGGAAAAAGCACTACAAATGAAAAATTATTAAGATACTGAAATAAGACACATAACTGAAACTTTGTATTCAGTAATGTCAACAAACCCCGCGTCCATTTTTTTTTGATATCCCAGAGAGCTACCAAAGATAATAATTTGTGAGTCACCCTAATAGCTAAGAAAAACTATTTGAAAGTTTAGCTTGCAGTTATTAGAGGCTGACAGAAACTTGATAAGAGACTTTAACACTTCATAGTGATATTTTAAGCAGTACATCAAAAAAGTGATAGTACACAATCCGCAAAGGCTCGATAATTAACGGGTTTACCAATAAAACTAATACTCAAATATCAATATTGTCCAGCATTATTTTGAGCATCATTAAATGCCATTTATTTTGGATTGAAAAAAATGAAAATAGTGACTCTGAAAAAAAACCAAACTCTATTAGGAAATTTTTTACGAATATTTGTAAATTATATTTATCACATATGTACGAAACATCCACAATACTGATAATATAAAAAATATCATTTATAACTGAACTTGGCAGTTATATGTAAAACTACCGCAAATACAAAATAAAGCTTGATAAATTGTGGGCAGATCTGATATGATATGGAAATACATGTTTCGTGCGGGAACATATCTTTCTTAGGGATGCCATATATTTGAAGTTGGCATTGTACATAAAAAAAAACAAGTTTATGTTACTAAATTAAATTAGTTTCCTCCTCATGGCGAAAGCGATTTATAATAAAAAATATAAGGAGGGTTTTTAAAAGAAAGATACGATCTTTAGCTCATTTTATTTTATACAAGCCCAACAAGATTTTCATATTTTTTAAACTAGCGAAGCTTTAGTTTGTGAGCTATCTGTTTTCCAATACTTATTATTTAAATAGCTTTTATTTTATCTGATTCTAAAGCTTTTCCTTTCTGCTTAATTCTAATAACATTATTGTAGCAATCAACTATTTAGTTTAATTGCAGAATTTTTGTCTTTATAGTTAACCATAGAATTTGAGATGTGTAGAATAATCCTTAAGATATAAATTCTCGAGAGCCTACAATTAAGTTTACTTTAGAGATGGAGAAGGAGAATAAATTGCCATTCCTTGACACTTTAATATTAAAACAAAACAACAAATTAAAAACTACAGTTTACAGAAAACAGACAAACACAGAGAGGTACCTCAATTTCTTTTCAAATCAGTCAAAATCGGTCAAAATAAGAGTCATTAAAAGTTTATATGACAGAGCAAAACTTGTTAGGCAAAACAGACAAGTTATTAATAACAATAATAATAACTCTCAAACAATTAACCTCACAATTCCTTATATCCGCGGTATTTCTGACACAATTAAAAGACATAAGAACGACATTTAAAACAAAAAATACTCTTAGATCTCTATTAAGGAAGACTAAACCAAACAATATACAACAAAATACCAAAAATGTGGTTTATAAAATTCCCTGCGAATGTGGCAAATTCTATATAGGTGAGACATCTAGACCGTTAGATGTTAGAGTAAAAGAGCAGAAAAACCTTCTTAGAAAGGGCGATTTTAATAAATCTAGAATTTGTCAACTCGCATGGGAATCGAGTCATAAAATCAATTAGAATAATTCCAAAACGGTATTAAAAGAATCGGAAACAAAATACAGAAGATTAAAAGAAACCGCTATAATTAATTTAAATAAAAATACTGTATTGCCTTCGGTAGATTTAAATTCAATATGGTTCCCGATTCTAAAGAATACAATTTAATATTAAATATAAACACTATATTAATAATAAACACATTTAAATATTTGAATACACAATCAGTACAATAAGCAATCAGACAGTGAACATTACCTATATATATTTTTTGGTAGTATGTCACTGTCATGAAAATCTATTGTTGCCAATGTAAGTTCGTTGAGATACACAAAAAAATATATTTTCTTTCACTCGTTACTTTATATATTACAAACTAATATAATTTATTTTTTAGTTTAGTTTTGAAAAAGGGGGGAGAGTACCCTCCGAAGCGTGAACGTTAAAAGTTTTAGATAGAGAGTGAGTTTTAGATAGTGGGGAAAACCCCAAATAAAGGAAAAAAATACAGAATAATCTTTTTCAGGAACAGAAAATATCAGAAAACAAGGCATATATAAAAATGCCAAACTAATAGTTGGAAATTACGTAATCTTTCAGGGTCATACCTGCAAAATCTTTTCCTAATTTGAATTGGTCAGCATATTTAAATATATATATATATATATATATATATATATATATATATATATATATATATATATATATATACAGAGTGTCCGGAAATAATGTCGAAATATTTTAGAGACGGTGATTCTAGAGACTAAAACATAAAAAAGTTCCTATAGGCATACCCCGATAATTGTTTTTTAAAGGGGCTGGAGCCCCTCAAAGGGTGGACTCTGAAGATAGTTTTTTCCCAATATTTTCGAAATGGTTTGTGCTAAAAGTCGTGAAATTCTGTATACTTCAATAAATTGGAATAGAAAAACGTTTTTTTGTGCTAATTGAATATTTTAGTCAGGGGCCATAACTTTTTTGTTTTGTTTTTTTAATTTTTTAAATCAAATTATTGAATGACAAAGATTTTTAGGTTAAAAATACCCTTTTATTTCATCTCGTTAGGATAGACCGTTTTCCAGAAAACTGACTTTTTATAAATCGATGTCCGATTACATGAATATCGAAATATATCTTAATAATTAAGTAGGCACACTGGTATGAAAATATTTATTTAGTAGCCAACAATAACAAGACTAATTACTATTAAGGATTTAGCACTTATTCAGAACAGCTGTTGAAAATAACCTCCATTCATCTCAATGCACCCTCTAATCCTTTTTTTTCATTTTTAAATATTACCCTGCCGAAAATACCAGGCTTATTTTTAATATAATCACAAGCAATAAATTCACGTTGCTGCAATTCCGCTAAAGTGCCAGTCAAGACAGCATAGACCAATGCCTTCAAGTATCTTCACAGAAAGTAATCGAGAGAATTTAAATATGGGGATCGCGGTGGCCAATGTACTGATCCACCACGTCCTATCCACGGTCCTGTATATAACCGATCTATATGCGCTCTAACATTTGCAGAAAATGAGGCGGAGCCCTATCATGCATAAAAAACATGCCATATCTGAACTGCAACTGCAATCTTTAGCAACCGGTTTTCCAAAAAGTTTAAATAATGTTGTCCATTTAAACGGTTGGGAAGCACAAACGGTCCAATCCAAAAATTCCCTAGTTTCCTGTCCAGATATTGATAGAAAACTTGTCCTGATGCCCCGATTCGAAAAATGCATATGGATTTTGTTCCGCCCACACATGAGTATTGTGAGAATTAAAAATGTCATTGCGTGGGAACATATTTGTCTGTAAAGAGAATGTTCTGTACAAAATTTTCATTTAACGCAATTGCTCCCTTAACCATTGGCAAAATTGGATTCTTTGTGGCAGGTTACCAGGCTTTATGGCTTGAACTTTCTGCAAATGATATGGATAGAGTGCTTGCTCTCTAACAATTTCCCACACGGTACTTTTAAGAATGCCTTCTGCAAATTTTTTAACAATTGAAAATTGAAAATGGAACGTTTATCTAAAACTCGTTCTTCATTTTCTACAGTTCTGGTGCTCCGGCTTTCTCCATCGTCATGTTTGAAAGGCACGAAATATCCCTTTTCGTATAATCTTATATACAGGTTTGTAAATGTTTCTGAACAAGGAAGTAGTCTTCCGGCAAAAGCGCCTGCACACAATCTTCTATCTTCACACGCATTCCCATTCGCCTTCCCGTACATAAAATGCATATTCCGCCATTTCTTCGAAGGAATGATGTGCAATTTGCAGTTTAAAAAATAAAAATCTAGACTTTATTCCGCAAATGGTGTAGTTTTACGTAAGGTCAAAGGCAACTATAATAGTGACAGCCGCATACTCAATTATTAAGATGCATTTCGATGTCCATGTAATAGTACATCGATTTAGAAAAAGGCAGTTTTCTGAAAAACATTCTATTCTAACGAGATAAAACAAGAGGACCTTTTTACCGAAAAATCTTTAGTTAAATTTAAAATATAAAAATATTTAATAATTTGATTTAAAAAATTAAAAAATATTACCAACAAAAAAGTTATGGCATCATTTACCAAAGATACGCCCCTGTATTTGACGTATATTCAATTAACAACAAAAAACGTTTTTCCATTCCAACTTATTGAAGTATACCGAGTTTCACGACTTATCTAGCGAAAAAATCATCTTCAAAGTTTCCACTTTAAGGGGCTCTATCCTCTTTAAGAAGCAATTTTTGGGGTATGTTTATTGAAACTTTTTTATGTTTTAATCCCTAGAGTCACCTTCCAAAATATTTGGACGTTATTTCCGGACACCCTATATATATATATATATATATATATATATATATATATATATATATATATATATATATATATATTATTATTATTCACGTGTGGGCCCTGGTGGACCACGCGAAGTACAATTAGAGGCGTTTGTTGTTGTTAGCTTTCCTTTGAGCCCATACTAATTTCATTCTTTCGCTATGAGCTTTTTTCCTTTCGTCAGACCAAGTTGTTCCAGTCTTCCCACATTTCTCTCTCTGGCCAACCTTCCAAACGTTAACCTTGTGTCTGAAACAGCCTCTATCCTGAATTTCACGTTGTGTAATATTTGCCGATCTTAGGTCCTCTTTAATTGCCGCAATCCATTTAATAATTTCTACTTTAGCTCTACTCCTATTTTCATAAAATTCGACTATTTGTCTAGTTAGCCTACTCGGATTCATCCGTTTGATGTGTCCGTAAAACTTAAGTCTTCTTTTTCTCATATCGCTATGTATATCTGTGTATTGTTTGATTTCTTGGTTTTCTCGAAGTCGGTATATTGTGCTATTTATTTGTTTGGGGCCTAGGATTTTTCTTATAATTTTTCTTTCCTTCTTTTCAATGTCCTCGATGTCCCTCTTTCTATTCAAAATGAGTGTTTCTGCAGCATATAGGCATTCTGGCTTAATAACCGTGTTGTAATGTCTCAGTTTTGTGTTTTTAGTTAGGCATTTTTTTTTGTAAATATTTTGTGTAAGTCTCAATGCCGTTTCCATTTTTTGACATCTACCCTTATTGACCGCTTTTTCCAACCCATTTTCCATGATAATTTCACCCAAATATTTGAATTGAGAGACTCGTCTGATGTTACCATATTTTGTTTTTAGAAATGGTGTTCTTAGTTTGTTGCAGGTCATCTATTGTGTCTTTTCAAAGGAAATTTGGAGTCCTACCTTTTCTGCTGTTTCTTTTAAGATTTCAATCTGTTTTTGTGCCGTTAATACATCTTGAGCTAAAATTGCTAGATCATCAGCAAATGCCAGACAATCAATTTTGATGTTGGTTCTCCCCAGTTTAATGGGCTGGTCAATAATCAGTGCCAACTTTTTTTTCACGCCACTCCTGTATTACTTTTTCTAGAACACAGTTAAATAAGAGTCCGAGAGTCCATCCCCTTGTCTCACACCAGTTTTAATTTTGAAAGGCTCTGAGATGTCACCCATGAATTTAACTTTTGACCTCGTGTTAGTTAACGTTGCTTTAATAATTGCCAGCGTTTTCAGATCTAGTCCTTGTTCTTTCAAGATTCGGAATAAAGATTCACGGTCAATAGAATCATATGCTTTTTTGAAATCCACAAATGTACAGACGAGATTTTTATTGTACAGTTTTTGATGTCTTAGAATCAACTTTAGATTCAGGATCTGTTCAGGGCAGGATCTGCCCGGTCGAAAACCTGCTTGATATTCACCAATGTTTGGTTCTAACTGTCCCTGTGCTCTGTCTAGTAGACATTGAGATAGAATCTTGTAACAAACTGGGAGAAGAGATATTCCTCTATAGTTGTTTACATCCGTTCTATCTCCTTTCTTATGTAGTGGATGGATTAGAGCATCTTTCCAGTCTTCCGGAATCCGTTCAGTTCGCCAAACTTCTTGTAGAATTTTGGTTATTTCCTTGATTGTACCTGGACCAGCGGATTTCAAAAGTTCAGCAGTGATTCCATCTTCACCAGAAGTTTTGTTATTTTTAAGCCGCTTGATTTGTCTAATTATTTCCTCTTCATTAGGTGGTAATGAATCTGGGTTTGTGTGTTTAAGGTTTAGTGTTGGTAATTTGTTTAAGGGCTCAGGACAGTTTAGTATTTGTTCAAAATATTTCGCAAGTTCTTTGCAATTGTCTTGGTTATTTAGAGCTAATTGTCCGTTTTCCTTTTGAAAGCATAGGCTCTGCGGTTGATAGCCTGTTAATTTAGTTTTAAATGTTCTGTAAAAGTTTCGGGTGTTATTTTTTTGGAAATCTTTTTCTATTTCATTAAGTTGATTGTTTTCGTATTTTCTTTTAGTTTGTCTAATTAGCTTCGATGTTTCTTTTCTTACTTCCAAAAAGATATTATAGTATATTGCTGTTTTTTGACTGTTCCAATCTTTGAATGCTTTACTTCGGCTTAATAGTGCTTGCTCGCAAATTTCATCCCACCACGGCTGTTTTCTACGTTTTTGTAAAGGGACCAACTTTAAGGCTGTTTTAATAATTTTTTGTTTTAATTCTTGCCAGTTCTGTGCAGGTTGTTTATCAAGCTCTTCTGTTAGGGCTGGTTTTATTTTCGTTGGGTCAAACTTTGGTATTAGCAGCCCCTTTTGAATAAGTTTTCGAGGTTTTAAGCTAAGTATGATTCCAGTCAAGTAGTGATCCGTGTCTATATTTGCTCCTTTCCTGACTTGAACATTCAAAATCTCTTTATAATTGGGGTACGAAATGGCAACATGGTCAATTTGAAATTCACCCATGTACGTGTTTGGGCACCTCCAGGTCTTTTGTTTTGTTATTTTCTTGTTAAAATGGGTTGACATTATTTTTAGATTAAACTGCGAACATAGTTCAACATAGTTCTACCATTATGGTTAGTCCATTTATAAGAGGGAAAACTGCCGACTGTTTTCATGTACTTTTTTCTTTCCCTAGTTGGGCGTTGAAATCACCCAATAGGATTTTTACATGGTTAGAGGGAATTTTAGAGATAGTCTTTTCCAGAATTTCTTAGGACTTATTTACTTTTTCAGGATTAGATTTATTTTCTTCGTTAACTGGGAGGTGTGCATTGATTAATGTATAGTTTTTGTTAGCATACTTGAGGGATAGTGTTATAAGTCGATTATTTACTGGCTGGACATTTGTTATAGAACCAAGAAAGTTTCTTGAGACAGCGAAAGCAACACCGAGATGTGGTGTATTTTTGAGTATTCTTTTGTCCCTTTTACATTTAAAAAGTCTGTAGTTGCCGAATTCCAAGGTGTTATCATCTATCAATCTGGTTTCTTGCAAAGCTGAAATTTGGATTTTTTGCTGATTTAATGTTTACCCCAATTCGTGTAGTTTTCCTGGACGCAGGAGAGAACTGATATTTACCGTTCCAAAGAAAGTTTTTATTTTCGGTTTCAGACGTTGGCCAGAGGTCTCCGACTCCCTCTGAAAGATTTTGCGTTTAAGCCCGGACGCCCCAGAATCCGAAAGTCCGGTTGTACCAGCAAAGCTGGCAGAGGATTGTCTACCTCCTGGGGTAATTTTGTAATTACTACAACGCTTCATCTTGCACTTTGAATTAAAGGTTTGAAACATGACGGTTCAGAGGTTAAGACTGGAGGGGTTAGTTCCAGAATTTAAATATCAACCGCACCAATGGTGAACAGACGCTGACCACTCAGCCGCTTGATACAAGTCAGACGCTAAGTGGATTTAGTTTTCTTTTTGCCTTGGTTCGGGGCTGCTTATTTTGGGATATTCGCAGCTGTCCATTAATATCTAATGGAACTTTCACTATCCACCACCCGTGACCCGTCCAGTACCTTAGGCGAGGTATACTGGAATATATATATATAATTGTTTTTTTCTTGACCGTGTAAATAGTAAAGGAGTAGAATCTCGGGTATGCGCTCTATTCTTATGAATTAATACTAAGATTTCATTCTTTGATTATATTTCGAATAAATATATTGGAAGAATTGAATATTATGGGAAGAATAAAGGAATTGAAATGGAGGTGGGCAGGCTACATAGCGAGACGATATGACGACAGATAAATCAATAAAGTTAAGAATATTGGAAATCAAAATAAATTTACAAAAACTCAACTTTTCTAAAATAACCGTTGCCGCTCATACACAACGAGACTGTTAGGTTTTTTCTTTCTCAGCTGAAATGAGCTGAATATATATATATATATATATATATATATATATATATATATATATATATATATATATATATAAATATATATATATATATTTATATATATATATATATATATATATATATATATATATATATATATATATATATTTATATATATATATATATATATATTTATATATATATATATATATATATATATATATATATATATATATATATATATATATATATATATATTTATATATATATATATATATATATATATATATATATATATATATATATATATATATATATAATTGTTTTTTTCTTGACCGTGTAAATAGTAAAGGAGTAAAATCTCGAGTATGCGCTCTATTCTTATGAATTAATAACTAAAATTTCATTCTTTGATTATATTTCGAATAAATATATTGGAAGAATTGAATAATATGGGAAGAATAAAGGAATTGAAATGGAGGTGGGCAGGCTACATAGCGAGACGATATGACGACAGATAAATCAATAAAGTTAAGAATATTAGAAATCAAAATAAATTTACAAAAACACAACTTTTCTAAAATAACCGTTGCCGCTCATACACAACGAGACT